>PVIA01002099.1:7300-229590 GCA_004024845.1 Tonatia bakeri | reverse complement strand
AACCTAGATGCCCATCAGTAAATGAATGGATCAAAAAACTATGGTACATTTACACAATGGAATTCTATGCAGCAGAAAGAAAGAAGGACCTCCTACCCTATGCAACATCATGGATGCAACTGGAAAACATTATGCTAAGCGAAATAAGCCAGGCAGTGAAAGATAAATACCATATGATCTCACCTTTAACAGGAACCTAAACAACAAAACAAAGAAAGAAGCAGGGTATAATCAAAGACACTGCATTAGAGGACAGGTGGAGAGTGACCAGAGGAGAGAGAAGAGGGATTTCGGGAGAGTGGAGGAGGGGTTTATAGGATTAAAGTTAAAGGACACGTGGATAAAAGATAGGGGGAGGGTGGTAATGGGAGGGAGGTAGGGAGGGGGGGTGGGAGGGCTTGATTGGGTGGGAGGTGGGGGGGTGGGAGGACTTGAATGGGAGTAAGGGGGTGAAAACTGTACTTGAACATTCACTTAAATAAAAAAAAAATAAGGTTATATGTCAAGATATGGGTAACGTGTGTGGGGCTCCCATGCCCTCTCCAGGTTAGCCACTTCTGCACCTCCATGGAGTTGCCAACCTGAAACCTCTCTGAACCCTCTCTTTTTGGGTTTTGATGGAGGCTTCATTACATAGGCATGTTTGATTAAATCATTGGCCATTGGTGATTGAACTCCATCTTCAGTCCCTTTTCTTAGTGGGGCTCTTACTTCCAATCCTGTAATCATGTTGTTGGCTCCGCTAGCAATGCTGCCCCTCTTCAGGTGCTTTCCAAATGTCACCTCATTAACATAACAAAAGACACATTTATTGCTCTCAGTCACTTAGGAAATTCCAAGGGTTTTGGGAGCTCTGAGCCAAGAACCATGGATGAAGGCCAAGTATAAATAAGAAATATATTTAGTAACTAGAGGGGAGGGGGAAAGAGAAAATGGGGGAAAATAGTGGAATGACCATCAAGGCACATGTATAAAGGATCCATGGACAAAGCCAAAGGCTGTAGGTTCGAGGGTGGGAGGTGGAGGTGGGTGGGGTGGGGGGGCATGGTGGAGAGAAAATCAAGGCAACTGTACTTGAGCAATAAAAAAAAGTATTTGTTAAAAAAAGAAAAGCTTGCATATAAAAAACAGGTAAAAATATCAAGAAAAGAAAATAAATACATTTTGGCTATCTGAGTGACCAAACATACTTTTTTTCTTATAAATGTCAGTATTACAAATATTAATTACAAGGGACAGTATAATATCACACAAATGCTTAATCTTTCACAGCACCTAACAGTACTTTTAACATTGTAGACATTCAGAAATACTTAACTAAATAATAGAATTTAAAGTACCTGCAGTTAAGAACATTTCCACATGAATAAATTTAAAAACACATGACTGGAAATAGAGGAAGGGGGAAAAGGGTGGAAAGAAAAAAATGCAGAAGATAGAGAAATATGGAATAGTTCTAAGCATCAACATTATGTGACTTATTAAATTTCAGTTATGGGGATTTGGACAATTTCAGCTGATTCCAAAACACTACACCTATTTAAGTCATGTATTTTTAGTGCTAAATAAAAAGTTAATCTTATTTCATAGAGTTATAAGTTAATGCACCTGTCTGTGTTGTTACACTTTTTAATTTCTTGCTGCCCTTGCCTAAGTCTGCAGGAGAAAGAAGATTTTGGTTTTTCTCAGTTTTAACTAATTTTGGTAATAAATACACTTTTGGTTACTGAATGTACTTTTGGAGTATTAAATTAATTATAAAATAAGTGATACCATGAAATAATAGTAATATGACTACATTAAAATCTTAAAAACTTTCATATATTAAAAACTCCATTCCTGTCAGTTATGACTACCTCTTCTCCTTTCACAGCCAAACTTTTTGTAAGATTTTCTATGTTATCCACACTTTCTCACTTCTCATCTGTCTTGAGACCACTGAAGCCTGAACTTACTTTATAAAAGATACTCTGAAGACAGTGATCAGCTCTCTTCTTTTTCTCTGCATCCAAAGGGCAGTTTCCTTCCTTCCTTCCTTGTCATTTCAGTAGTCTTCAACACTCTTGACCATCTTCTTTCCTGAACCTCCGTTTTCCTTTGCCCACCTGCCAGATGTATGGTCTCAGCCTCCTTTGAATTCTCATTTCCCTTCATTTATATTTAAAATACAGATGAGGTACTTTGGAGGTATTAATCAGCAAGACTGCAGAATAGATCAGATGTAGAAATTGAGGAAGAGTCAAGAAGTCTGGCCTTAGCAACTAGGTGATGGGGGAGAAACTTTTATTGAGATGAAGAGGAAAGATTAGAGAAAGATGAAGTGTGTGTTTGTATTTAACAAGGATTCCATTTGGGACATTTTACTTCATTTCATTCCTTGTGAAGAACAGCATATAGTTTCGACCCTCAAGTAATCTGATAATATGAAAAATAATAATATATTACCCAATTATTCCTATCCAATGCACTTATTTATTTATTTTGCAATCTAGAGGAATTTCAAAAAATCCAGAGGTATTTATATTAAAAAATCATTGGTGTTAACCTTAGGATTTAATTTAAAAAATTTTTTATTTTGTAATATTTATAGATTCATAAGTTGTAAAATAGTACACAGAGGTACTTACTCTATGCCCTTCAACCAGCTTCCCCAATGGCGAGACCTTAATAACTAACTATAGTGCACTGTGGGAGCCACAGACTACTTTTTTTTCATGATCTTTTTACATGCATTCATTTTCTTGTGTCTTTGTGTATAAGTCTAGGATATTTTCTCACAGTGCCCCCCCCCACAAATTCACATGTTGAAACCTAACCCCTCAGGTGATGTATCAGAAAGTCTGGGTCTTTGGGAAGTGATTAGATCACGTGGGCAAAGCCTTTATCAATGGGATCAGTGCTTTTACCAAAGAGGCTCAAGAGAGCTCCCTTACCTAGGTGAGGTGATGGAGCGACAATGCCAGCCTATGAACCAGGGAGCCGACCCTCACCAGTCCTCTGCATGGAACTCCCAGCTTTCCTAGCTGTGAAAAGTAAGCGTCTGTTTTTGCTAAGCCACACAATCCATGCTATTTTGGTAGAGTAGTCCAAATTGAGTAAAACACAGATTTTGAATAACCTCTATCACAACCAAAAGTGTTAGTACTAGAGGATTTATCTTAAATATAGTGATGTATATATTGAATTTTAAGAGGATATGCTATTCTGTGCTTTCCAAATCTTTAGCCCAGCACATTCCTGTTCTTTTCTCAGAATATTTCTCTCTGAGAGTTTTCCAGGGAAAACATTTTGGGTAAAGCTATTGCATATTAAAGACAATGTTAAGTTCTAAAATAATCCTGACATTTTATCACACAATCAATCATTTATTAAGTTGATTTTAAGGTTTATAGTGGGCATAAAATGTAATAGAGTTACTTACTCTATGATGGAAATATAACAACCAAATATTCCTAGTGGCAAAAAAGTCCAGTTTAGAGAACCAGAGAGTAGAGTGGGGATTGTCAGGGGCTGGAGGTGGGGAACATGGGGGATGCTGGTCAGAGGTGCAACCGTTCCGTTACAGGGTAGATAAGTTCGGGGCATCATGTGACTATGGTTGATAGTGTATGATTGAAGTTTGCTAAAAGAGTACATCTTAGGTGTTCTCACCACACCAAAAAAAGAAAGGTGACTATGTGAAGTGATGAATATATTTACTTGATTGTGATAATCATTTCATAATGTATACCTAGATTAGATCATCACATTGTACACCTTAAATATATGCAATATTTATTTGTCAATACGTCAATAAAACTGGAAAAAAAAATCACATAAAAATATCTGCCGCTAGGGGGCAGAAGAGGATTAGAGCAAAGAAAACTTCCCATGAATTATTGCCTGATTTAAAATTCCTGTTGTGTACTAAAAGTGAAATGAGATCTGAGAGCTTTTTCTCCTTTCTGTGAAAACAGATAATAAGGTGTTAAAATATTTTGCTTACTCTATTGCCATATACTCTTTAGTATGAATTCTTGTCTTCAGCATGTAATTTATGCATATTAATTTTTTATTTTTAGAGTAAAAAACATATCCAGAGTGGGAGCTGCTTTTTAATTTTATAAAAGTAGATCTTCATTTTCAAAACCCAAGACATTAATTAGTCTTTGTACGGTTTAGAAAGTGAGCCTATCGCCATATTCTACTGACATTCTCTAGCCAGTTTTGGTTAGGGAATAAGGTAAGGCAAGTAAAATTTGACCTAGAATTTGTGGAATTTTAATCTCCTAATGGATTCAAAGAGTCTCCATAAATCCTCTAACATGTATTTATTACCACCTTTCCCCCACCCCTATTTTTGTTTTGTGCTTCAAGTACTTTCTTTCCTCCTACTGCTTTTATTTTTAAATTTATAATTACTGCCTGAGAAGAACAAATATAACTGAAAAGGTAGCAAAATGTACTTGTTAGTGCTTTGATTGCCTGGCTCGCTTCTCAGAGACTGTCTTCACCATACAGCACCAGCCTCCCCTCTGTTCTTTTTATTGTGAACTAAATTATTTGAATAAAAATGTTTTATGAGAATCCAGGACAGTCCTCCCATATGGAAGGGCTGTGTAGAAAGTTTCTAATAGACAAGTACGTTATTGCATTTGATACCATTATGAAGGGAACCTACCCTCATGGGGCCCACCCATTCTCTTCTTCCCTTCCCTAAAGTGAATGCTTATTTGTGATATAGTTTGCTGGTGAGGAAGATCCTCGAATGGGGGATGCATTTCCCTGAAGGTAGCAGTGATTCTGGAAGGTGGGGCGTGGATAATTTGGGGAAATTGCAGGTCCTTAGACAGGAAAATGGAAATCAGGGGGTGGAGAAGGGAACTCTTGCCCTTCTCCGGATGGTTTCTTGTGTGTTTGAACTTTGGGGTATTTAGACATTATTGAGGAAGACTGGGAGAGAGGGAGGAGGGTGAGATCAGTGAATTGCACCACAATAATTGATCATCTAGTTGCCCACTTATTCTTTCTCTTACCTCTTAGAGTTTAGCGATTTTAAATGTTTTGGCCCTTTGCAGTTTTACAGAAGGGAATTTCACGAAGAGTTGAAATTATTAGGTGAAAATCATCTTGCCCTGTGAGACCCGTGTGAAAGTGGTAGCTTTAGTAGAGGGGACATTGAAAGCAGGAATTTGAATGTCAGAATCACAAGGCCCAGCCCTCTCTTTGTCCATGAGACACTCATTCATTGCTGCCTCAAAGAGGGATGGAGCCCTCTCAGGTACCCAGAATAAGACATGCGGAAAGGCATGGTAGGGATTTCTTCCCCCAGAAAATGCTACACAGGGCTGCCCCCTAAGCTTTTCCCTTGACAAAGTTCTTTTAAATCTATACATTACTAAGATGAGAGAGTAAATGAGTGACTTACCTATATTTATGATCAACTCAGACTTGATTCCCTTACCCAACTGTTTTCAAGTGCAGAAACCAAAAACTAGTTCTGCGACAGCTTAAATGACTTCCCCAAAGTCGTAGGGTTTAAGTTGGAGTGAGAAGCTATAAAACTCAGGTTTCCTGTGTTCAGGTCGTTTGATACTTCCTCAATTAGGGATGCTCTAGCCAAGAGCTTACTCTGCAAGGAAATAGGTGTTTCAGGACACCAAGAGACAGAGACCAGTTAAAAAAAGGTCTCTATCCACTCATCGACTGATGGGCACTTGGGAGGCTTCCAGATCTTGACAATTGTAACTAACATGGCAATGAATATAGGGGATGCTTATGTTCTTTCAAATTAGTGTTTTGGATTCCCTTGGGTATATTCTCAGAAGTGGGGTTGCTGGGTCAAAAGGCAGATCCACTTTTAATTTTTTGATATATTTCCATACTACTTTCCATGGTGGCTTCACCAGTCTGCATTCCCACCAACAGTTTGAAAGTGTTCCCCTTTCTCCATGTCTTCACTAGTACTTGTTTGTTGATTTGTTGATGATAGCCATTCTGACAGGTATGAGACGATAACTTATTTTGGATTTAATTCGGATCTCTCTGATGATTAGTTACATTGAGCATCTCTTCATATGTCTACTGGCCATCTGTATGTCCTCTTTGAAAAAGTGTCTATTCAAGTTCTTTGTCCATTTTTAATTGGATTGCTTGTTTGTGTGTTTAGTGTCAAGTTGTATAAGTTCTTTATAAATTCTGGCTACTAAATCCTTTTCAGATATATCATTGACAACTATGTTCTCCCATTCAGTGTGTTGTCTTTTCATTTTGTTGATAATTTCCTTTGCTGGGCAAAATCTTTTTAGTTTGTTGTAGATAAAAAAAGCTGTGGTATATTTACACAATGGAATACTACTTGGCCTAAAAAAGAAGGAAATCTTACCTTTTGTGAAGCATGGATGGACCTGGAGATTATTATGCTAAGTGAAATAAGCCAGTCAGAGAAAGACAAGTACAATATAAGTTCACTTATATGTGGAATCTAATGAACAAAATGACTAACAAACAAAATGGATACAGAGAACAGATTGACAGCTGTTAGAGGGAAAGGGACTGTGGGGGTGGGTGAAAAAGGTGAAGGGATTAAGCAAAAAATAGCAAACCAAAAAACCCAACTCATAGACATAGACTATATAGCATGGTGATTACCAGAGGAAATGGAGGGTGTAAGGATGTGGAAGAAGGTAAAGGGAGGATAAATGGTAATAGAAGAATTGATTTAGGGTGGCGAACACACACTATAACATACAGATGAGGTATAAAATTGTATACCTCAAACTTATATAATTTTATGAACCAATGTCACCCCAATAAATTCAATAAAAAATGAGAAAAAAGATTTCTGAAAGTTTTTTAATTTCTTTTTCTCTTTTTATATTATATCTTATTGTTTACACTATTTCAGTTGTCCCAGTTTTCCTCCCTTGTCCCCTCCTACCCAACCCTCCCACACCCTCAGACAATTTCCACACCTTTGTCCATGTCCATGGGTCATGCATATGTGTTCTTTGGCTGTTCTATGACCTATGCTGTACTTTACATCCCCATGGCTATTCTGTAACCACCAATTCGTACTTCTTAATCACTTCATCTTTTTCCTCATTCCCCTCCCTTCTAGCAACCAACAAAATGTTCTCTGTATCTATGATTTGGTTTCTGTTCTGCTTGTTTGTTTTGTTTTTTAGAATCAATTGATAGATCTGTATTTATTGCCATTTTGTTGTTCATATTTTTTATCTTCTTCTTAAAAAGATCCTTTAACATTTCATATAATACTGGTTTAGTGGTAATGAACTCCTTTAGCTTTTTCTTGTCTGGGAAGCTCTTTATCTGTCCTTTGATACTAAATGATGGCTTTGCTGGGTAGAGAAATCCTGGTTATAGGTTCTTGCTTTTCATCACGTTGAGTATTTCTTGTCAATCCCTTAGCCTGCAAAGTTTCTTTGAGAAATCAGCTGACAGTCTTATGGGAGCTCCCTTGTAATTAGCTAACTGCTTTTCTCTTGCTGCTTTTGAGATTCTCTCTTTGGCTTTAACATTTAGCATTTTAATTATGATGTGTCTTTGTGTTGGACTCTTTGGATTCATCTTGTTTGGGACTCTTTGTGCTTCCTGGACTTGTATGTCTATTTCCTTCACCAAATTAGGGAAGTTTTCTGTCATTTTCTGAAAATAGAGTTCCAATTTCTTGCTCTTTCTCTTCTCCTTCTGGCACCCCCATGATGCCATGGTATGTTGGTATCCTTGAAGTTGTCCCAGAGGATCCTTACACTGTCCTCATTTTTTTTTTTTTTTGGATTCTTTTTCTTTTTGCTGTTCTGATTAGTTGTCTTTTGCTGATTTGATTCTTGGCTTTATCCACTCTACTATTGATTCCCTGGAAATTGTTACTTACTTCATTTAGTATATTCTTCATTTCAGACTAGATTGTTTTTATGCTGTTGAGGTCCTCACTAAGTTCCTTGAGCATCCTTATAACCAGTGTTTTGAACTCTACATCTGATAGATTGCTTTTCTCTATTTTGTTTAGTTCTTTTCCTGGAGTTTTGATATGTTCTTTCATTTGGGCCATGTTTCTTTGTCTCCTTATTTTGGCAGCCTCCCTATGTTTGTTTCTATGTATTATGTAGAGCTACTGTATCTCCAAGGCTTGATACAGTGGCCTAATGTAGTTGGTGGTCCTGTAGAGTCCAATGACATAGCCTCCCTATCATCCAAGCTGGGGACTCAAGGTGCACCCCTGTGTAAGCTGTGTACACCACCTGTTGTAGTCGAGACTTGATTGCTGTTGGCACACCAAAGTCAGCCACTGACTGTGTTCTGGTGGGGTTACATAGCATAAGCTTCAAAGCAGTCTTCAGATGGCTACTACTTGTGCTGGGCTTGGAGGTGCCCAGGAGAAGCCAAGCTGTGAACCAAGGCTGACTTCTGCCAGTGCTGGGCCTGGTGCCATTTAGCAAGAGCTTTGGGGCTCACTGAAGTCACAAGCTGCTTGTTTGAAAGAATTTAGGAAAATCTAAAGCATGGGCTAAGACAAGCCATTCATATAGAAAAGCCACTGGAAACAGCTTGGGTGGGCCCAAAAGTTGGCTTGGGCAGGGCTTCAGGGAATCACCAGGGTAGGGCAAACAATGTGAGCCAGGTTGATGGAGTCTCAGATACAGTCCCCACCTACCAGCTCTGTGGCTCTGTTGGGGGAGGAACAATGGCCTCTGTCAGCACTTCTGTCTGGGAGAAAGCTCCCCCACCAGCTCTCACACTGATGCCAGACAGTTTAGTTCTTTCCTGTGTCTCTGATGCCTTTCAATGGGCTGCCCCTACACTGGAGCTCAGGAGTGAGTCCAAGTAAATCTGTGCATGGGCTGTTTGAGGTGAAGTGTCTGAGACTCCAGCAGTTGCTGTCTTTCACAGCCTCAATCCCCACTGGTTTTTACAGCCAAAAGTAATGGGGACTTATCTTTTTGGCTTGTAACTCTGGGCTGGGGAGACTAGTGTGGGGTTGGGCCCCTTTCTCCTGAGATCTCGCTCCTGATTTTTATCCACTGTACAAGGGTGTGGGACTTGCCTGATCCACAGATCTGCCCCCCTACCAGTCTCAATGTGGTTTCATCTTTAATTCCATAGTTGTAGGATGTCATTCAGCTCAATTTCTGGTTGTTCTGAATGATGGTTTTTCTATAGTTTAGTTGTTATTTTGATGTGGTTGTGCAAGGAGGTGAGCCACGTTTACCTAGGCAGATAAGACATAAGCTTTTGCCCTCTTTATTTTCCACCAAGACAGTACTAAACAATATTAGGTATTAGTTGTATAGTCTTCAGGCCAGTGATGAAGGTGGAATTTTTTCAAGGATGCTGAGACCTCAAATGTGTGGCTCATTGGTTAAAGGGTTAGACACAAAAAGGGTCTCTTATACTCTTTAGCTAAGCCCTGTCTGTATGACAAGATGGGTGCTTCAGAGGCACACATGTGTGTGTGTGTGTGTGTGTGTGAGAGAGAGAGAGAGAGAGAGAGAGAGAGAGAGAGAGAGAGAGAGACTTTTTTATTGCTTCTTTTGGAAAGAAATGATGGGCCAGGGAACATAGGATATTACCCTCTTCCTTTATCCAGTACACCAAAGGGCTAAGTCTTCTCTATTATTATTAGATGTGAAAGAAACAAGCCATCTGAATTTCAAACAAACAGTCATTGAGTAGTCGTTCCATTTTCTCCCCCTCAGTGCACTCTATCTTGTGGGAAAGGAATGCCAAGATGCTGATGATCAATGCCAATTACTTAATGATCACAGGTTATTGACTCCATGTGTTCCTGTGTAAAAAGAAAATCATTGTATTGCATTATCAGTGGCTCTTTCATAACATCCATCTAGCCCTTTCTCTGTGGCCTGCATGCATCTTTTGTGGAAGCAGTTAATGTTGATTGCTTGGCTCCTATGTGCTCAGCATTGTTCTAAGTTGTTTATGTGTTTTATGCCAGGTAATCCTTCCAAATGCCTGTAAGATAGGTACACTATTACAGATGAATATGCTGATGAAACGAAGTTAAGAATGTCTATCATGTAATAGTAGGTAGGGAGTCTGGACTCAAATCTGAGTCTGCTTCCCCAGTGTGTGCTCCAATCTCTTGCTGTACCCCGCCACCTGTTAAAAGTCACCTGACTTCCATAGAATCCTGTGGACCCAGGTTAAATCTTGTAGATTTTATCCACAATTCATTGGGTGTAAGTAACATACAGGGAAGTTACTTAAGTATGGGGATAGCATCCAGAATAAAAACTGAAGTTTGATGATAAAATTACTCTGGTATTAACTCAAGAATAATGTGACATAGGATGTCATTCCCTCTATTTGAATCATTCATATTACTTTCAAATATACAGCTACTATTTTCTGAAATAGTACTGAACTAAATGTAATGTGAGTGTTTTACATGTATAGTCTCTTAATATACCCAGTAACCAAATGGGGTAAGTACTTATTTGAACCCAACACCATGACTCCAAAGTCTACATTCTTAACCACTGAGTTGTATCAGTCTCCTAGTTGGCCATTTTGTAGTTTAGGACAGACGTCTTTTCAATCAGCTAGTTTCCTGAAGAACTGTGAGCAGTAAAAATTTGGTCTCTGTGTTCCTAAATTTTGTTTTGCTGATTCTATTATGTTCTTCAACCATCTGTGTACCATTCTTTCTTTCTTTGGTATTCAACTTTTATCATCTGGCTTTGATTTGCTCAAACTCTTTCCTTTATGCTATTTGTATTGTTTGAGTTTCTTTTTCTATGGAAACCATTTTTTTGTAGTTAATTTAATAATATGTTTTACTACATTAAGTTTTATTCTTTCCCTATGGTAATGGAATTCATAAACATTATGACTTTTCATTAAAAAGTATATATGCATATATAATTTCAAATTTATAACCTTTTGGCTCTATAATTATCCTTATGAATTGTTTCTCAAACACAACTGATCCAAACTCACTTGCCAATGTCACATTTTCTGCATGCCATGATTTGAGGCAAAGAAAAGTGCCTACCTTAAAATATTTGTTAATGGCACTGAGAAATAAAGTATCATATCCAGATAGTGCCCTGAAAATGCAAATAGGGTCATCTCCTGAGGGCCATGTATTAATTTAAGAGTGCTGTATTAGACAAATGAGTTGCTTCAAGTTGCAGAGAGTGGGGCAAAACCCTTAGTGAAAGAGGTCTCAGACAGGTGAATTCATCACCAGTACAGAGCATTTTACTTTAGGCATGTATGAGTGGGCCAGTGAACTTGGAGAGTATGAGAATTTTGAATAAAGAGGGTAGTAGTAGGAGCAAGGGGTAGGGAGAGAAAAAATGGAAATTCAAAAAAGTGGGAAAAGCTAAATATGTGTTTGCAC
The DNA here is from genome assembly GCA_004024845.1 of Tonatia bakeri. Classification (NCBI taxonomy): domain Eukaryota; kingdom Metazoa; phylum Chordata; class Mammalia; order Chiroptera; family Phyllostomidae; genus Tonatia; species Tonatia bakeri. The sequence goes on along the minus strand of PVIA01002099.1, from coordinate 218,225 downwards.
TTGCAGTGAACATCATGCAGTTGCCTGCCAGCTCACAGTATTTCCCCTTTGTAACTTTCCATCCCTTGTCCCTGCTTCCTCCTCCCACCTCCCAGTGATTAAAATGGGAGTAGCCAAGTTCATACAACATGTTTTTGCCTTCATAGCTGATTAGGCAAGTATGGGCCAGTATGTCCCTCTAAAATCTCTGAAACCAAGAGATTCTAGACAGTTGGCTCTTCTCCCAAACTGAGGAGATATAAACCAGGACTTCATTGAGAGAAGAATGAGGCAGATGCTAGAGAGTGGCAGAGAGGAGAAATACAGATTCTTAGTTTTTCCCATTGTACTAGTCACTGCCTTTTCTAATTCATTTTCTAGAACCATATGTAACTCTGTCCTTGGCATTGACAGATCCCTTTGCCTTTTTGCTTAATTTATTGATCTTTTTATTTATAACTAGTCACTTTTTATTGTGGTAAAATATGTATAACACAAAATTTACCATTTTAACTATTTTTAAAGTGTACAGTTCAGTGGTATTAAGTACACTTACACTGTAGTGTCACCATCTTCATCATCCATATCCAGAACTTTTTCATCTTTCTAAATGGAAACTATATATACCTATTAAGCAATAGCTCTCCATTTTTTTTTCCTCTTGGCCTCTGGCAACCACTATTCTTTCTTTTTCTATGAATTTAATGACCCTAGATAACACATAGAAGTATAATCAATATATTTGTCCTTTTGTAACTGGCTTATTTCACCTAGGATGTGTGAAACCTAGTCTTCAAGGTTTATCCATGTCATAGCATGTGTCAGAATTTCCTTCACTTTAAAGGCTGAATATTATTTCCCTGAATGTGAGGATCACACTTGGTTAATTCATTCATTTGTTGATAAACACTTGAGTTGCTTTCACATTTTGGCTATTGTGAATAATGCTACTATGAATATGGGTTTACAAGTATCTTTTTGAGTTCTTTCTTTTTTTAAAAAAAAAGATTTTATTTATTTTATTTTTAGAGAGAGAAGAATGAAGGGAGAAAGGGAGGGAGAGAAACATCAATGTGTGGTTACCTCTCACATGCCCCCTACTGGGGACCTGGACTTCAATGCAGGCACGAGCCCTGACTGGGAATCGAACCAGTGACCTTTTGGTTCATAGGCCAGCACTCAATCCACTGAGCCACACCAGTCAGGGCTCTATTCTATTTTAAAAAATGATTTAGGAAATGATGATACACTTTATTTTTTATTTTTAAGTATATTTTACTGATTATGCTATTACAGTTGTCCCATTTTTCTCTCCCCTTTATTCCCCTCTGCTATGCACCCCCTCCCCCTCCAGCATTTCACATTCCTCCCACCTTTAGTTCATGTCCATGGGTCATACATATAAGTTCTTTAGCTTCTCCATTACCTATACTATTCTTAATCTTCCCCTGTCTATTTTATAAACTACCAATTATACTTCTTATTCCCTGTACCTTTTCTCCCATTCTTCTTCCTCCTTGCTGATAACCCTCCACGTGATCTCCGTTTTTGTGATTCTGTTCCTGTTTTAATTGTGCGCTTAGTTTGGTTTTCTTTCTTTTTTTTTATGTTCAGTTGTTGAGAGTTATGAGTTTGTTGTCATTTTACTGTGAGTAGTTTTGATCTTTTTCTTAGATAAGTCCCTGCAACATTTCGTGTAATAAGGTCTTGGTGATACTGAACTCCTTTAACTTACCTTATCTGGGAAGCACTTTATCTGCCCTTCCATTCTAAATTATAGCTTTACTGGATGGATTCATCTAGGTTGTAGGTCCTTGCTTTTCATGACTTGGAATATTTCTTTTCAGCCCCTTCTTGCCTGTAAGATTTCTTTAGAGAAATCAGCTGATAGTCTTACTGGAATTCCTTTGTAGGTAACTGTCTTCTTTTCTCTAGTTGCTTTTAAGATTCTCTCCTTATATTTAATCTTGGGTAATTTAATTATGATGTGTCTTGGTGTGTTTCCCTTTGGGTTCAATTTCTTTGGGACTCTCTCAGCTTCCGGGACTTGCATGTATATTTCCTTTACCAGATTGGGGAAGTTTTCCTTCATTATATTTTCAATTAAGTTTTCAATTCCTTGCTCTTCCTCTTCTCCTTCTGGTACCCCTATGATTAGGATGTTGGAACATTTAAAGTTGTCCCAAAGGTTCCTAAACCTCTCCTCATTTTTTTGAAATCTTGTTTCTTTATTCCATTCTGGTTGTATTGTTTATTTTCTTCCTTCTATTCTAAATCATTGATGTGAGTCTTGGTTTCCTTCCCTTCACTGTTAGTTCCCTGTACATTTTCCTTTATTTCACTTTGTAGCCTTCACTTCTTCCTTTATTTTGCAGCCATACTCAATCATTTCTCTGAGCATTCTGGTCATCAGTGTTTTGAACTCTGCATCTGATAGGATGGCTATCTTCTCGTCACTTCGTTCTTTTTCTAGAGTTTTGATCTCTTTTTTCATTTCAGCCATATTTATCTGTCTTAGAATTCCTATTATATTGTAAGGGGTGCAACCTTAGCTATTCTCCCCAGGGTGGGGCAACCCACTTCTCTGCTTTGTGTCACTGTTACTAGGACACAATGCTACTTACTCTGCTCTCACTCCAGTTTCTGTCACTTCCCTTGCTACCCACAAGCAAATTGATTCCTGGGTAGGTGCATTTGTGCATGTTCTAGGACCCTGTTGGTCCCTCCAACAAACTCTCCAATGAGGCTGGGAGTTTCCTCTCTGCTGCAACCCCCACAGGTTATTACAGCCAGAAGTTTTGAGCTTTTATTTCCCCACACTGGGACCCTGGGTTGCACAGTCTGTCTTGCTCCCCAAGTATTCCTCCTGGTTTATCTGCATGAGAATGTGGAACCACCTAGACCACCAGCCGCTGCCTCACCTGCCCAGTCTGTCACCTTCTACCTTGCTGTGGGTCCTTTTGGTCCCAGCTGCCCATCTTCACCCCTCCTACCAGTCTGGATGAATGTTTCTTCTTTAACTCCTTGGTTGTTTGACTTCCATACAATTTGATTTTCTGGCAGTTCTGGTTGTGTTTTGTTTTTAAATTGGTTGTTTTCCTTCTTTTGATTTTGAACAGAAGCGAAGTATCTACCTACACCTCCATCTTGGCTAGAAGTGACTTTCTATTCATTTTGTATATAATTGAAGTGGAACTGCAGGATCACATGAGAATCCTGTGTTTAATTTTTGAGAAATTGCCATAATATAGAGTGTGGGAAAGGTAGGTTTACAGTCATGATAATGTGGGACACAGTTTATTCTTGTATTATTATTAGTTGGTTATTGTATTATTTTCCATATGAACAACTGTAAACCTACTTTTGCCCCACCCTGCATTTTCCACTGTGGCTTTGCCCTTTTTCACTCCCACCAGCAATATCCAAGGGTTCCAATTTCTCTACATGGCCAACACATGTTATTTTCTGTCATTTTGACAATAGTATCCAAATAGATGTGGATGTGAAGTGAATCACATTGTGATTTCAATTTGTTCTTCCTTAATGATTAATGATTTTGAGCATCTTTTCATTTGCTTATTGGACATTTGTATATCTTCTTTGGAGAAATGTCTATTCAAGTATTGACTTTTTAACTTTTTTTGTTTTTGTTGTTGTTGAGGTGTAGGTATTCTTCTTACAATCTGGATATCAATCTCTTATCAGATATTTGATTTGCAAATATTTTTCCCATTCTCTCTGTTGCCTTATCACACTGTTCATAGTGTTGTTTAGTGCACAACATTTTAAATTTTGATGTAGTTCATATTATCTATTTTTACTTTTGTTCCTGTACTTTTGGTGTCATATCCAAGAAATTATTGCCAAATTCAGTGTCATAAAGCTTTTCCCCTTACATTTCCTTCTAGAATTTTAGTTTTTACATTTAAATATTTGATCCATGCTGAGTTAATTTTGGGTTGTGGTGTAAGGTAAAAGTCCGGTTTTATTCTTTTGCATGTGGATACCCAGTTTTCCCAATACCATTTGTTGAAAAGATACCTTTCCTTATTGTTGCCTTTGGCACATTTGTTGAAACCATTTGATTAAACATATGAGGGTTTATTTCTAGGCTCTCTGTTGTTTAATTTTTTTTAATTGATCTGTATGTCTCTATGCTAGTATCATAGCTTTGTAGTAAGTTTTGAAATCAGGAAGTGTGAGACCTCCAACTTTGTTCTTCTTTTTCAGAATGGCTTTGGTTATTCAGGTTTCCTTGAGAATCCATATGGTTTTTAGGATGGATTTTTCAAATTCTGCAAAAAGGTCTCTGAGATTTTGATAAGGATTGTTTTGCTTGAACTCTTGCATCTTTGCTTTGAGATTGTGTTTTATGGAAGCAGTTAGTTTGCTAAGTTTTAAAATTTGCTTTTATCTGTTCCATGAAAATATTTTTCTTCTGAGTATTCTTTGTTATTTAAAAAATTGACTTTATTGGGGTGATATCAGTTAACAAAACTATACAGGTTTCAAGTGCACAACTCAACAAAACATCATATACATACTGCATTGTATACCCACCACCCAAAGTAAAGTCTCTTTCCATTCCCATTTATCTCCCCTTTGACCTCTTCTACCTCCCCCACCCTCTTTGTCTGTGGCCATCACCACATTGTTGTCAGTGTCTATGTATTTATATATATGTGTGTATGTGTGTGTATTATATATACTATATATATGTATTATATATGTGTGTGTGTATATTCTTTTCTGTTTGTTTTCCATCTCTCCCTGTGCTGCCCCCTCTCTCTCCCCCCCTTACACACACACACACACACACACTTTTTGGTGGTATTGTGATAAAGTTTATTCAGTGATGGCTTTTTATTTTTTCTTTATCCTTAAACCAGTAGAGTCCTTTCTGTACCACATATTTATTATAGGAGGTTTTTATGAAAGAGGAGTTAGGGAATTTTTCAAGCTTGTAGAAAATTTCTGTTACAAGTAAAATTCTTGCATTATATGGGTAAATTCTTTCCATTTTTTTTCTTTCCAGCTACCTGAGATTGTTAGCCACATCACTGCCCGTAATGCACTCTACTCTGCCTTACTTCCAAAAAGCTTCAGAAAAATACAGTGTGTATGAATGATTAATTCCTGGTTTACTTTTACTTTCCCTGTTCTTTCTTGACACAGCCTACATACCTCTTAGGTTGCCATGGAGTCCTGTGTTCTGACAGCTCTGTTTGAGATCTCTAGCTATTTATGTCCTCTTTGGGGGTCCTTTCTACCTCTATTCGACCCTGAATGCATTTGGCAACCCATCTTCATGTATATGTTTTGGAATTTAAAAATCTCTGAATCTTATTAAAAGTGGAGCTTAACTTTCTGTTTCTCATTCTCCTCATTGTTTTTGGGTGACTTCCTGAAGAAGAGACTAGTATTATAGTTTCCAACAGTGAATCTGGGAGGTGGGAGTTTTAGCTAGTTGAAATAACAATAATAGAAAGTCGATTTTCATGAGCAAGAAATATGAGGACAATGAATAAAAACAGAATACCAAACAATTTCTTTATGGTGTGTTCTAGCTAAGTAAAGACACCTGCATAATTTGCTTTAATGACAACATTTGGAATGCAGAACAGATGAGAATTAGCTGCCATTGCCGTTCACAGGCAAACTTAGGGTGCTCTGGAGATCTCTGCATGAGGCTGATGTTTATTTCTCAGATTTTGTTTTTGAATCTAGTATTGTCATTTTGTGTTTCCATCTCTAAGTATCCTGACTCAAATGTTTTTCATATCCTTTCCTGTGACTTTTATTTGGACTTGCCTGGTCCATTGACTCTACTGTCCTTTCTTTCTTCCACCTACTGCCAATCAACAAGTATCTGCTTAGCAGACTGGGTGGATTTCTGTATTTTAAAGGTAATGTGAATGTGATAGGGGGACAGTTAGTCTTCATTTACATTAAATCTGGAATTATAAAGTAACTGGAATTATAAGGAAGAGATAAATAATTTATGGTTATGCCTTACATTTAGTATATGAGCAAAAATTAGAATCAGGTGTGAATAAGAAAGGTTATATATTCCTTAGGAGATCAGAAATGTTTACATATAGTGTTTGGCTGGCCAATGAGTGACATCCTAAGGGCAGTAGTGTGAGAGAGAAGCTTAGATAAGTGTTTGTTTCCTTTATAATTGGCACTTGCAGGAGTGTTATTTAGGACAAAGTGCTCCATAAGATGCACTGATGAGTAATATCACAGTGCTGTGGTGAGGAGTGGCTGGGAGTGAATATAGATTCACTGAAGCAGTGGAGAAAGAAGGAATAGAATGGCTACACAGATGTCAGTTATGAGAAACTCTATGGTAAACTAAGCTAAAATTAAAGAGTGTAGCCCTGGCTGGTGTAGCTCAGTGGATTGAGCACGGGCTGTGAACCAAAGCATCACAGGTTCGATTCCCAGTCAGGGCACATACCTGGGTTGCAGGCCATGGCCCCCAGCAACCACACATTGATGTTTCTCTCTCTCACTCTCTCCCTCTCTTTCTGCCTCCCTTCCCTCTCTAAAACTAACTAAATAAAATCTTTTTAAAAAAGAATTTAAAATCTAATTAAAAATAAAATTAAAGAGTGTATTCTACTTTTAGAACAAATTTTCCATCTCTACTATATAGGAAAAGGAATATTTCAGTCCTATTTCCCAAATGAAATATCTCTAAATAGCTCAGGACTGCCATGGTTTGATGATGAACCCAAATTCTATTCAATTTTTCAAATTTTTCAAATGTTCAAGATGAGATAAAGTCTGAAGTTCTAACCAAGTGCTCTTCCTCCTAAAGGAAACATGGAATCCCTATTATTTCATTCACCTAACAGAATTGTAGAGGTGACAAAGGTTTAATATCCACTTAAAATCTGCAAAGATTATTTCTCCAAGCCGTTTGATCTAAGAATGATAGCTTCTTCCTAACTGTTTAAATTTGGCCATTTTGGAGTCTGATTCAGAAGTCCTAACTGAGTCTAGGGTTGCCAAACTATAACATAAAAGAAGTAAGCTCAGGTCAAAAATAAAAACTGTGAGTTCTGATTGAGTGAGAAACTTGGCAAATATCTTTGTACAAATCAATCTCCTTTCCACAAAATGGCTTTGATATATTTCTAGGAAATGAGTCCTGCTAGCTTTTTAGATTGATTAGATGCAGTTCTTGATCAAAGTTGGCATTTCATTGTGTTTGTAGTGTAACAATTAATACTAAAAATATGAGTTGTGATTTAAAGAAGAAAGTGAATATGAGATGAATCTCTATTGCTAAGTACTGTTAAAATTATGTAGTCAGAAAAATTTATTAAGTGCTTAATATGAAAAGTTCCCTTTTTCACATATTATAGCACATGTGTGCTTTTACATAATGCTACTTTTATGTGCAAGATATGTCCATCCATCTTATACATTTATAGTAGGTTTATAAGTATCTCATAAATATTAGAAATCTAGCTTGTAAACTTCACATACTTGGTATATCAACTTGTGTTTAGTGTTTTCAAAAACCTTAGAAAACAAAATAAATACAAAGTAGTACAATGATCACAAAACTTACAAATACTGGTACTTAAGCCTCCCTCCCCTCTGATTTAATACTATGTGATTGATTATTTTTTAAAATCCTCTCTCTAATTATCTTTATCTTTTGCTGGAGTTGCAAGGCTACTACACAACCAAGAAAAGAATGATCATTTTAGACTGCAAATTTTTTGGTTTAGGGATTTGAGGATAGAATATGGCACCTAAGTGCACCTTTTAGGATGATTTCATTCAAACTGGTGTTTTTCAGGATAAGCCTAGAAAGGTAGATTGTGTAAAAGTGTGTTGAGTGTCAAACGCAAGACTAGAAATGAGAACTGATCTTGGTAGGAAGTATTGCTGACATGTGAGTAGGGGAAGTACAGAATGAAGACTGGACTTTGTGAAGTTAATAAAGCTCCCAATTATTTTCATTTACTTCAGTGTACAAATTCCACTTTGAATAATTGGAGAGATCTGACTTAAAAAAAATTTCCCCCAGCTTTATTGAAGTATTATTGACAAATAAAAATTATATACTTTTTAAGGTGCACAACTATAAATACTTAAGGCATATAATTGTATATATTTAATGTGATGCTTTGATAAACATATATTATGAAATGATGATCACAATCAAGATAATTAACATATCTAAACAACAAAACAAAGAAACAAGCAAAATATAGTCGAAGACACTGTAATAGAGGACAGGCAGAAAGTGACCAGAGGAGAGAGAAGAGGGAGTTTCAGGGGAAAAGGGGAAGGGTTTACAGGAACAAAGTTAAAAGACACATGGACAGAAACTAGGGGGAGGGTGGTAATGGGAGGGAAATTGGGAGGGAGGGTTGGGGGGGCTGGATTGGAAGTAAAGGGGAGAAAACTGTACTTGAACAATGATTAAAATAAAATTAAAAAAAAGATAATTAACATATCCATCACCTCACATAGTTACCATGAAAAAATTTATTTTCCACTTACAGTTGATATACAATGTTATATTACTTTCAGGTATAAACATAATCATTAAACATTACATACCTTATGAAATGATATTACCCTCTGACAGCATACATTATTATTATAATATTATTGACTATATTCCTTATGCTATGTACATATCATTTGACCATATTAATAATAGGAAATTTTTACTTCTTAATCACTTTCAGCTTTTTCACCCACCCCCTAAACCCCCAAACTTCTGGCAACCATCAATTTGTTCTTTACATATGAGTTTGATTCTATTTTGTTTATTTGTTTATTTTGTTTTTTAGATCCCACATATAAGTGAAATAAGTTACCATTTTTTTGTGGTGAGAACAGTTGAAACCTACTTTCTTTCATAGTTATAGGCAAATTTCATACTTATAATAATACATTGTATTCTAAAATAAAAAAATCAGCATATTTAACAGGAAAAACAAAAAAAGTAGAGAATTAACAAATACCTATCTTTCTCTTTTTGTTAGTTGGTCCATACTGGTGGTTCTCAAATAGAGTGAGGCTTTGCCTTCCTTCCCAGAGGGTTTTCAACAGCACCTGGAGATATTTTTGGTTATCATGACTGGGAAAGGGTAGAGGATATGTGCTTCTGGCACTGAGTGAGAAAGGCCAGGGATGCTAGCTGCTGAACAACATATTGGCCAGTCATCTGCAAGAAAGAATTATCTGGTCCACAATACCCATAGCATTGAGGTGGAGGAACTTTGGTGTACGCATACTGAGGGTACCTCTGGGCAGAGCACTGAACTAAGCTTGTGACTTCTTAGTACTTAGTCCTCTTTGAAGGACTTGGATAATTATTTGTATTTTCTCTTTACACATAACATCAGGTGAGTTACTATATAGAATGTGCTTTGACACTGAGAACATTTGGGTATGAACAGTAGCTCTTTATTTTGATATAAGTTTATTTTAGTCATATTTCCTAAAATATAATACATGAATGTAGTGTAAGGTCACTAGTGAATAGTTAGCTCACATCACACAGGCCCCATAAAACCAGAGCTACAAAAGGTTGAATTTTGTATGGAAGGACAGCCTAAAGGTTATATATTATTTGTTCCAACCAATAATCTTATAGTAATTTTTTTCAAGACAAACTTTTAATAATCTAAAAGGTAAATTAAACATTTTAATTAAATGGTGATCATGTTTTCAAAATATTCTTAGAAAGTCCATATAAAGATGTATTCAATTTTGAAGTTATTCAAGTTTCAGAAAGGAGAAGCTTAGGGGTCCTGCAACTTTATGAGATTTTAGACTTTTAAACTTGTTATTTTGAAAAAAATTCAAACCTTGCCAAGAATAAAATGATGAATTCATGGGTACCCTTCACCTAAATATACCAATTGTTAACATTTTGTTCCATTTTCTTTCCCTCTTCTCTTAATGTGTATGTATATACATGTTCTGTTTGTTTATTTTCTTTGCTTCCTAATGACAAGGAAATCTCTCTCTCTTTTTTAAAATATTAAGCAGTAGGCTGATACCGCTTTCTTTCTTTCTTTTTTTTTTTAGGAATTTATTTATTTATTTATTTATTTATTTATTTGAGAGAGAGAGGGAAGGGAGGGAGAAAGAAACATCAATGTGTGGTTGCTGAGGGCCGTGGCCTGCAACCCAGGCATGTGCCCTGACTGGGAATCGAACCTGCGATGCTTTGGTTAGCACGCAGCCCATGCTCAATCCACTGAGCTATGCCATCCAGCCAGGGCACAAGGAAATCTCTTATATAACCATAGCCACCATTCAGGAGCCAATGGTGTACACTGATGGACAAAAAAAAAAAAAGAAAAAAAAGACAAGTATTTGTTTATTTTCTACTGTTTTCTTTTTTCCTGTTAAATATTTTGATTTAAAAATAAGTTCCCAGAACATAATGTACTGTAGATTTGAAATTGCTAAGAGAATAGGTTTGAAGTGTTTTCAGCACACACATGAGGTGATGGATGTATTAATTTTCTTGATTATGGTAATCATTTCACAGTGTGTACATATCCTTGTATATCAAAAGATTACCTTAAATACATGAATGTGCACAATTTTTATTGTCAATCATACTTCAGTAAGCTGGGAGAATATTGTTGGAACAGAAGTTAAATTGCTACAATTATTCGAAGTAGAATTTGTTAAAGTAAATGACAACAGTTTGAAGCTTTATCAATCTTCCTAAAGCCTAGCCCTCATTCTGTACATCTGCCTCTCAAATGTCAACAGTAATTTCTAATTACCCCAATAAGTAAGGAAATTTTAAATCAATATAATGTTATGTAAATAGAATCCTTATTCAAAATTTGCCAACTGTGCCAATATTTTCATTTATAGCATATCTCTTTCATCTCCTTTAATCTGGAATATTTACTTAGTTTTTTGGTCTTTATGACTGATATTTTGGGGGAAGACAGGCCAGTTGTCTTGAAGACTATTCCTCAATTTGGATTTGTCAGACAGGTCTGCATTTTTGTTCAGGTTATGCATCTGTGGCAGGGGTGCAACTTTGTATGCGGTGCTGTGTCCTCACTGGAGTATGCTGGGAGGTAATGCACGTTATTTGGTCCCATTACCGGGGGTAACTTTGATCACTGGATTAAGGTGCTATCTTCCAGATTTCTTACTCTAAAGGTATAATTTCCCCCTTTGTAATTAATATGTAGGGAGATATGGAAATAATCTGTTCCACACAAAATTGCATTCAGTGATGTTAACAGATGGTTCTCACTTGAGCCAATGTTTAGTACAGTGATTGCAAAAGAGTAATTTTCTAGCTCTATCATTCCCTTTACATTTATTAGTTGGTTTTATACTTTAAAGAACATTTTTCTCTTAATCAGTTTGTCCTTTATTTTGGTATCAGTATGAGCTCATGGATTATTTTTATTCAATGTGCTATAATCCATGGCTTTCATAATTTGTTTTGATGTTCAAACTACTGCATGTTTGGGCACTGGGAGATCTGTGAGGCTGGATCCTGTGTCCATTTGATATGTTTCCCCATATTTTTGAGTCCCACCTTGTTTACCAGCACAACAAAATATTCTAGGTTTAACATATACTTTTCCTGTTATTAACTTCTCTCTCTTTAGTTTGAAATAGTATTAGGAAACAAGATCTGAGTTTCAGTTGTTGGCCACTGCTATTGGGTAGCTTTGCTTCTAGGCTCTGTCAGCATATAGAATTAGAAATAAATTTCTTTGTTAAAAAATTTAAAATTAGTAATTGTGGTAAAATACACATACACGGAATCATCTTAATTTTTAAGTGTGCACTTGAGTAGTACTAGGTACATTCACATTGCTGTGCAGCCAATCTCCAGAACTCCTTATCTTGCAACAAAACTAGAACTCTATACCCAGTAAACAGCCCTCCGTTCTCCTGTTCCCCTCACCCCTGGCAGCTACCATTCTACTTTCTGTCTCTATGAAGATGACTGGAATCATATAAGTGGAACCATAGAGTTTTTGTGTTTTTGTGACTGGCTTATTTTGCTTTAGATTTCTTCTTTAACCATGGATTCAGTAAGAGTATTTCTGAAGCATTATGTAATAGATTTTTATTAAAGTTAATAAAGATTTTTTTGACAAGTGCCATTTTAGAAATAAGTGAAACTTTCAGGTATATTTTTTATGTTTGAAGATGCTGATTAAGTATTTGTCAGTTTTATTAAATAATAAGTGATTGGCCTTAGTATCCTGGAAACCTCATCAACTTTTCTTGAATACACTTATTATATTTTTCTTCTGGAATTGTGTGGGTACTTAGAAAATAGTTTAACAGCATTTAAGATCTTTAACAGCATTTAACATCTTTAAATGCTGTTAAAGATCTTAAAAAGAAAAGGAATGAATAAATTTATAAGTAGCTAGTAAAACTCTCCTAGAAACGTTATGTTTTTCTAACTGGAGCACTGAAAAGTCACTTTAATCACTTTTAAAGAACTATTATATAGATATCTACGTGTATGATAGACAGATATATTGAAATGTGAAATGTCTAACTTTTAAGAGAGTATTTCAAATATATGAGGTGATTCTTTTAACAATTCACCAGAGGAGCCAAAAATTAATGGAGGCTATAAAAGATGGACACTTTGGAACTTCATGTGATTCAGAAGAGTTTTGGATGGGTTTCCAAAAGCCGTGAGTGTTTGAACAAATTTGAATTTGACTTGTGAAAAATGTTCTTAACAAATTCTACAGTTATGGACAGTGGGGCACACATAGGTTTACAGTTGTTCATATGGAAAACAATACAATAATCAATAAATAATAATAAAAGAATAAAATCTGTGTTTTGCCTTTTTACGACTCGACGTCTACTTTTGCCCTATCCTGCATGTCATGTAATAGTGAAGGTTGCTTGAACACCAGTTAAATATGGGCATTCTATCCACCCTCTTTCTCGTTAGTAGCTAAACTTTTCAGTTCTACTGCAATATACTAGTACTTTAAAGTGATATAAATTAGCACTATCATCTGTATTTGGACTGAAGCAATATGATGAAATTCACAGTGAAATATGAAACCAGGCTGTGGGGAGTGGGAATTGGTTCCCCTAAGCAATTTTTTTATTAGGATCACTTAATGTCTGGGCTAGAAATCACCTTTCATCTTAAAGATAATTTAGTCCAAAATTCTTTAACTTTCTCTTTCAGACATCACCCAACCCACGTCTTCATTCTACTGGTCTTATCATTCCATTTTAGAAAACTCTGACTGCTAGAGCATGATCTTCTTATAGCTTTCACCTGCTTATATTGGTCAGATTCATTGGAACCATGGAGAAGTAACTTATTTCTCTTCCGCATGGCCAGCCTTCAAATATTTAAAAAATATTATTTTATTTTCATAAACTGGAATCTTTCAGCACTATAGCTGAAAAGGCTCAATCTAAGAGGCAGAACTGAGGCAGAGAGGAAAACAAAGAGAACTGGCAGGATATAGGACCTGTTCCCTCCATGCCGTAAATCAGAACGACATTTGCTTGTTCTCCCAGCCGGGTGTAGCTCCCCCACGCCACTGCCTCTGTGTGGCCCCTGCTGTCAGTCAGCCTTGTGCAGGTGTACTCCGAATTCCACAGCCGACTCCCACAGCACTTTGTTGTTTCTAATAGAAAGAAGTGGGTGCTTGTGGGGAAAATAAAATACACACTTCCCTTGTAGCATAACATTTAAAGATGAGCATAACTTGCCATTTCACAACTAAGCAGGGCACTGATAATTATTACTCTTGTCAAAACAGTATGGACCAAGTGTGACAGTCATTAAGGCCATCCTTTCACTCAATTAGAACATTGACTCTCATCATGTATCATGATATACTGATGGTTATAATAAAATTATATAAAAACTGTGTAAGACCTAATACATGAATCTAAGAGCTCAGGAACAAAGTCTAGCTTGAATTGGCTCCCAGAATTCTCAAGCTTTTAATGTTCTCACTGGCTTGTACTCCATAGCAGTTACTGATGGTGCTGCCCACCCAGGAGAACCCCAGTTCCCTTCCAGAATCCTCCATCCACAAGACTGTGTTTCAGGGGTGGCAGGCCCTGTATCCAGCCCCAGGGGCTATTACTGGTAATTTTTGAAGTTGGAAGGAAGATACTTAAGGCATTTTTGGCCGGTCAATTCTTTGTTTTGGGAGACTGTTTCATGCATGGCAGGACATTTAACGTGCCTTATTTTTATTGTCCATATTCCAAAGCATGTCCCATTGTTGTGGCAATTAAAAATGTTCTCAAACATTTCTAGATGTCCCACGTTAGCAGGGGAGTGGGGAGGAATGTAAGAGAACATGCTGAGGGGCTGCGTAATCCTAGTTCCATGTGACGACCATCAGTCTGGAGCGATCACAGAGACTGCAGTCCTCTTGCCAGTGGATGCTGTAGGCATGGGAGCCAACACACTTCTGGCCAATGAAATGAGAGAGAAAGTGTGCTGACATGCTTCTGGGAAAAGTTTAACCCATGGATAAAATGAGAAAAAACAGTTTTTTGTCTGTGTCTAATAAAAATATGATGTCTAGAAACTGGTTTCCATTTGCTTGTAGATGAGATGAATTTGCTGAAGACAGCTGAGCAAAAACAGGGGAAAAACCTGATCCTTAATGGTGCCAGTGAGCTGCTAAATCAATCAGTCCTAGAACTGTTTTGTATTTTGACTTCTTACTATGTGAGATAATAAATTCCTTATTGATTGAATCAATTAGGCCAATGTTTTTGGCTACTTAAGTTAAAAGCTTATTAACCAATATGCCTTATCTTGGTTTTTCCTCCCATCTTAAAGATAAGTTTATTGAGACAAATTACACTACTGAAAATTAAAAATTAAAAATAGTCATACCTCAAGTGAATAGTAATGCTCTTTGAAAGGAAGACTTGGACATGTCTTCTGCACTACTCACTTGTCAGATTGAAATAGGTCAAAATGATGAAGTCTGTGTCCTAATCCAACGAGTGATTCTAAAACCAAAACTAATTCTACAAGTGGCTAAACATTTTCTGTTTAAAAATGTACTGGTATTTGAATAATATTCATATGACATCATCATGTCACAATATCCAGTCATGGTGGCCTTTTCTTTTATCTTTGCACTCTTGCTTGAATTATAACATTAATTTTTGATGTTTTGTTCCCAGCTGGTGTTTCCCAATTTGACCATGGCTTTTGCTTGAAAACAAACACATGCTTGAAAACTAAGGTCAACGTCTCATGAATGACTCTATTAGTGTGATCTTAACTCATTTTAAGAAGGCTAGAAAGTTTTACGGATATGTAGGAATTTAGTGTTTGGGTAGACATCAAAGGTAATCTTGCATGCATAAATCCTTTTTGAATCCTTAATTGGAAGGGGAGGGGTTTAGGTACTATAATGTACTTTAAAGTTGTAAAAATTCTTTAAGCAATAGCATGTCCTGGCGAAATAAAAGCTACAGTACTGGAATTAGAACACTAGTTCTTCTTGTCCTGGCTTTGCATTTCCCGGATGGATGACATCAGACAAACTATTCACTTCAGTTTCTTTATCTATAAAAAATATTAGCTCTCATTGTCTTGGAGGGTTATTGTGGAAATTAAGTGGAATTGTGCATTACTCTGGTAACAATGTTAACGACAGCCACAACAACATCCCAGGTGAATTTATTTTGAGTAAAAAACATCACAGATTAATAGAAAAAGATAAAAACTCCATTGCCTCCTAGAACTACCTTCCCCCTTTTGTCATTTTGCTAACTCTTTACCTATCATCAACCTCTGCTCAGACATGTCTTCCCTCCAGAAGATTCTCTGCTTCCCCTCCAGGGAAGACTAGATCAGGTTCTCTTCCTTGCACTTCTTCAGTGTTGGGTTCATAACTTGATCATAACATTTGCTTGTCTCCATCTTGCTCTTCAGCAGTGGTTCTCATGTGCCTAAGAACACCCGGGAACCCATTTACTAAGAGATTAGTGGGACACCCCCTGAGATTCTGATTCCATAGGTCTTGGGACCTGGGAGTCAGAATGTTTGATGGCTGGTAATTTTGATGAGATAGTTCTGGGCCGCAATTTGAGACCTCATTCATCTGGAGGGTGATCTTCCTGAGAACCAGGCTCTAATTTTATTCTTTTATGCCCTTTACTGAGAATGAGACTAGATAGATAGTAGGTGCTGAGCAGACAAATACATAATAAATTCCAAAAATTTCCTGAAGTTTAGTTTGTAGAAATATGTAATTCCTTGGACTCCCCTCCACAATTTATACATATTGTAAAAAGTGATATACTCCTAAGAAATTTTGCCTTTTGTGGTCCAAACATTCAGATTTCTGAAATTATTATAATTGTATTAGATAGAAAGGAAATCTTTTAGCATTTTTTAGATGTCAGAGAAATGCAGAAAGAGCATTCATTTATTAAAAATAATTTATCAAGTACTCTCAACATGATTACATTATATTGGATGCCACAAAGATAGAAGAATTACAAATAAATGTAAGCAAGTTTGCAGTTGCTCAGGAGCTAGATATCCTGGGAAAATAAGACAAAGCCATATAAAATAGCTTTGCACTAATATGAATAATGTAGTGGAAATTAGATGGGATGTACAGGAGGTAGGAATGTTTATGAAAGGATTTGTGGAGCTGCTAAGTCTTGAGGAATGAGCAAATGAGAAGGAGATACTTTAGAGGGAGGTACAATCACCCAATAAAAGACTTACAATCAACAATAGGCATGGCTCTAGCAGACAAGTAATGTTACAGGAGCGGCGGGAGTCTCAATAAACAGTTCCCTTCCTTCCCTAGTGATGAACAAACTAATAAAACAAAGGCGTAGCAGGTGGGAAAGCAAGGTATCATCTCTAGTTCCGATAAAGCCTAAACCTGAGATTCTAGTTTATTGTGAGAGCTGAAATGACTGCTAACTGACCCTAAAGGAGTACCACAATGGAGGCTGTCCTCAAGCGGCTTGTTCATAAGAGGATGACTTGTAGTAGACTGTTCTGCGTGGCGTGGGCTCAGCTCCCACTCGGAGATGTGCAGGACCCATGCATAGGTTCTCCCATGGGGAATCAGGCCTGCAATGTACTTAGGCCGCTATGAGTCTTGCTGTTTGCTAAAACTCCCTCACCCTGATTGAGGACATTTACTGCAAAGCAACTTCCTAAAATCCATGCTAAACCTTCCAAGGGTGAGTGTAACCAGTTCAACTACTTTTGCCTTTTCATTTGCAAATATCCCTCTTCTGTGATGTGATTGGCAGCATTGGCTCCTTTGTTTTCTGTTAAAGGTAACCACCTGAAGCGAGCCTGTGCATAGTTAAGGAGAACCTTCTTGTACTGTGTCCAGTAAGACAATAAAAGCTCATTGGAGCAAGGGTGGAGGCTTTTGTTCCCCTTGAGAGAAAAGCCATGCGGTCCCTTTTCCTCCACCAGATTTGATAATCTGTGTGCATGTCTCCTTTCATCCATAGTGATGTGGACCCCAGCTCGTGGGGTCCACATCAAAGAATGAGCTGAGTTGAGTGTGCTGCCTAATTTTGCTAATTATATAAGTCACTGCATTTCACCTGTTTTGAGAGAAGGAAGTGGACGAAAGAGGTCAGAAGTGTCACTCTAGTGGTGCTCCCTCCATTAGGAAAGGAAAAAAAGGAGTGTGGAGGGAATTTTCTCCTTAATTTTCCCTTGCTCTGTGCTCTCTTGATCTTTGGGCTTAACCATTAAACTCAAGGTCAACTGGGAGCATAGTCATTCCTTCGAAGTGAGACCATTTGCTGTCTTTCAGGCCAGTTCTGATCCCACCTTCACATAGCCACCCCTCAATACTAAGGCCAGGCTTATTGTAGAGCCTCGCCTTGCTAGGCCATCAATGCCTAACAAGATCCATTCCCACTTCAGGCTGTCCAGGCCAAACTGCACTGCGCTGAGTTCTGTCTAGTGATCCAACCCTAATGTCTTGTGGTCAGGCCTTTAGGATGGGAAGGGCGGCACTAGACTGGATGTTGTGGCGATGCATTTGGGCTTTATAAGCAATGTTCTTTCATTATTTATTTAATCAGTCCATTAATAATTTGTTTATTATTGAATTGGGGAGTGTCAAAACTAGCTGCATAACCTTTTTTTTAAAGACAAATCTGTTATGTGGGTTGTTTTGGAGTATGTAAGAGGGTGGATTTGGAATTTATGTGTTTTTTTTTTCTTTTTGAAGGTTATTCCTGGGCCAAGGAGGTAGCAGGGACAAAGAGAATATTTTTTTGAGACTTATCCAACAATTAGAATGAATAGGTGATGGTCAGTGGGATGCAAAATCCTGCAGATCGGGTCTTGACTGTAGACTTAAGAATATTCCCCATTCCTTTCTCTTTGCCCTAAAGGCTCTTAAGGGACCAGAACACATCAAATAGGGGTCCAAATGGAAAACATTTATTTGGCAACAATGGCGTGCTTATAATAGATGCCATGGAAGATTCTTCGAATGCTTTGAGTTACTCTGATGTACAGCATGGGAATGTGCATCTGTTTTTCCCTCTCGGGTAGTTGAAAGATGCCCTTCTGGCCTGAGTTATGATCCACCCTGAAGGTAGTTCTAGACATCCAGTGCTAAGATAGTGACCTTGACGAATGGCTAACATTTAAAAATAAAGGAAAATATTACATCAGGGGATTCCAGTTATTTCTCAAAACCAAATGGCATTGGAGCCACTAGATGTGTCATTGTTAAGTCTTGTAGACTTGAGGGAGGCAGTACTATTGAAGAGAATTTTGCAATTTCTCCATATTTCTGGGTCCTAATTTAAAGAGAATTCCCTTACAGCCTCATCTTGTTGCCTCCCGTGACAAGGGAGCAATTACTTTTTATCCAATGAATATTTGGCCATCATGTTAATGCTGTCCACCTGAGTTCTACCGGCACAGCTGTTTTCTTTCATTCCAGGAGAGCTGGGCATAAAGTGTCTCACCCACTGTCAGCACTTGGCTCCAGGACCTGACCAGAATCCAGCCTGACATAAATTCCCAGCTCTCCTAATGAAATACAGTCTTATAATCCATAAGTGGTGTAAGGTGTCCTGGCCAAAACTGGGCCCCATGAAATTAACCCAGAAGAAATGGGGATGGGATGTTTTTGTGTCAGGGGACTTCCCCAGTTCTGTCCCTAGGACCATTTGTAAGCCATCGCTGAGATATTTTTGTTAGTAAAATGATTTACTAAACTCCTAGTTAGAAGGGAAACATCTGGAGGAAAACAAGTCAGTTTTTTGTATTATTTAAAGGAAAATGGCATATGGTAGTTACCACCAACAGGGGCCCGAGGAAGGAGTGAACATTGCTTATGGAAAAGGCATTGGGTCTAATGCTGAACAAGATACAAAAGTGGAGATTTAATTCCTGCCAATGGGAAATTTGCAATGTAAGTGGGGCCTCTCTAATGTCAGTCTCTGGCTGGAATCTTCAGCTGTGATCCCTTTGACGGGCTGCTGACTAACATCCTTACCCCATAGGCTTCAGGGAGACCCTTCATGTACATCCCATGCCTCAGCCTCACCCCAAAATGCCAAACCGGTTGTTCAGGTGTTTTCAATTTTCTTTATTAAAGGGCCCAGTCCATTTATTTTTATTTTTAATTATTTCTTTTATTACATTATTTTTTACTTGTGTTTTCCCCACCCCAGTTTTCCCCATCCCCTTCCCTGGAAATTTAAATAAGGGAAGGGGAGAGAAAAATAATGTGTTTATTAAGATTTTCTGTTAAGTCCAATGGGCAAGTGAAAGAAGTGAAGCCTTTTCTTCCCTAGAGGGTTTGGAGCACAAGTCTCTCAGTGCATCCAGCGTGGGTGAGGGGTCCCCTCGCTGGTCTGGCTGTCCTTTGTGGTTGATGGAGAGTGAGCTGCAGGCCTGTTTTGTTACCATGACTCCTGTGAAGTGCAGCAAGAACTCAATATCTCCCAAGGTCAAGCTTTAATTCTCAAACACTGGATAGCCTAAACTCCTAAAGCATATGAAATTGTTTTCTTCTCTTAAAATTTGCAAGTTGTTTCTCTCTTTCTGTGCAGGACAGTAATCTCTTCACTGCTGTTTCCAGATTATGCACCACGAGGTCTGCAGTAACAGGAAAGGCTCTCTTTTCTGCCTCTTTGCATATATACAAAGGAGATCTGTGAGATGAGGGTTCTAACAAGGACTTTTCTTGGTCAATGAGTTTATTTCCCTCTGTTTTCATCTGGAGAAAGGTAAGCAGGGGGGCCACTAGTCTAGTCATGTCACTTCTAATCTTATTAATAAGCTTAAATATCTTAATTATTTAATTATCCCTTTTTGGATTACTAATGAAATTGAACACTTGTCTATAAATTTGTATATCTTTAGAAAATTGCTTATTGGACTCCCTTCCCATTTTCTCCTAGGCATGTCATATTTTTCTTACTGATATGTAAAAATCTTAAGCACCAAATTAGATGGTGCATGCTATCATGCAAAATTAATACATTCTTTCCCTCCCTAATGTATAGTAACTATTGTGTTCTGAGAAACTTAGGCCAGATAAAGCCCTTCCAATTCTGCTTGTGGTAGAATGTCTTAATCTGAAGGAACAGAATGTAGGATCTGTACTGAATAAGAAGTATAATACCTTATTTATATATTATTCTACAATTTGAAAAGATTTTTTATTCCCACAAACACTTTTGGAACCAAATGAGGTGTTCTCTGAGTTCTTAGACCAAAAGAATGAAAGTCTCTTCATATATCTCACAAGTATTTGAATTGTACTGGCTTGTTATTGTTTATATTTCATGGGATTTTGGCCCGTTTGGCACTGGGGCTTGCCTGACTGCTAACTGTTAGAACTCTACCGCTGGTTAGTGCTAAGTGATGAAGAGAATAAAGTCTGTTCTTGATCTCTGATGTTCAATTTGGCAGATTCACCATTGGGCTGGGATTCAATGTATCTCAATTAGAGGCACCGTTGTCTTTAAAAAATATTTTTAATTATTGTAAACTACACATAACTTAAATTTACCATCTTAACTATTTCCAAGTGCATAGTTTAGTGGTATTAAATATATTCACATTGTTGTGCAACCATGACTCCTGGCCATCTCTAGAGTTCTTTTATTCTGGCAAAATTGAAACTCTGTACCCATTAAATAGTACCTTCTGATTCTTCTCTATTCCCATCCACTGGCAACCACCATTCTACTTTGTCTCCACAAATTTAACTAGTCTAGCTATCTCACGTAAGTGGAATAATAAGAAATTGGCATTTTGGGTGACAATTCCTGGTTGTATGCAACTGGACACTAGATGTCTATGGAAGCGCCACTGTCTGTGGCAATCGAAGCTGGAGGATGGTGGTGTTCTTTTGACTGGATCTCCAAATAGAACCTCTAAACCATCTGAAGTTGATTCTTTCAAAAGCAAATATGTATTTGAAATGTAAATAGCTCCTTATCCCAATCTGTGTAAACAGCCCCAGATGCCACTTTCTTAGACCTGAGAAAGCCAAGCCAAGTTTTATCAAAGGCTCTTTCAAAGTTCAGTTCCTGACCAGGCATTTGTAAACAAGTTTTAAATGCTCTCTTGGAGTGAGTGGTTTGCATCCAGGCCCGTAGGACCCAGAGCCTTTGACCCCTTCCAGTGGGAATAGACTACATAGTCAGCTACTTGTCCTCAACTCCCTTCCCAACCAGCTACTCATGATAGTTCCACTTAATGCTGTTTGTGTAAATAGCTTACCACTATGTTTATCACTTATTGTATATTTTAATATATTTATTTTAACATAAATACCTCAAATAGCTTAGAAATTCTACAAGTAGTGAACATGTCTTAAATGCCAGAGTGTTAGACTTGAAGAGAGCAGCCTTCCTGGGAGAACTAGGCCCCTCTGACACTCTGGGTGTTATGAGGCACTAAGAACAGGTAACCTTGAGGGGCCAGTCATTATTGCCATTCATATGCCTCAACAAAGCATTTATTTTCAAGGTGTTTTGTATTATAAAAGTAATAAATGCATGTTATTAAAATGAAGAAAATTATGAAGGGAAAGAATAAGAAGAGAGAGAAGGAAAGGTAGATCACATGTAATTCCAGCATCCATAAGTACTTATGGCTCACTCAGTGATTTATTGACTTCCAGTACATTTAATGCATTTGAAAGACAGTTTCCACCTATTTCCTTTTCAAAGGGAACATTCTTATATTCAGTTTTGCTAAACAGATCATGACATTATGGAGTTAAACTTGAATTCTGTGAATGGTTCATCCACCTCCCTCATTCTGTTATTAAACTCTTTGGAGGCAGTTAAGTGTCTTGCTGGTGGACACACTACTCTCTGTAGCTATTCTTGGTAACTGTTCAGTTTGGGCAGTTGGGAATTTTTTTTCAATGATACTTTAATGTAAGCTTGGAAAATTAAAAAATCTGCCTCTTTAGGCTATGTTCTGAGCTGTATGTACTATCTTTCAGTCTTTGTGGCTCTGCCTCCGAGGTATCATCCTAATTTTTCTTGGTTATATCTTATAATGCATTTTTCTTTCTCTACCTTTAACAAGTTCTTTTTATGGTTATCTGATGTTACACTAATTCTGCATATATTGGATGTAGAAAGATAAGTTACAATAAATCATGGTTCAATAGAACCATGAGAACAACATACTCAAGGCCCAAGTTTGCCTTTATCTTGGGCAGTCACAGGATTTCTCTATGCTTTGGTTCCTCTCTCCATAAAATGGGATGGTAATGACTACTTAAGAGTTTCTGTAAGGATTAATGCAGTAATTATAACATAGTACTTGTAAGCCAGTGCTGCCATTATGACTACATTATGCCCTAATGCCATTGTTTTTTCTTCCTCATTATTGAAGATCTAGTATGGCTCTTATGTGAAACTACTGGAGCTTTTGAATAACCTATTCTAATAGCAAGATAGACTTTTACTCAAAATTATTTAGTTAATAAAAAATAAAAGCCTCCATGATGTTGAAAATGATAGAGTGCCTTAAAGTTATACAAAATTATTAGCTGTGATTTTCATCTTTTGAGGAAGGAAGGAAGGAAGGTGAAAATGGAAAAACACATTGTCAAAATAATGGGTATAGGTTGATACAGCCATTATCTGTCCATGGTGATGTTTCCTGTTCAGGAACCCCTATTAACATGATTTAACCATGTGTTTTGTCTCCACCACTTGGTTAATGCACACCTTCTTGATTTCCCTGATAGTTATTTGTTCATTGATTCTTCGTAATTAGACTACACTTCCAAGTCTGCCTTGGAGTGCACAGCATAGACCAGGCCCCAGGTGCATGGGTTCAAGTCCCTTGACAAGGGGGTTTCAGTGGAATAGTTTGAAAATTACTGCATTGTGGTATAACTTACATGTTAGATGGGTGGTAGAAAGAAGAAGAAGATAAGGAATAATTTGGGGATGTAAGCTTAGAAATCAATGAAGGGTATAGAAGAAAGAAAAGGATGGGTGAAAGGACTTCAGACTGGTAGGACGAATGTTACCTACATCTAGTTTTGGCCTGAAGCAGGCCTGGAGGTGCAGAGGTTGCCTTGTGTCCATACATTTGAAGAAGTCATAATTGGAGAGAAGGGTGTTTGTGCCATCACACAGGTCAAACCCTGCCCTGCTGCCTCTGCTGAAATGCTTGTCATGCCTACACCTTGTCACTCAGGTTGGGCTTAAATGTCATTTCTCTGAAAGGCCTTCCCTGTCCACTCAATCTAAGTTTACTCTGTCTTCCACAGCCCTGAAGCAATCATTTTCTGTTGCAATGTTAATTTAGTTCTAAGTAGTCCTTGTCATTAGTTAAAGCAACACAAATTCCTTGATAAATTCACCTAACATCTCAGTGATCTATTCTCTTATTTGCAGTAGGATTGCTAAACTCCTACAACAGTGCCTGGTACTCATAAAGTTTGAATGCATAAATGAATTACATGCATTCATAATTAGCTATAAGGAGACAACCAAATATGTTCTTGACTTAAAATTTTGTTATTAAGTATATAAAAATCGACCCATTTGGAGAAGAGTGGTAATTGCTTCAGTATATATTTTTTGTAAAGTAGTGAAACTTGAGCTATTTTTAGTGTAGTATGTTACTACCAGATAGCCATAAATTAATGTGGTTGGAAATAAGAAAGGGAAAAAGTAAGACAATGTTGGGGAATGAACAGTGGACCAGGTGCAAGGCTCTCTCGATCTCAGCTTCCTCTACTCTCAGGAGGCCTAGTTGGAGTACTGATGGTTCCAAGGGTCCTCTCTACTTCTGTGAGCTCTTTGTAAGAGCAAATAAGCAGGAACAGAAAGTGTTTAATGTGTACATGTGAACAAACATGTCAAAACACTTCATTAGAAGAAAATATGGCATCCTTTTAAGCCATTGTGAAGCATGTCAGCTGATGAACTGATTAGGGCTCAGTGTTACAGGAAGAGCTTAGAGGGAATATGAGATAGGAAAAAAATTCCAACAGCTTTCTTGTTGAAAAGACAGCTGTCTAGTCAGTACAGGAACTTTCCTTTAATTCAGACCCTAGTTGATGACTTAAGTTGGCTAGTCCAAGCAAACTTGGAAACTCGTAGCCAAATTTGAAGATTTTATCATTTGTTTTAATCAAAACTCTCACCTCTAAGTCAAATACATTGCTGCTGCTTTCCGCTCCAGCCGTGGGCCATTGCCTGCAGTTTCATCTGATTATTATTCTGGCACTGACACTGGGTTTGATGAGTGTGTTAACAGAAGAATTTGAAGTAGAAGATAGCACAAGGCTAATGCTTCATTTACAGATGAAGGCAATTTACCTTTTAAAATCTATCACAAATAAGTAAACAAAATAACAGCAATGTTTAATGAAGGCAGTGGTTGAAAGAGCATTTACCCACAACAGTGCCATTGTTGTGGGTTGTGGCAGCAGTGACAAACGAAGATGTGAAGTGATGTTTAAGGATGGTCTCTCTCGACAGGTGCAATTCACTTTTATCCAAGACTAGATTCTTTCTTCTTTCTCTGTAACATATATCCAACAATGAAAAAAGTAATTTGTATCCTATGTTTCTAAACGCTAATAAGCATTAAGGTGATTTTTCTGTAAAGAAATGAAAAAAATGGCTTACAGTACAAATCTCAGGCAGGAAATTCTGATTAGGTAATTATCACTTATTCTTGCTGTGTGTATTTAAATTAAGTAAAGCTGTACTACTATTGATAGTTTTATAGGAAAACATAGAAATGTTCTAATTGTTCAGCAAAATTAGTTGGTTGTGAATTAAAACATAATGACTTTAAAGAGATTTCCTTTAAAAATATATCTTTATGAATATGTATATGCATCCTTATTAGAAAAGCAACATAGTAGAGTAAGACAATTCTGGAACGATGATCAGCACACGTGGGTTTAAGTCCTGGCTCTGCCTGCCCCCCTTCCTCCCAACAAGGAAATTTTTCTGAGCCTTCCTACAACTTCCTTATTTATAAATTATTCTACTTTGGACTTACTCCTGTCATACAATCCTGTGGATTTTATGATTTATGTAAAAATTCGATTGATCTTTGTAAAAACAAATTTGATGAAATGAGAATGAAATTAATATTGAATGATCTTAAACTTGCCATTGATTTTTTATTACGATTTTCTATTCTTGTCTTATTTTATTTATTTATTTTTCAAGGGAACACACTCCCTATAAGCTTTAAGGAAAAAAAGGTTTTTTTACCCAGGTGAGGGGCAGAGTTGATTTGTCCTGGCAATGGTACTCCGGGTTAGAAACGTTTAACTAAAGATCCCTCTTCCCTTGGCCTCCACCTGAAAGGCAGAAAGAAACTGGAGAATAAAGGAGAAAATCCTGAGATGTGGTTTGGCAGGCTCATACCTTGGTGCCTTCTGGTCTCCTCTGTGCTGTGTGGCTTGGGGGTTGTGCCAGCAGAGTGCTCTGGTACAGCCTCTCCGGTCTGGGGTGTGCGTTTGTCTGTGCGTGTGTGTCTTGTGTGTGTGGGGGGTGTGTGGTCTGAGGAATTCATCTTTGTCTGCCTTGCAGGATGATTTGTTTTGGCCTTCTTTCTAGAAGATTAGCTTCATTAAATTTTAAAAGTAATTACCCCTGAAAAGGATGAATGAACAGTCCTCTTTCCAAAGAGTCACCGTTTGGTGCCAGCGATCCGGCATGACTCCATACCACTCCACGTGACACAGGATGTGGTCTGATATTTAATCTAAGTACAGGCTCCACTTTTTTCTGGATACAGGAAAAAGACATATAATGCTTCTTTCTTGTGGAATGACTTTTTAGAAAATTGCTCTCTTCCCTCCTTAGAAACTGGAATTACTCAGGCAGACGAGGCTAAAAAATCCCCCCAAAAAACAGAACAGTCATCGCATTTAAGCACTTGTTGGTCCCCAGCAGCCATTTTGGTAGAAGGTGATGGACATGTTAAAGTGGTGTAATATTTCTGGAACGTGAGAGGATCAGTGTACAGCATAGTCAGCAGGGTTGTCACTCCAGGGATCTTGCGCAGGACTGCTGAACTTGCTGCAGCATCCAGTCCTGCTGGAAGCAAAGCCTGCACCTCTCAGTGCCCTTCCATATTTCATTCCCTTGGATCTTATCCCATGGAAAATGGACAATACTGGGACAAGCAGAATGAGTGTAATTAACCAATCTTTTAATTCATGTATGTTAGCTGTAGGTTAACTTCTGTGTAATAAAATGTTGTAAGTTAGTCATTGCACTTATCTATAATTTCATAGTTGATGGGAAGATATTTCTTACATAAGGTACTTTTAATGCCCATTAAATCAAAGCAATATAGTTGTATGCTTTGTCTGCAGATATGAATGGCTATTGGTATTTTCATCAATTTTCTGACCTTCTTTTTAAATTAATAAAACAGAAGGCATCATCAAAATATTAGAATAGGTTGTCCCAACTTCAGTCTCCCTTATAGAAAGAACAACTAGCAACTATCTACATAGAAGACACCTTTGTGAAACTCCAGACCACAGGTGTGAGAGTGAAGCCCCCCGCCCCCGAGGACTTCAGAGACTAACAAGGACTGCATCAACAGGTGATCAGACTGTTTTCACTTCTACTGTATTATCCCTCTTCTAGGGTGGCACAGTCTCCCCACTAAGACTCCCCTGGGCCTATGGTTTCTCCATGGATACAAGTGAAACTAAGGTAGACATCCAGATTGCCCTTCATGCTTCCTGGGAAGCCCATTTGGGTCTTGTCTCACAGGGATCCCTGGGGGAGTTGGTAGGGTTGGACCACTTGGATCAGAGATAAAGAAGGGTGAAGGGCTTAGCACATCAGCCTAGGGATCTGGGCAGATCACATACCCACTGGTGGTAGTATCAGCAGAGATCCCAGCCAGTGGCTCTGCAGATATGCTAAGCTAAGTTGGTGGCCTTATCTGGCTAGGGAACTTGGTTGGCAGTTCTGTCTGTTTTGGGTCTCCAACCAATGGGCAATAAGGACTATGAAGCTGATTCTATGGTCCCATCTGGATAGGGAAGCAACTCAGCAGCCCCACCCTATTGCTGAACATAGTATCCAGTCCTGCTTGACCAGGAAAGCTGGCCAGAGACTCTGGGAAGCCATGGAGCCCATTCTATAGCCCCAGTCAGGCAGAAAACCATGTCAGCAACTCCATGAAACTATGGAGCAGAGACTCTGGCCCTGCCTGTCCAGGGAAATTGAACAGTAACCTGGGCAGCCTTGGAACTAAGTCTATAGTATTGCCTAGCTTCAGAATCCAACTTATACCCCTGTCTGACTGCTGAGTATAGCCTGAAGTCTAACCCATAGGTGGAGCCAGCTAGTGACAATGGAGCATAGCCTGTAGCTATATGTGACCAGGGAGCCTGGACACTGTACTTGACCATGGAGCATAGTATACAGCCCCATGCAATTGCAGGATACAGCTCGGGGCCCTGTCCAACCAAGGAGTCTGACCAATAACTTCATCCAAAGTGGAGCACAGCCAGTGGCTGATTTCAAACTATACTACAAAGCCATAGTAATTAAAACATTATGGTACTGGCATATTATAGACACATAAACCAATGGAATAGAATATAGAACATAGAAACAAGCCCCTGAACATACAGTCAACTAGTATTTGACAAGGGAGTCAATGACACTCAATGGGGAAAGAATGGTCTCTTTAATAAATGATGTTGAAAAAACTGGATAATCATATGAAGAAAAATGAAGTTGGACCCCTATCTTTCATCACTCACAAAAATTAACTTGAAGTGGATTAAAGACTTAAACATAGAACCTGATACTGTATAACTCCTACAGGAAAAATGGGAAGAACTTATTTGAATTTGGCCTTAGCAACGATTCTTTGGATGGACACCAAAAGCACAAACAACAAAAGCAAAAATAAGTGTGACTACATCCATCTAAAATGCTTCTGCACAGCAAAACAAATGATAAAAAATGAAAATGCAATCTGCAGAATGAGAGATAATATTTGCAAACCACATACTTAATATATGAAATATACAAGGAACTGCAGGTCAGTAGAAAAAAACTCCAAATAATCTGATTAAAAATGAGCTGAAGAACTGAATAAACAATTTCTTTGAAAAGAACATCAAAATGGCCAACAGACACAGGGAAAGGTGCCCAACATCACTAACCATCAAGGAAATGGAAATCAAAACCACAATGAGATTTCACCTCACACCTGTCAGATTGGCTGGCATCAATAAAGCAACAAACAAGTGCTGGCAAGGAAATGAAGAAAAGGAAATCCTTGTCAGTGTTGGTGGGAATGCAAACTGGAACAGTTACTATGAAAACAATGTTTCCTCAAAAAATTAAAAATCAACTACCATATGATTCAGAAATCCCACTCCTGGGTACATATCTAAAGGAAATGAAACCAGGGTATCAAAAAGGTATTCTCATTCCCATGTTTATTGCAGCATTATTCACAATAACTAAGTCATGAAAACAACCCAAGTGTCTATCAATAAATGAATGAATAAAGAAAATGTAGCTGATTCAGGCTTCTGGCCAAGATGGAGGTGTAGGTAGATATGCTTTGCTTCCTCACACAACAAAAGAAGGACAACAACCAATTTGAAAATAAGAAACTGCCAGAAAATTGAACAGTATGGAAGTCCAGCAACCAAGGAGTCAAAGAAGTAACATTCATCCAGACTGGTAGGAGGGATGGAAACAGGCAGCAGGGGAAGAGAGAATGTGTGGCAAGGCTGCAGTTGGTGGACTGGGAGGGTGAGGTGGTGGCTGGAGGACTGAACAGTCCAACATTCAAATGTGGATAAACCAAAAGGAACAAGTGGGGGGCAAGAGAGACCATGCAACCCAGGGTTCCAGGGAAGGAAAATAAAGCCTCAAAACCCTGGCTATAAAAACCTGTGGGGGTAGCAGTGGCAGAATGAACTCCCAATCTCACAAGAGAGTCTGTTGGAGAGACCTAAAGGGTCCTAAAATGTACACAAGCCCACTCACTCAGCAATCAGCACCAGAAAGGCACAATTTACTTGTGGATAGTAAGGAAAGTGACTGAAAGTGGGGCAAGAGCTGAGCAAGCATAATTGTTTTCTCTCTGACCCCTCTCCTATGTACAGTGCCACAAAGCAGAGAAGTTGGTTGCACTGTCCTGGAGAATAACTAAGCCTTCACCCCTTATAATATAACAGGTGCACCAAGGCAAAGAAATATGGTCCCAATGAAAGAGAAGATTAAAATTCCAGACAAAGAACTAAGCAATGAGGAGATGGCCAACCTATCAGATGCAGAGTTCAAAACACTGGTAATCAGGATGCTCACAGAAATGATTGAGTATGGTTGCAAAATAGAGAAAGAAGTGAAGGCTATACAAAGTGAAATAAAGAAAATTATACAAGGAACCAACAGTGAAAAGAAGGAAACCAGGACAAAAATCAATGATTTGGAACAGAAGGAGGAAATAAACATTCAACTGGAATGGAATGAAGAAATAAGAATCTTAAAAAATGAGAGGCTTAGGAACCTTTGGGACAACTTTAAATGTTCCAACATCTGAATCATAGCAGTGCCAGAAGGAGAAGAGGAAGAGCAAGAAATTGAAAACTGAATTGAACAAATAATGAAGGAAAACTTCCCCAATCTGGTGAAGGAAATATACACGCAAGTACGGGAAGCTCAGAGATTCTCAAAGAAGTTGGACTCAAGGAAGCACACACTAAGGCACATCATCATTATTCAAGATTAAAGATAAGGAGAGAATCTTAAAAGCAACAAGAGAAAAGAAGACAGTTACCTACAAATGAATTCCCATAATACTATCAGCTGATTTCTCTAAAGAAACCTTGTAGGCAAGGAAGGGCTGGAAATTAGTCAAAGTCATGAAAAGCAAGGACATACAACCTAGATGAATCTACCCAGCAAAGCTATAATTTAGAATGGAAGGGCAGATAAAGTGCTTCCCAGACAAGGTAAAGTTAAAGGAGTTCATTGTCACCAAACCCTTATTATATGAAATATTAAAGGGACTTACCTAAGAAAAAGAAGATCAAAACTATGAACAGTAAAATGAAAACAAACTCACAAGTATCACCAATTGAACCTGGAAAAGGCAAACACAGATACAAAAACAAACTAAGCAGACAACTAGAACAAGAACAGAATCACAGAAATAGAGATCACATGGAAGGTTATCAGTGGGCAGGAGGTAAGGGGAGAATGGGAGAAAAGGTACAGGGAATAACAAGCATAATTGGCAGGTACAAATTAGTCAGGGGGGAGGAAATGGAGAAGCCAAAGAACTTATCTGTATGACCCATGGACATGAACTAAGTGGGGGGAATGCCAGAGGAAATGGGGATACTGGGCGGAGAGGTATAAAGGGGAGAAAAAATGTTAAAACTGTAATAGCATAACAAATAAAATACACATAACCAAAGAAAATGTAGTATACAAGGGTATATACACAATGAAATATTATTAACTGTAAGGAAGAAAGAAATCCTGCCAGTTGCAATAATATGGATAAATCTTGAGGGCACGATGCCAAGTGAAATAAGTTGGAGAAAGAGAAGTACTGTATGATCTCACTTACATGCAAAATCTAAAAAAGTTTAAGTCTTAGAAATAGAGAGTAGATGGGTCGATGGCAGGGGATAAGGGAAATGGGGAGATGTTAGTCAAGGGGTACATATTTTCATTTATAAGAGAAATAGTTTCTGGAAATCTGTTATTGGTACAGCATGGTGGCTATCATTAACAATACTGTATTGTATTTGAAAGTTGCTAAGGGAGTAAATCTTAAATGTTCCCAGCAAACACACAAAAAGGTAACTATGTGATGGTATGTTAACCTTATTGTGGTAGTCATTTCACAGTATGTACATGGATCAAATCATCATGCTGTACATTTAAATTCACACAATGATATATGTCAATTATATCTCAATACAGCTGGAAAAACAAAACAAAGTCATTAAATAACATCTTTTCTGAGGTCTTTAAAATTTCTAGGACTGTATTTTGCCCCCTATATTGTTTTAGTTATTTCTGTTAGCTTTAAGTGACAAGGCTATATATTTCTTTTTGCACTGTTTTTACCTAGTTTTGAATAGAAAATTGTCTGATTGTATAGGCTAATATCCTTTTAGAACTTGCTACAAAAACCTATATTCAAATAGAATTTAATAATTCACTGAAAGTTTTGTATAACTCACACACAAAGCTATTTGGGATTTCCCTCCTTCCCTTCTCTCTTTCTTTCTTTCTCTCTCTCTCTTTCTCTCTCTCTTTCTTTCTCTCTTTCTCTCTTTCTCTCTTTCTTTCTTTCTTTCTTTCTTTCTTTCTTTCTTTCTTTCTTTCTTTCTTTCTTTCTTTCTCTCTCTCCTTTCTTTCTCCCTCCCTTTCCTTCCTTCCTTCCTTCCTTCCTTCCTTCCTTCCTTCCTTCCTTCCTTCCTTCCTTCTCTCTCTCTCTCTCTCTCTCTCTCTCTCTCTCTCTCTCTCTGGTGAAGGAGTATCTTTGACTACCCTTTCAGATTCTTTGATGCTCTTTGGTTTATTACAGTTTTCTATTTTTTTCTTGCACCTATTCAAAAATTTAATTTTTTTAGCAATTTAAAGTTTTCATCTAGTTTCAAAACATTAATATATAATTGTTAATAACATTTTATTTTTAAAATTTCCAAAGTTTCTGTAGTTTCCATTTTTCATTTTTTTGTTTATTATTAGAAACTAATTACTGTGATTAGCTATCACTTACATGGTAATGTTACAATGTACAGCAAAAGGAAGATTATCCTGAATGGGCCCTACGTAATCATGAAAGGCCCTTAAAAGCAGAGGCCTCCCATGTCCCACTGGCTAAAAAAGAAGAAGTCAGAGAGACATGCTCTGGCTGGGTTGGAAGGAAGATTCACCTATGGTGTGAACCGCCTGTGGTGGCCTCCATGTGGCAAGGAACTGCCTCCATGTGGCAAGGAACTGTGGGTGGCCTCTAGAAATGGTCCCTGGCTAACAACTATCTAGAAATTGAGTTTTCAGTCCTACAACTAAAAGGAATTGAATTATGCTCAAAACCAATGAGCTTAGAAGGGGATCTTGGAGCACAGCAGAGAACTGTAGCCCTGGCTGACACCTTGATTTCATGCTAGTGAGACCCTGAGCAAAGAGTATAGCTACACCATTCCTGAATTCTTGACCTACAGCAACTGTGAGATAATCAAATTTGTGTTGTTTTAAGTTTGTAGTGATTTGTTATGTAGCAATAGAAAACCAATATAAATTGGAAAGAGCATTCAGAACAAACAGGCAATGACAGTTCTGTGTTTGCTCTGTGGTAATGATATTTATCCTGATGGTCATATGGGTCATGTCAGTAATGTTGGCTATTGTTGGCTAGATGTCTAAGTCCTGTGACTAAGCATAAAAACACAGATTTAGAAAGCTGTTTAGAGCTTTCTGTTCTTTTAGCAAAAGTAAAGTCATTCCATGCACCCTTCTCTTTTTTTCCAACTTCTTCATGCCTCTTCAAAATTTCGAGATGAAGAAAGTCGGTATAGAAAATCTAAGATGCTTCATTGATAAGTGAATAAAAGGGTGATAAACTTAGTTGGTCTCACAATCAGTAGAATTTTAGGTGTATAATATTCCAGATGAGAGTCCAAAGACAATACCTTGCTATATCATTATATATAAATTGGCTGAGAAGACAATAAATATCACAAGTGAAAGACTAGAGGTCATGGGAGAACCTTCCATCAAAAAAGATCTAAGACTTTTATGAGCAAGTCCTTGAGTCTGGCTGTTACAGATTGAATTGTGTCCCCCAAAAGATATGTTAAAGTCCCAACCTCCAGTACCTTAGGATGCAAACTCATTTGAAAATAGAGCTGTTGTTGTAAATATAATTGGTTAAAATGAGATTACATTTTGAGTAGGATGAATACAAGATAGCCATGTGAAGTGTTAAACACAGGGAGAATGCCATGTGAAGTTGGAGAATTGGAATGATAGAGTTACAAGCCAAGAAACCTCAAAGATTGCTGTCAAACCACCAGAAGCTAGGGAGAGGCATGGATGGCTCCCTTACAGGTTTCAGAGGGAAAATGGCCCTGTTGACACCTCGATTTCAGAATTCTACCATCTGGAATTATGGGACAATAAATTTCTATTGTTTTAATTCAAAGTCTGAAATTTTGTTACAGTAAACTTAGAAAACTAAAGCACTTGCTTAGGCTTTTTTACCAAGTTAAGAAAATCTGACCCACTTATATCTGGCTTTGCTTGGTCTGAAGCTATTTGTGCAGGGTGTCATACCACAGAGCTTGGCTCACTGCTAACTTCAAAGTGGAAGGTGGCAGGGTTATCTCTGGGAAATGCTCCCTGCCCTCAGCTAATCCTCCCAGTTTCAGGAGAGTGTGACCCTGATTAACAGTTTAATACTTCATGAAGGGATTTACTTAAGGCCCTTTAACTTGATTTGCATTGATTTTGGGTCAAAACATTCTAGATCTTTTCCCATTTATTCACACATTTTTGCTAATACAGAGAAAAATATTTCTTAAAGTTTTTTTGATGGGCTTGCAAAAGTACAATTTAATGAAAGACTTCAGAGTCCAAATACATTTAGGAAATGGTGCATTAGATAAAGATAAGCATGTTCCCCCCTCCCTTCCTTCCTTATAGGATTTCTTGTGGTCTTGAGTATGTTCACACGTACAGGGAAATTCTAAGGTACAGGGTAGAGATGGGGAGAGATTTGCAGGGTCTTCCAAAGTTATTTACATACTTACACTTTTTATTCTGAAGAAATAACCTGAAGGCCAATGTTCTCCAAAGTATACTTTGAGAAATGCTTACAGAACCATAAAATTTTTAGAGTTGGAATACAGTTGGGGAGATTTATCCCAATCTTGAGGCTTTAAGTTATTCAAATGTACACAAATAAACAGTGGTAGACCTGGGGTGTAAAGCTCAGCTCTTCTGAAGCCCAACATCATTACTGTGAACCATTTTGTACAACCTACACTTAAAACACAGAGCTTTTAAAATCACCTATTTTTATTGTGTCAAAACAAAGGAATTAAGCCTGTATTTTTTCAAGTTTAAATGAAATATAACACTGATGCTCTATCTTCTTTCTTTTATCTAAATAGCACTCTCTAAAATTGTTAGCATTTTCTTTTTGATCAGGACTATGCTGGTTTTCCTGACAGTAAAGTGTTGCTGTTAGGTTTTCGATTATCTGTCCATGCAGAAAGCAGTTCAGAAACAGATGGGGACCAGAAGGTCTGTAGATGGGAGTGAGGCGAGTGGAGGAGTGGGAGATGGAGAAAGAACCTTCCAAATGAGTGATGTAGGAACAGCTGAGTCAAACCTGAGCTTCATTAAAGTTTCCCGTTTCTGTCTTGCAGTTTGGAAATATTAGCATTCTGCACTTCCCCTAGGGGTTTACCCTTGCTTTTTCACAGACTGGAGAGGCAATGGCAAGCAGCCTTGCTCCGTTGTCAGTCCCAGTGAGGCCCTCACGCTCAGTGTGCCTGCCAGCGAGTTGATAACTCCAAGAAGCTGATCTCATCTCAGGCATGTGTGTCCTAGGACTGGGAAAATCTTTGTCAGTGCTCTAGGGGGAAATATCAAAGATAACAATAGCAGTCTTCTCAAACCATTTTCCTTCTGCCTCATTTTCCTGACCTGATATAGGAAAACTTACAAGAGTTAACAATTAAATAGACCTTTTGAGATGTCAAGGATCTAGTCCACAGGCTCAAAATGGTCTGTGGACCATTTGAAGGACCATGGGTTAGCTTCAAAGGGTCTGAGAATCCCTGAAATGGTATGAAAAATTTTGTGACTAAGTTCATTTTTCTGGGAAGCGAATCCATAGCTCTCATCAGATTCTAAAATAACTTGATAAACCCCAGAAGGTTAAGAACTATTGATCTAGCATAATTTTCCTACTTTACAGAGTTGAGAAAACTGAGAGTTGAGTCTCTGTTTCAATTTGACACTCAGAAGTCTCTCTCTCTTTTTCAATAGACAAGTAGATAGATAGATAGATAGATAGATAGAGATATATAATAAAATGTGTGAAAGAATTGCCTACGTTATATAACTGCTAGTTCTACCCTCATACTTCTCCTTTTTATTCTTTCTCTTTTTCCAGGGTTGAGTCTCTGAGAACCTGAATGATTTTAGTTAATAATAAAATATTACATTTTTATGTGGAAGTTAGGCCTGTAGTACTCTTTCAATCCAATTCAAATGACTCTGTCTCATTAAACAAGAAATTTGAAAAAAGTAATATTTCTCCATATTTGGTTGTTCAAATTTGGAAGAGAATCTACGTTCCATATGGGATTGTTTATTTCCAGATGGGGTCCTTAAAATTGTTGGTAAGATATTCAGAAGTAAGAAGATAGCGTTACTTCCTCTGCTATGTTATTGCTCATATTTTTCCCTTCATTCCTCTGCTCAGCATCTATTTTTTTCCTACTTAAAACTAATTACAATGAGATAGTCTCGTCATGCAGGGCCGTCTTGTTTGTATGTGGAGTAGGTTCTGCATCCGTCAGAATCTAGCTAGGAAACAATGCAATCACTCTAGACGGTTTAGCAGAGGGAATTTAATTGCTCACACAGGTGGAGCTCAGCAGCCAAATGGGATGGGGAGGCAATCCAGAGAATAGCAAGAGCAGCATGCTCTTCCCTCCATTGTCTCAGAAGCACAGTGGGAGAACTGGTGTTTTAGACCCTAAAATTTGGTGATTTCTGGAAGTATCTAAAATTCTTATGGGGGATGTCTAGTGAGAGCTAGAACCATAGGAGAGGCACAGCTATTGCTATTAGCACCACCAAACACAGAGAGAAAGGAAGAAATACTTGGTCTTTGGTACTCCACTTTCCAGTCTTCTCTCAGCACCTCCCATGGGCAAGACCTACCTGGATGACAGAAGAGTGCATTTGTCTCTTCTAAAGGCAGAGACTAAGAGAGCTTGGGAATGGTTCCCTGAAATACAGAACACAGTAGGAGATGGAGATGGGATGGACACAGGAACAAAAGGCAGCCAGCTGGCATAGATTCTAAAACTAACTGGGAAAGCTAGGTTGAGAAGAATCAAAAGCCCTTAGGAAATTGCCACTTTGCAGATGGGCTTACATTCCTTATGAAGTTTAGCTCAGTTGGTTTTATCTCTGGTGCTGGGACAGAAAAATCTTTTTTTCTTGAGCAATAGATGACATGTTTGGCTTTGCTCTGGGGTCACCTTGTATGAAAAACATGAATATTTCAAGGCTGAAATCACTCAAGTTAATGACATGATCATACCTTGAGAGGTTGTCAGGAACTGAGGAGAACAGGGGTACAAGCATTTTTCCACTCTCTATTTCACACTCAGAAGTCTCTCTCTTTTTTTCAATAGATAGGTGAATAGATAGATAGAGATATAGTAGAATGGGTGAAAGAATTACTTACGTTACATAATTGCTAATTCTACCCTCATACTTCTTCTTTTCATTCTCTCTCTTTTTCCAGAGGTCATATGCTAGAAACTCATGTAAGTTAAATGCTGCTATAATGCTGCATCCCACTGAATTCTGTGGTGTACTAAATATTCTGTTTAGGTGTGGAAAGAAATGAGTGAGACATGGTTCCTGAATTTAATGGATTTTTTTGGAGTCAGTAGAGTTTATGCAGGTTGATGAAAAAGAATTCAAGAAGAGAAGATTGTACAAGAAACTAGTTTATGGTGGACAATTTTTAGAAGAAATATTTTAAGAAATTCATAAATTGAAGTGTGCTGATTCCTCATATCACAAATCTGGTGACACCTCAAGGAACCAAATACCACATACAAAGCAATATCCAGGTAAAGACTGATAATTTGATGACCTCTTGCCCACATAAAAATTAATCTAAAAAGTGGTATAATATGTCACCCATGATTTATTCCTCATCTGCCTTGCTCATTAGTTGGTAAAATAATGTATCAAGGGAGTGATAGGATATTAATTTGTCAAAGTCAGAAGGAATCAGCTAGAAGCCTTCTCTGGGTTGATAAAGAAGTAAGACTCTTGATTAATGGTCAAGGGGGTGGTCCTCATTATTAACCAGTAAATTAAATAATATAATAATATAATTTCTCACTGATCATCACCACAGACATTCTAGGTGGCTATTTTCCCCATTTTCTGGTGAGAAAACCAAGGCTCAGAGGGATTAAATGACTTGCCAAGATCATGCAATTATTTGTGGCAAACTAGAGCTCAAACCCTGTTCTTCTGACTATATTCACCTTATTCAATGACATCACATGATTTCATAATACCTCCTGGGGCATGGGCAGAGAGGAATTATAAATGGTTTGATAAAATTTGATAATATAAATGACTTTATAAAAAGTATTTGGCAAAATATTTTTTGTCACATTCACCTTATTTCTTATGACAAAATGGCTGATATGACTTTCAGTCATTAATTATTAAAATGGGAACATAGGGAGACTATGTGTGATCCTTTTTCTTTTTCTGCAAAGAGCTTTATTGTTTCCATTTGGTCTATTGCATGGGAGAAAGCTCCAGGGTGGTTAAAAGGCTACCAAGTGGTTTCAGGGAGGGGCTCAGGCAGAAACGAGACACCAGGGGCATGTAGAGGGGTCCCTCAAAGGCCTGTAGGCTCCAAAGGCTCCTAGTCCTGCTTGAGAATGAGCCTTTCTAAGAGATACTAAACCAGTCCAGCCTGGGGCCCAGCCAGACTATGGAGGTTAATCAGGTGATTGTACATCTTCCTGATGAGTTTGACCTCCTCATCCAGGAAGTGTTTCTCCAAGAAGTTGCAGAGGTGAGGGTGTGTGCAGGTGGAACTCAAGACACACAGATCCAAAAAGACCTAGTTCAGGTTCTTCTCCAGGAATATGTCAGCTTCCATGGTGTCTTGGGTTTCAACTCACTCATCTTGGGAAGGCTTGAGCAGGCTATGCTGAGTTTGCCTCTTCAAGAGAGCTCATTACTCTTGGCCTCTCCTCAGTCAACTTGGGGAGCAAGTAGCCCACACCCTTCAAAGCCACAACATTGCAGTGGAAATAGAAGGCCAGAGAAGGGTAGGTGTAGGAGGCCTGCAATTGTAGGCTGACCAGACCTTTGACAGTGGCCTCCGCCTAGGTGGAATAATTCTGATGAATTTGTGAGTTCTCGGTTTCTTGGCAATAGGGAATTAAGCTCAAAAAATGGTGTTGGCTGGTCTTGGAGGCTGAGGATGGTTGACATGGTTCTGAAGGTAGTGACTGGAAAAGAGGTTAGAGGATGGTGGAGGCAGGGAGAAGGGGCATCCCTAGGTCTGCTCCATCCAAACACTGTTGAATCAAGAGACAGATCCTGGAGACCATGGAAGGCACTGCAAAAATATTTTGATTAAAATTTTAAAAGTATTCTGAAAAATCATGCCCTGAGAATAAGCAGAATGATAAGTTAGACAATAGATTGGACCATGTGTTAGTCACACAAAAATCTCAGTGATTTCCACAAAGTGAAAATAATACGTACTAAATTTTCTGAGCACATGAAGGAGAGGAGAATAAGAACTAATAAAAAATGCAACCTGTACATTTGGAAATTTAGAAAATACATCTCTTAAAGCTTTTTTTTTACTGAAGAGTTAAATAAGGATAAAAATAATTATCTATTAGGAATCAATAAAAGTTAGACAATTTAATCCCACAAAAAGCCTGTCTAAAATACCACTGCCTAAATAGAACTAAATATTTTAGTCTTAAAAGGATTTATTAGGAAATGAATATAGTTTTGGGATAAGGGAAACGTATGAAATCTAGATGATTGAAGACCTCAGAGGAAAATATTGACAGATTTAATCTCCCCAAATTTAAAATTTTGGTATAGAAAATGACACTCCAATCATGTCAAGAAACAATTGACAGATTCAACTTTGCATATTTGTAACATATAATACAAAGACTAAATATGCAAAAAACATAAAGATGTCATAGTTATCAATAAAGAAAGAGTTTAGCATGTAATAGGAAAAGAAGTAAAAGATATGATTAGGCAAGTCAGATGAAATACAAATGGCCAAAAAACTTTTAGTACATGTAAAATAGAGGAAAATGAGGTAATATTTTGCCCATAAAATTGGTAAACATTTTAAAGAATGACAATATTGGCAGCCGGTGAACATATGGGGAAACATATACTCTCAGACTGCTGGATGGTGAATAGATTAATACAGCATCTTTGGTGGGTCATTTGGCAGTACCAATTCATATTAAAAACAGGTATGCCCTTGAAACCTTTAATTTCATTCCTAGAGATTTATTCTATAACATTTGTACAAGGATGTTTATTTTATCATTATTTGTAATTAAAGCAAGCAATGTAAGAAACCTCTCATAAGTGCTTACATTTGAAAATTAAGTACATATAATATGAATACTCTAAAATTCTCTTTCAGAAAAAACTGTAGATCTATATATACTGAAATAAAGATGACTATCTTTTAGGAGAGAAAGAAATTACAGGATGCAGGATAATGCTATAGTGTGATTTTATCTAGGTTAAAAATATATATTGATATCAAGTTCTTAGATGTGCATTTCTCTCTTCTAAATATATGTCTGCAACTGGACTGCAATGTGGAAAAAGTTGTCTGCCAGATGTAGGAAAAACTTATGACCTAGTCATCATGGTACATGCAAGAGCCATGCTGTGCACAGATGTTTTCATTGCTTATAGTTATCACCTCAGTATAATTATGCCATTGTTATGTCCACACATGGTTGAGTTTTAAATCTGGATCCTTAATTGTCACATAAAACATCTTAAAGAAAAGATTATACCATCTTGTAGTAGTAAAAAAAGGTTGTTTCTGGGAATGAATGAATGTCATTGTATAGGCAATGCAATGAGAAATAGTAGCAATTGCCAAGTATCTCAGAATAGATCATAGTATTTTCAAAGATAAGAGGTTGCTATGCCATTTTAAATGAGAGCTTATTGCACAGATAGGCAACACTTCTCTGTGAAAAACTTGTCCAGCTTTCAGGAAGTTTGTTTAGCTTCACTTGATATGAAAATCAATTAAGGAAAAAATAAACACAGAATTGAGTCAGTATCTCCAATGTGCTTTGAGATTCTACTGTGAATCCTATAAAGATGCTGCAAAGTCAGCATCGTTAGCTTGGGTGAGAAAGAGAAGTCACTCATTGTGCTATGCCCAACTGTGATGGTTCAGAAACAATTCAGAAGAATCATTAGACGTTCTCTATGAAGAAGCCTGGGACTTAAACCTTAACTGTGACTTGACTGACCTTTTGATTGTAATTGTTGGAGAAGAGGGCTTTAGCCAACAACCAGGTAAATTGTT
Source organism: Tonatia bakeri (assembly GCA_004024845.1). Taxonomy (NCBI): domain Eukaryota; kingdom Metazoa; phylum Chordata; class Mammalia; order Chiroptera; family Phyllostomidae; genus Tonatia; species Tonatia bakeri. Next base: position 177,361 of record PVIA01002099.1, on the reverse strand, counting down.
GGAACCATTTCCAGCTGCATAGACTACAGCATTAAACCCAAAATCTCAGGTTAGTTTACTCAAATCAATAAATTTAGCCCTGAATCCCAGGTTAATGTACCCAAATCAATAAATTTAGACTGATTCAAGATTATTGAGCTTATTCTCTTTTATCTCAAGTTTATATATAAAATAGTGCAATTTTTTGGTATATAAGCTATTTCTTTCTATATTGAACTTTGTCCTTCCTTCCCTGGACCAATAACAATATGGAATAGTTTGTCTGGGTCTTAATGAAGATGGCTACCCCTTGCAAAACATCTGCCGTAGGTGAGGCTTTAAATGTGTTTCAGGAAGGACATGGCTAGTTGCCTTAGACCTGAGAGGGCAAGCTGCTTCCACTGGCGTGGACAGCTAGCCTTGCCTGGGTGTTAAATAGTCAGGGCCATGTAATAAAAAAAAATGAGTATCATACATGATAGAGTACAGATTCCAGGTAAATTATGCTTCAAAAGCCACATTGCTACACATACTTTGTATCGTCATTCTGAGAAAGAGGCAAATAGTGGAAAATCAAACAAAAACCCTTGATCTTCAAGTGATTTTAAGGTTAAGTGCTGCAATATCCCCTGAGCCTTGTTTCATGCACTCTTAACACTGCTTCTGCTGCTAGAATGTTATCTTTAGAATACGTAGTTCAACCACAAATATTTAGAAGAACATAGTTCAAATACAAAAGGCTAACTTACATTCATTGAACTTTATTCATTTGCACAGGCTTTAGAACTTTCACTTTGTGTTAAATCCACTTATCTAAGCAGTTATTGACAATAAAAACATCCCCAAATGTTTCTTTTGTTTCTTACATTCTTCATGATTTAATCTTTCCCAAACCTGCATCCCTCCTGCTCTATCCTAGCTAAAATGTTAGCAGACAGCATGTAAACCAGAACGGCTTTTGAACATTTCCATTTTTTCTTTCCATTTCCACTTTCCCAGGCAAAAAGGGAAAAAATAATTATGGCCTCTTGCCTTTTATTGGAATATAATTCTCCCTAGTGTATACTTCAAACTCAGCTGCATTCTAATAGCTAAGTTATTTTTATTCTTCTTGTCTTCATTTTTTAAAAGTTCATTTAAAAACAATTCACCCACTTTACAGACTCATCATTTTTAGACAAGGAAAATATCCACCATTATATTTTCTGGCTTTGTTCTCCCTCCTAGCGCCAGAGCTGTCCCCACAATTCTTTTGCCAGTGATAATCTTGGTTCATTTAAGAAGTTTCAAGCACTAGCATTTATCATAGTCCCTTGAGGTATGATACACAGAATAAGGGGCTTCATTTAGGGAAGTCTTCTTTTCCCATTATAGATGTAGTTAGCCCCCACAAGAAAATTTAATAATAGATATACATGAGTAATATTTTGACTTGGTTCCTATTTTAAGAATTTTAATATTCTGGGACTTCAAAATGGAATAAACTCTTTTCTATAAATTCTCTTAAAATTAGAGCTTTTCTACCTCACATGCAACTACCCTGCTGTTCCCTCTTTCTTGGTTTTTCTTTTGTTTTTCTTTAACATCTGTAGAAGTGTGGTAGGTGCTAAAATGTCAAATATATCCGATACTACTTATTGGTTTGCATTTATTTTCATGAAAATTGCCCTATGTGATGACATTAAAAGCAGTGAGATGACATCCTTGATTTTATTCTGTATAGTGTGTTGGCTGTTCTAGAACTATCCTAAGCCACTGCTTCAAGATTCAGTTTGGGTCCTGAGTCCTTCATTGAGTTTTGCCTTGCTTATTAGATGTTATTAACCTTTCCCTTTTCTTACATCATTCCTAACTTTGGCAGTGTGTATTCTTTTTTACAAACTGTTATGTATGCTTGTACTATAAAGTGGAAAATAACCTACTAGAATTTAGGGACTTTGACATGTCTGCCTCTGTTAGTGAGCAGATACAGTAAATCAACCCAATCAATGTGGCTGATGGGTAGGTGAATTAATTTTGTTTTCATTATATTTTATTGATTAGGCTCTTATAGTTGTCTCAGTTTCTCCTCCTTTGCTCCCCTCCACTCAGCACACCCCTACTCCTTCAGGCAATACTCACATCTTTGTCCATGGGTCATACATATGTGTTCTTTGGCTACTCCATTTCCTATACTATATTTTACATCCCCCTGGCTATTCTGTGATTACCTATTTGTACTTCTTACTCCCCTCAGCTCTTCACCCACTCCTCCATATGCTCTCATACCTAGCAACCATCAAAATGCTGTCTATATTTATGATTCTGTCTCTGTTCTTGTTTGCTCAGTTTGTTTTTTAGATTCAATTTTTGATAGATATGTAATTGTTGCCATATTATTGTTCATAATTTTGATTTTTTTTTTCTCAAATAAGTCCCTTAACATTTCAAATAATAATGGTTTGGTGGTGATGAATTCCTTTAGTTTTTTTCTTCTCTGGGAAGCTCTTTATCTGCCCCTCAATACTAACTGATAGCTTTGGTGGGTAGACCAATCTTGGCTATAGGTGCCTGCTTTCATTACTTTGAATATTTTTTGCCAACCCCTTCTAGCCTGCAAAGTTTCTTTTGAGAAATCAGCTGACAGTCTTATGGTAACTCCCCTGTAGGTAATTAACTTATTTTCTCTTGCTGCTTTTAAGATTCTGTCTTTATCTTTATCTTTAACCTTTGCCATTTTAATTATGATGTGTCTTGGAGTGGGCCTCTTTGCATCCATCTTGTTTGGGACTCTCTGTGCTTCTTGGACTTGCGTGTCTATTTCCTTCACCAAATTAGGGAAGTTTTCTTTCATTATTTTTTCAAATAGATTTCCAGTTTCTTCCTCTTTCTCTTCTCCTTCTGGCATTCCTATGATGTGAATGTTAGAATTCTTGAAGTTGCCCCAGAGGCTGCTTAGACTATCCTGGGGTTTTTTTTATTCTTTTTTCTTCTTGTTGTTCTGATTAAATTTTTATCTCCCTTGTCTTCCAAATTGCTGATTTGATTCTTGGCTTCATGCAATCTACTGTTGTTTTCCTGTAAATTGTTTTTTATTTAAATTACTGTATCCTTCCTTTCTGACTAGATCATTTTTATGCTGTTGAGGTCCTCACTAAGTTCTCTGAGCATCCTTATACCCAGTGTTTTGAACTCTACAACTGATAGATTGCTTATTTCCTTTTTCTTTAGTTCTTTTTCTGGAGTTTTGATCGGTTCTTTCATTTGGGCTATATTTCTTTGTCTCCTCATTTTGGCAGCCTCCCCATGTTTGTTTCTATGTATTAGGTAGAGCTGCTATGACTCTGTCCTGGTAGCATGACCAAATGTAGTAGATGTCCCGTAGAGTCCAGTGTTACAGCCTCCTCTTATCACCCAAGCTGGATAGTTGAGTAGTACCCTTTGTGTGGGCTGAGTACACCCTCCTCTTGTAGTTGAGACTTGATTGCTGTTGGAAGATCAATGAGAGGGATTTACCCAGGCCATTCAACTTCAAGGACTGGCAGGGATCACTGATAACCAACCTCTGTCCTCCATGGAGGATCAACTGTGCAGGGGAAGGCTGGTGGTGCTTCAGTGTGATCTGTAACTCTCTACTGAATGTGCAGGCTCTTGTGTTTTCTGACTAGTGCAGGCCAAGGTCAGCCCCCACCTGTGTTTTGCCTGAGGCCACCGTACCTTAGCTATAAAGCAATCTGAGATGGCTGGTACTTGTACTGAGTTTAGAGGTTCCCAGGAGAAGCCAAGCTGTGATTCTGGGTTGGTTATTGCTAGTGCTGGGCCTGGGGGCACTTAGCAAGAGGTATGGGGGCTGGGGGTTCACTGAGGCTGGCTGTTGTTTATCTGATAGGATTTATGAAATTGTGAAGCATGAGCCAAGACAAGCCATTCATATGGAAAAGCAGCTTGGGTGGGCCCATAACTTGGGTGGAATGGAGTATCTAGGAATCTCCAAGGCAGAGCAAACAAAGTTAGGCAGGTTGACAGAGATGTAGGTATGGCACCAGCCTTCTGGCTCTATAGCTCTGTAGCAGGAGGGCTCAGAAAAGGGACAATGGCCTGTGCTCACCTTTCCATCTGGGAGAAATATGTCCCCCAGCTCTCACCTTGATGCCAGACACTTCAGTTTCTCCCTGTGTGCCACTGGTGCCTTTCAAGCTACTATCCCAGTGCTGGAGCTCAGTAGGAGTGAGTATGAGTAAGTCTGTGTATGGGTTCTTTAAGAGAAACTGCTTGGAACTCCAAAAATTTATTTCAGCAAATCAATATCCACTGGTTTTTGCAGCCAGAAGTTATGGGAACTTATGTTCCTGTCAGTGGAACCCTGGGCTAGGGCGCCTATTGTGGGGCTAGGGCTCCTTGCTCCTGAGATATCCCTCCCAAAATATTATCCACCACATTTGGATGTAGGACCAGCCCTTTCCCTGCCTCTACTCCTCCTACCAGCCTAGATACATTTGATTTCTTTAATTCTGTAGATGTCAGACTTCCATTAAACTTGATTTATGATGGTTCTGAGTGATGGTTGTTCTATATTTTAGTTGTAACTTTGTCGTGGTTGTATGAGGAGGCGAGCCATGTTTACCTATGCCACCATCTTGACTGAAAGTCTGGTGAACTAATTTTTTAGTTTTATTTTTTTATGCTTTCTTTTTACTATTTAATCACTTTTAAATGACTATGGGTTAAAAATCTTTAGTAACCCAATTGTTAACTAATTCAATACAGTTATATTTATAGTAAAATACTTGATTTGTAACTTCATGTTTTAAAATTCCGTTCTGGTAAGGTCACAAGCTCCGATTTAACTTCTCAGTTTCCTCAGTAAGTAATTTAATTTGACACATGATTTTCTTACTCAATAGATACAAATTAATGTATTATTTTAAACTTGAGCACAAAAATTTTAGAATGCAATTATTTAGTTGTTGAGGTAAGTTTCCACTGATCTTGGAAAACTTATTTAGCCTCTTCTGAGAAAATTCAGTCCAATTCAGTGATTTTTCATTGATTTTCAGGATTATTTTCTTAGTTACATTTTTATTTACAGGATCTATTAGGCTGTTCACTCTTTATCTCTTCCTGGTTCTGTCTGCTGCCTGGTGGAGGTGTGTGTGTGTATATCTCTATGCGTGTTTGGTGTATAGTTGTGTTTTTGTGTATGTGTGTAGGTGTGTGTTTATGTGGGTACATGTGTGAATGCGTGGTTGGTGAAGAACCACCTCCATGACTGGCTTGAAAGGCTTCTCACCTTTGTGTGGTGTTATGTTAGTTGTTCTTCTGTTGTCCACTGTGAGTCACCATTTGTTAGGATCCCTGACATGGACTGTGGTATTCTGTCAGTGGTAATTAGGTGGCCTGGTGGTTTCCTCTGGGACCCTTGCATGGTTTCCTGATGAGTATGGATCCATGAGATATGGGATTCCTGATCCCACCAGCCTTCAAAGTTAGACCACCTACCACTCTGCTGTGTGGATTGCTGGTGCGTTGACCCACTTAATTTTGGGCTCACAAAAATGTATAAATTCTTTTATACCGAACTTGATAGTGGGAGAAACCTTTGGGTGTGTGTTTTAGAATATTCCTCCCCCGGCTCCTTGGAGCTCCCAAATCATAGGAGACACACTTGTTCTTTCTTCTCTGAATTCCCCACCTGCCATTCAGCTTCAGAAGTACAGACTGAAGATGATTAGTGGTAACAGGAACAAACCCTTCACACTTTTGATACTCTTCTAAAATTTCCCTGCCTGCCTCTTCTCCTGTTTTATTTTACTTTTATCTCATAATTATTTTTTATGTTTTAATCTCCTATCTGTTTTATATCTCCTTTAGTAGTAGAAAAGAGTGCTCAAGTTTATGGGTTTGCATAACTCTTCTGTTGCTCTTCCTGTCTCCCACCTGTCATTCTATCCTATAAAATCAGTATTTTAAAATTTAGTGTGTTTCATCTCAGCAGTTTATGCAAAGTGGTCACTGGGAAGAAAAGTAGAAGATGCCATTTTAGGTATGAAGTTTAGTGTACTTAAAGTAATTCCTCACATATCCGATTCCATTTGAATTTTGTAATGCTCATTCATTAACAGGTGGCTGCTCAAACATTCTGAACAGTGCAGAGCAAGAGATTCAATATAGGTGTCTCTCCTCAGGGGAGTGAACACCATTCTGTAATAATCAAGGCTCCTGATGATGTCCTGTTTCATGGAATTCTCTGTCTTCATTCCCTGACTTTCACACTCTACTTCTTCAGGGCCATCGCGGACAAGAATATAAGTACCAAGTGGGCTTCAAGGGCTCTTTTCCAGAAGTTTTTGTGGAAATTAGTATTGTGCTATCCCCAAGACAGCTCCATTTCTATTACCCTGAAGAATTTCAACTGCCCTCAAAGTCCAGGTTGCTTGGAATTTGGTCTGAGGGAAATGGTCTGAGGGAAATGGATTTTCTCTGGTGGCCTTGGCTATGCTACTGGAGAAAGCATTTCACCCTGGGAGGAATGACAAACTGCCAGGAATTTTAAACAATAAAGATTTATACTACTTGCTTTTAATAATAATAAGTTTATTTATTCATCCATTTACTAAATTTTCCATTAACTATCCATTGATCACCTGGCAAAAAAGACTGGGAAGGACCCTACCAAAATATTAAAAGTGGTTTTTCCTGTGTGATTAGTTGTTGGTAATTTTCCTTTTTTTAAATTCTATTTTTTGAACTCATCTTTCCTTTTCTTAAAAATTTTATTTTAATCATTGTTCAAATACAGTTTTCTCCCTTTTACTCCTATTCTAGCCCACACACCCATCCCTCCCCACTTCCCTCCCAGTACCACCCTCCCCCTAGTTTCTGTCCATGTGTCCTTTAAATTTGTTCCTGTAAACCCTTCCCATTTTCCCCTGAAACTCCCTCTTCTCTCTCCTCTGGTCACTTTCAGCCTGTCCTCTATTTCAGTGTCTTTGAGTATATTTTGCTTGTTTCTTTGTTTTGTTGTTTAGGTTCCTGTTAAAGGTGAGATCATATGGTATTTGATCTCACCTTTCACTGCTTGGCTTATTTTGCTTAGCATGATGCTTTCCAGTTGCATCCATGATGTTGCAAAGGGTAGGAGGTCCTTCTTTCTTTCTGCTGCATAGAATTCCATTGTGTAAATGTACCATAGTTTTTTTATCCATTCATTTACTGATGGGCATCTAGGTTGCTTCCAGCACTTAGCTATTGTAAATTGTGCTGCTATGAACACTGGGGTGCAAAGGTTCTTTTGGATTGGTGTTTTAGGGTTCTTAGGATATAGTCCCAGCAGTGAAATTGCTGGGTCAAAAGGCAGATCCACTTTTAGTTTTCTGAGGAAGTTCCATACTGTTTTCCATAGTGGTTGTACCAGTCTGCAGTCCCACCAACAGTGCACTAGGGTCCCCTTTTTTCCACAACCTCTCCAACACTTGTTGTTTGTTGCTTTGTTTATGATGGCCATTCTGACTAGTGAAGTGGTATCTCATTGTCTTTTAATTTGCATCTCTCTGATAGTTAGCGATATTGAACATCGTTTCATGTGTCCTTGGATCCTCTGTATGTCCTCCTTGGAGAAGTGCCTGTTCAAGTCCTTTGTCCATGTTTTAATTGGGTTGCTTGTTTTCTTAGAGTGTAGTCGTGTAAGTTCTTTATGTATTTTGGAGATTAAACCCTTGTCTGAGGTATCATTGGCAAATATGTTTTCCCATACAGTTTATTCTCTTTTTATTTTGATACTGTTTTCTTTAGCTGTGCAGAAGCCTTTTATTTTGATGAGGTCCCATTTGTTTATTCTTTCCTTTATGTCTCTTGCTCTAGGGGACATGTCAGTAAAAAAGTTTCTGTGTGAAATATCTGAGATTTTCCTACTTATGTTCTCCTCTAGTACTATAAGGTGTCATGGTTTATATTTAAGTCTTTTATCCACCTTGAATTTATTTTTGTATAAGGTGTAAGTTGGTGTTCTAGTTTCATTTTTTTGCACGTTGCTGTCCAGTTCTCCCAGCACCATTTGCTGAAGAGGCTATTTTTACTCCATTTTATGTCGCTGCCTCCTTTGTCAAATATTAATTGACTGTAGAGACTTGGGTTTATTTCTGGGCTCTGTGCCTGTTCTTATGCCAGTACCAGGCTGTTTTGATTACAGTGGCCTTTTAGTATAGTTTAGTGTCAGGTATTGTGATCCCTGCTACTTTAGTCTTCTTTCTCAAAATTGCAGCAGCCATTTGGGGTCGTTTATGGTTCCATATAAATTTTTGAAGTGTTTGTTCTATGTCTGTGAAATAAGCCATTAGCACTTTAATAGGTATTGCATTGAGTGTGTAAATTGCTTTGGGTAGTAGGAACATTTTGATGATATTAATTCTTCCAATCCATGAACACGGTATATATTTCCATTTGTTTGCGTCTTCCTTGATTTCTTTCCTCAGTGTTATGTAGTTTTCTGAATACAGGTCTTTTACCTCTTTGGTTAGGTTTATTCCTGGGTGTTTTATTTTTCTTTTTGCTATTTCAAATGGGATTTTTTTTCTTGATTTCTGCTTCTGCTGTTTCATTGGTGGTGTACAGAAATGCCTTTGATTTCTGGATATTGACTTTGTATCCTGCTGTTTTGCCAAATTCGCTTATTAGGTCAAGCAGTTTTTTGGTAGAGTCTATAGGATTTTCTATGTACAGTACCATGTCATCAGCAAACAATGACAGTTTTGTTTCCTCCTTTCCAATTTGGATGTCTTTTATTTCCTTTTCTTGTCTGATTGCTGTGGCTAAAACTTCCAATACTATATTGGATAAAAGTGGTGAAAGTAGACAACCTTGTCTTGTTCCTGATCTCAGTGGAGAAGATTTTAGTTTTTGCCCATTGAACATGATGTTGGCTATAGGTCTCTCATATATGGCCTTTATTATGTTGAGGAATGCTCCCTCTATTCCCACTTTTCTGAGTGTTTTTATCATAAATGGGTGCTGTACCTTATCCAATGCTTTTTCCGCATCTATTGATATGATCATGTGATTTTTGTCTTTGCTTTTGTTTATGTGATGTATTACATTTACTGATTTGTGAATATTGAACTATCCTTGCATTCCTGGGATGAATCCCACTTGGTCATGGTGTATGATCTTTTTAATGTATTGTTGGATGCGATTTGCCAGTATTTTTGTTGAGGATTTTAGCATCAGTGTTTATCAGAGATATTGGCCTGAAGTTTTCTTTCTTTGTTGTGTCTTTATGTGGTTTTGGAATTAGGATGATGTTGGCCTCATGAAAAGAGTTTGGGAGTCTTGTATGTTTTTGGATTTTTTGGAATAGTCTGTGAAGGATAGGGCTTAGCTCTTCCTTCAGTGCTTTGTAGAATTCTCTTGTGAAACCATCTGTTCCAGGGCTTTTGTGTGTTGGGAATTTTTGGATTACTGCTTCAATTTCTTTTGCTGTTATTGGTCTGTTCAGGCTTTCTGCTTCTTTTTCATTGAGTTTTGGAAGATTATATTTTTCTAGAAATTTTTCCATTTCAGTTAGGTTTTCAAATTTCTTGGCATACAGTTCTTTGTAGTAATTTCTTACAATCCTTTGTATTTCTGTGGTATCAGTTGTAATCTCTCCTCTTTCATTTCTGATTGTGTTTATTTGGGTCTTCTCTCTTTTTTTCTTGATGACTCTGCCTAAAGGCTTGTCGATTTTGTTTATCTTTTCAAAGAACTAGCTCCTGGATTCATTGATCTTTAGAATTGTGCTTTTAAGTCTCTATATCATTTAATTTTGCTTTGATCTTGGTTATTTCCTTCCTTCTACTTGCTTGGGGCCCTTTTTTTAAATTCTGAAATGAGGACATTGCTCTTACTATTAAGATACATTAATATAATGTTAATAAACATGTACCCTATTTAAAATGAAGTTGGGAGGTTGAAAGAACTCTCATACATATGTCACTGAACGTACACTACTGACTCAAAAAGGAAGAGACTTCATATTTCCTCCAGGAAATGATGCTACATCACTGCCTCTGAAAGAGGAAGAAAATATCCTCCTCCTTAGTAAAGCTCAGCTTATGAAAACTCGCTGTCCTTAGGCCTTCCAGTTTCCTTCAATGGTGTCTTGTTTACAACAGATCTTTCCAAGTCTATAAAAAAGTGTTCCTCTGGACATGCATGTGGGTCACCACTAGACCATGTGTCCCCAGTTGACAATTCCATGTTGTTCCTGAATAAACCCGACTTGCTGAAGAAATACCTGGCTATTTAAGGTCAGCAGATAAAAACATGATTTCAGATTCCTGAAGAGGAGCAAGGGTTTGGGATACAGAGTAGAGTAGAGGGAGGGGTTCACTGCAAACAGAAGGAAAGACAATGCTGGATGGAGACAAAGAGGGGGAATGGAAGGATAGATGTAAAGAGATGAGTTTAAACTTTTTCACCACAAACACTAGCCAGGCAGAGCAAGGTCAGGGACTAAAATGCTCCTCCTATGTGCTCTTGCCTTTGAACAAGCACCAATTTGGATAGAATGAGAAAACCCACCCACAGAAGCTTGTGTCAGTGACTTCTGTTTTCTTTATGAAGTAGGTAAAACCATCCTTCAACAATGAAAGGATGGGAGAAGTAGCAGGAATGAAACTTGAACAGACTGGTGAACATATGGAATGGCCTCAAGATGGAAAAGGGAAGAAACCTTTCAGGGACACAGGGAATTGTCTGTTGGCATTGAAAATCCAACAGGGATTCTAAATTATAAATATGTAGGTAATTAATTTCAGTCATCTCATAGCTTGTTTGTGAAGTCTTTTTATCCATGGCACTTAGCCACCTGTGTACGGTGCAAAGAAAAATGAACAGCTGGCCTGATTCAGAGTTGGAGCATTCTGAAAGACAAGATGAAATGGCAAATGGTAAGCAGGTTTAGCTTTTAGTACAGGTATGTTTAAGTGATGGCTATAGCAAAGAGGGAAGAAAAATAGGAAGTGGAAGAATAAACCACAATGGAGGACTCAGGCAGAAGAATACGCACAGTGGGAAAAGGGGGCTGAGAGAGCAAGCTGAATAAAAGAGCAGAGCACTGAAATGTAACATCTCAGGGCTGAGGAATGGCTAAGAGCTAGTGATGAGGGAGGAAATAGGGGAAGGAGGGTGGAAATGAAAGTTATGAAAAAGAAGAGGTCATGGAAAAGAGCAGTTGGGAGGGCCCATGTGCCACGTGGTACTGAATTCCTTCAGCATAATAACCACCAGGATGCCATACTGCCTTGCTTGTTGCCCAGAGACTGAAGACAGCCGTTCCCTGAGTATTGGCCAAGAAAAACAAAAGTTTGTGGCTTATTCATGTTTTGAATATCCAGTTCACAGTATATCACCTGAGCTATTAGAGTTTGATAAATCTTAGTTGAATATCAATGACCTAGAGGTGATAGGAAGTTTGTGTTCTTCCAACCCATTTATTTCTCCTATGAGACAAAGCAAATGGTATTCCTTCTTGGCCACCCTAGGAAGGAATAAAACAGTAAATGAAACTTAGAGCATGCAGAAGTTATGAAGGTCCTTTACAGAAGAAGCTTGCGATCTGGCCTCAAGTATTTGTGCTTGTCACCATTATTGACTGCTGTACCTAAACATATGACAAAAATGACTGTAAACTAAGCCAACCTGTGAAAAACTTAAATTTTCCAGGAAATAGTTTGGGTATTAGCCTTGGTCATTAAGATCTGAAAACATAGGTTAGTAATCAGGAGGAGAGCCAGACTAGGGGCTTTTCTGTGTCATACCTGTCTCCCCCAGCCCTTTGTGGTTGAGAGGACAATTTCTGCACTTGGTTCTATAATCTTCAGCTTCCTTATCCACATGTCCACTGCTTTTAGCCAGGACCATTGAGCAAGATCCTATCCAGTCTCCCATCTACTCCCAGTCATCAGGGTAGAGACGTCAGAACAGGAAGTGCCAGGAGTGGCCTCTGGGCCATAGGATCCCACAGGAGTAGACGAGATGAGCTGATGGGGAGTTGTAGCTTGCAGAGAACTGGTCCAGCAGGACTTGTGGGCCTTCAGAGATGTAGACTGAAGTATATCTGGGATCCTCTGGGTGAACCTAAAGGAGCCCTGGACTCTATGATGGCTTCGCAAAAGGTGAAACTGGGAAAAAAGTCTATGCCTATTGTCTGTATAGCTGTTTGGATGGAGGTAGGGAGCCTGAGGGTAAAGGTGGTGTGGGGGCTCATTTAACTCCTTAACTAGTCAAGCTTTATTCCAGTGCCATATGCTGACCCACATGCTCTAATTATGCAATTGGCATTCCCAGAGTTGCTACCAATTAGTCTTCATCTCCAATCATGACCTTTCTCTGACTTTTGGCTTCCTTTGCCCTTGACCTCCTGTTGTTATCTTGTGTTGGTTTGCATTAGTTCCTATAGCTTGTAATTCCCTTGGTTCCTTTATCAGTGTTTGACATTAGGCTCATTTTTTTTTTTTTTGGCAAATGTGTTTCCAATAACCTATCCTTTGGGAACTGTAGTGGCATGAATGATGTGAGAAGAGGATCTGAACAGGTTCAGGGGATACTTTATTTATTTTATTATGAAGATTTTATTGATATTTCAGTGACAAAGAATTGGTAGTAACACCAGACTTTAATAGCTGTATGTAAATGTTACTGCTTTTGTTGCTTTTTTTGCAGTATTTACTTAAATATTAAATATTCAGAAAGCATCCACAATGCATTCAGTAGTGTGGGCTTTGTAATTCCCCAGCAACCTTTTTGTTTTCTTCGTAAGGCTTTGAATTACAAGTATACCCTTGGACATCCAAGGACAGGTTCCAAGATGAATAAAATGGGTAAATCTGAGTTTATAATTAAGATATTTTGGTTCAGGAAGGAGAATCAGACTGAAAGATGTTTAATGAGGTATTTGTTTGTTTGACTGTGCCCTAGGTTGAATAGTGCCTCATCTTTCTGTAAATAAAAATGTGTTCTATAGTGCTTCCACTATTTTTGTAGTTTTTCTTAATGAGAGTTATTTTTTATTATTTAAAGAATGTAGCAATACAAACAGCATGAGGATTCCCATAGAATGTTAATATTTTTTTCTGTCAAAAGAGTTATCAATATTTTAGAGACATTTTAAGTAAACATGATTTCTGATAATGTTATTCCATAAATTAAAGGCCAGAAGGCATTTTAATGGCATAAATAAAGGTCTTTCAATTGATCCCATTTTTTAAAAAATACCTTTAGATTTAGATGATGGCATTTTGTTTTGGGGCCTTTATGCATATTTTCTGCGTGTTGTGTGTCATTGCTCATGGGTTGTTGAGCATCCATCTGCTCTCTAACATCCCTGAGCATTTGGGATGTTATGATTTCCAGAGGAACAGTTAATTTTTATTTCTTGTATCTCTTTGGGTCTTACACAGGTGATGCGCAACTTAGTCAGTCCAATTCTACAATTCTGAGATTGTCTTTAAAACTTTGGACCTCTAACAAGACTTTCCTTAAGCAACAGAGAGCTCAGCTCAGATGCTCCTCCTCCCAGTGCTTGCAGTAGATGACCTTGGTTTGGATATTTTGCATGCACATTTTACCTCTGCGGATCAGCTTTCATTTTGAGTTCTTTACTTTTCTGCCCTGGCATGCATTTTATTCTATAATCTTATAGTGATGGAGAAGAGTAAGTCTGCCTCAGGCAGTTTGGAATCACCACAGGGACAAAACAAAGGACCTTTTTGTTTTGTTGTTTTGGTTGGGGATTTCAGTAGTTGGTCTAGTAATAAATTCTAAATATTTAAATATTTTAGGAGTTTGAATCTATTTTCCATTTTATCTTCTCAAAAATTGCTTTTACTTTAATCTTATTATTTTGGATGTGACCTTTGAAAAAACAAAACTTTCCTGCTTTCAACACTTGCTTCTTCTAGAAAAAGAGCCAAGGATTTAAATTCAATAATTTATATCTGTTGATTGATAGCCTGGTTGCAATTTGACTGAAACGCATTCTCTTTAATGCTTTACCACAATTAGCTTATGTCTTTTACAACTTTCACTCTAATTAAGAAATTAAAAGGTTTTATTTTTCCTCTTAAAGCAATTTTAGGTTATCAGCTAGATGAGGAGATAAAATGTAGACAACACATCAAGGTTTCAAGTGATTCGGTGCTCTAAGGGTAACTGGGATGGGGTTGGGATGGGAAAGGATAAGTGACCCAAGGGAGCACCCAGGGCGTTGTCCCAGGAGTGTTTCCTGTGCCCCAAGGGAGAGGAGTTCATCTGGTGTACTGGAGGATTCTGGGAGTCTTTAATTTGTCACCAGATACTTCCAGAACCTAGAACTACTTGATTGTGAACTCAAATAATGGTGACTTAACTAAAAGTCTTTTTCTTCATCATACAATCTTGTAGGTATGCTATTGTTGTGGGTTGAATTGTGTCTCCCCAAAAGGTTTGTTGAAGTCCTAATGCCCCTTCAGCCCACTCTGGCACCTGTAAACATATCCTTACATGGAAATAGGGTCTTTGCAGACATAATAAAGTTAAAATGAGGTCATACTGGATTAGATTGTGCCCTAATCCAATGACTGATGTCCTTGTAAGACGAGAGGGAATTTTGATCACAAGGACCCTTATATAGAGAATGCTGTGTGAGGATGGAGGCAGAGTTGGGAGTAATGCATCTACAAGCCAAGGAATGCCAAGTATTGCTGGTATAAGCACAAATACAGATTAAAAATAAGAGGCTTCATCTGAAAATAAGGAAAGAGATTCCCTCTACTTTCTTTTCTTACAGCATTTACTTTAGAAAATTTTGAATTATAAATTATTTTTCTATTTCTTTGAAATGTATGTAATATCTGTGAAAGCTCAATAATCCTCTTGCTAGCCTTCTGCCCACCAGGCCTGTCTTTCTCAAGGAACTGTGAGCCATCTCTTTGAAATGCAGTCATTATGGAAGATAGCATTCCTGCATGCCAGTTTCTTTGGGAGGGTAGGAGCTTAACTTCAGCAGGCTCCAAAACTACCTTCTGTCATAAAGATATGAGAAGTTTATTTTTCCTTTGGATACAGCCAATTAGCAAATACAGATGGCTACTCTAGTTACTGGGTGAATCTAGATGAACTGTGTGTGGCAAATGAAGTTTTGAGTCCTCTAACCTGCAGACTAGTCATTGTTTAACTCAAGAGTATTAAACAATAAAGCAAAACAAAATGAAAAATCCTCAGACACAGAAACAGTCTGGTGATTACAAGAGGGGAAGAGGGCGAGGTGAGATAGAAGAGGGTTAAGGGGGGACAAATGGTGACAGATGGAGGCTTGACTTGGGGTGGTGAGCACACAATACAGTGTACAGATGATGAGTTGTAGAATTGTGCACCTGAAACCTGTATGATTTTGTTAACCAGTGTCACCCAATTAAACTCAATTAAAAAAGCATGAATGCCATGGAATATAGCTGCTTGGTTATATAAAAGGGTGAGGTTTCTTTCTGTTTTTGCAATCTCTTAGTGGTTTGCCTGTGATGGGCATCGTGTTTTTGCTTTTAATGCTTATTGAATAATGAAATTGTTTCTTTCTCTCCTACCTTTATGGAGTGGTTTTCTGGGTTGGGAGAAGACTTTGTTTTTATTTACCTTTGCCCAGTACCAGCAGCCCCCAGAAACTAGGAGGAGGCACAGAAGGATCCTCACCAGAGGCTCTGGAGAGAAACATGGGTCTGGCGACACACTAGTTTTGAGTGTTTAGCCTCAGAACTATGAGAGAAAAACTTTCTGTTGTTGTAAGCCTCTCAACTTTCTGTTGTTGTGGCAATTTGCTTTGGCAGTCCTAGGGAAGAAATGTAGCAATCTGGGGCTGGCCTGACAGCTCTGCTGCACAAAGTCCCTGTGATGGAGACTGCTCGCCTTTTTTTCTGCCAACCCTAGGGTGTGTGCCTCGTCCTCACAGTCTGACACGGGGATCACACCATGACATCCTCGTTCCAACAGCAGGATGGGACTAATATCAATAGTTTCCTAAAAGTTGTCACAGACTCTTCCACTTCAGTCTCATTGGGTAGAGCTTAAAGGTCGTGTAGCTAGCTGCCCGTAGCTTCTTGGAAATGGAATATTTATTCTCTGTGGCTATGTACACAGCTAAAAAGGAGATACTCTAGGAGAAGGGGAAGGATGATATTAGGGACCACTTAAATTCTCTGAATGTTCTCACCTGCCTTCTTTCTTAGTTTCTCTGCTTGAATATGCTATAAGTTCTTCCTTACTTTCCCAACCAAAATTTACCACTTTTTCTGCACTTTTTCTCCCTCCAGAATGGCAAGATCCATATTTTGTAATTTCCACTAGGTCTGATGTTATTTGGTTAGTTTTAAGATACTTCCATGTACATTGCATTCTCTCCTCCCCCATTTGAAATGTGCTCCCAAGACTGACAAACCAGATCCACCTCAGGTAGTATGATTTCCAACCCAGCAGGTGACACTGGAAGTTCTTCACTAATACGGTATAGTTACCATGAATATGTTTTCTTTTGCAGTGATTTTAAAAAATTTTTACTTACTTTTTATTGTTGTTCAATTATAGTTGCCCCCATTTCCCCCATTACTCTCCCTCCATTCTACTCATCCCCACCTCCCACATTCAGTTGTCCTCCCCATTGAATTCAAGAGAAATAAAAAATAAAATTGACCTTAAATAATCCATACATGACCTAATTGAAAAAAAATCTATTGCACTGCAGCACACAGTACAGATTTTAAACTAATCTGACTTCACATAGGCAGTGGTATTCTAGAAAATATAAATGAGAAGATTTTCAGAAAATATTCCTAGATTTATGTGAGAATTTATACACAACTTATAGAAATATATTAATCTTTAATTTTTATTATACTCTCAAATTGATGTAGTCTTATAAGATATCTGTCTAAATTTAGTTTTTGTTGAATATCAATATTTGGGGGTTAGCATAAATAGTGATGGTGGAATTTCTGGGTGTCTAAGGTTCATTTTTCAGTTTCACATTATTTCTAAATCTTCACACAAAATAAAGTTTTCATTTGTTTCACAGAACATTGGATGTTTAATTAGTGTTTATCAGTACATCTTTGGAGGAGGAGGATTTTTCTTCTTTATTCACTGCACTGAGTCCTCATTTGAGCTCTCTTCTCATTTTATTCTTGGTGTGTTTCTTTTTTGTTTCAGCAATGTGTACAGCATATTCTTGTTTGCACTAAAAAATTGTCATATGGACTGTTTTGACTGTTTCCATAGCATGCAAATGGATAAGGGTTTTGAAAAATGTTCTCAGCCTTAAAACAAACTATATTTATTTACACCTCTAGGTAACCAGAACTCCTCTTTAAACTTTATCACTTGTTCTTCTTCTAGATGAAAAGAATTTTTTTTGTACTTTTATGAGAGATTGGCAAAATGCCTGTTAGTTCTCAGACCTCCTGCTAAATATCACTGTGGACTTTTACCTGCTTTATAGCTTTTTAGCTATTAATAGTACTGTGTTCAGCCTTTGGACAGAATTTCTATCTAGTAGGGTGTATTGGCAAATGAGGCTAGAATTGAGCAGGGTGCTAAAAGGTCTTCAGATTTCCACACAGCAAAATTCTCTGTGGGATTTGTAAGGGCCAAGCTATCTGTTTGGAATATAAGAAAGAAGAAAATGCAGAGATTGTCTACCTAAGTTAGTATCACAGTGAATAATCCTGTCACATATGTCTGGAGGTCAGAGGAAATGATGAGATTTGGGAACCATTTGTGTAGAGATGATAGTTGAAACTTTCTAAAAAGAGGGGGATTCAAACAAAATCCTGAGGGAAACCCAGGGGAGAAGGAAATGGGGACAGAGAGGTCAATGATGATAATGAGAGAGATAAAGCCCCTGGGTTTACTGGCTGAGAGATGAGTTTCAGCAATGTTAGGAAATCAAGTCTGATTTTCAGGGGACAGAGAAACAAGTGAATGGTCAGATACAAACAGGTACAAATGGCCCCTTGAACACGTGTGTAAGGAAGGGGAGGAACAGGACAGAGTAGCTAGTGAAGGGGTCTGCACTAGCTTGGGCAGACGTTTGCTAGGCCAAGGAGGTGCTCAGTAGCCTTATGAGCAGAAGCAGAGAAGGAGAGATTGATGATGCAAGAGAACTGAACAAGGTCAAGGGGATGCTGTTTTGAGTCAGGGGAAAATCACAGGCTTTAGACTTTGACAGTGCTTGCTAGAATCTGGGAGCTCTATGATGGTGGGCAAGTTAAATGACCCTCCTAAATTAGCTTCTTCATTAATAAAATGAAGATGCAACATAGTACAATAGACTGACTCCTAGTACTTCTGGGGAAAGATGAAGAGATTTTAGAGACTATGTCTAAGCAACATGCTTATTTTACAAGCAAAGAAATGAGACCCAGAAGAACTGAGTGACTTATGGTTATGCAAGTAGTCAGAGAGCTAGAATTTGCATGCAGTATTTGAATCTTTGTCTTCTTCTATTTTGTTGCACAAGCAATAGGAGCCAACAGACAACCTATAAGTGGAAAGGGCACTGTTGACATGGCCTTACCACCACAGGGGAACACTCCAAACCAGGGGTGCTTGGACCAATGGGGTGCCTTGTTTAAAGGGGGTCCTTGGCAGCTTGATGGGAAACCAGAGATTGGTGAGGAGGGGATTGGCATGAAGAGTACATTGGAGAAGAGTCTCTTTTTTTAATATATTTTATTGATTATGCTATTACAGTTGTCCCATTTCCCTTCACTCCCCTCCACCCTGCCCACCCCCTCCCACTCACATTCCCCCCCTTTAGTTCATGTGTCATAAGTTCTTTAGCTTCTATATTTTCCATAATATTCTTGCCCTCCCCCTATTTTCTACTTACCATCTATGCTACTTATTCTCTGTACCTTTACACCCTCTCTCCCCACCCCACTCCCCTGTTAACTCTCCATGTGATCTTGATTTCTGTGGTTCTGTTCTTGTTCTAGTTGTTTAGTTTCTTTTGGTTTTGTTTTAGGTGTGATTGTTAATAATTGTGAATTTGCTGTCATTTTACTATACATTTTTTTTAATCTTCTTAGATAAGTCCCTTTAACATTTCATAAAATAAGGGCTTGGTGATGATGAACTCCTTTAATTTGACCTTATCTGAGAAGCACTTTATCTGCCCTTCCATTC
The DNA here is from genome assembly GCA_004024845.1 of Tonatia bakeri. Classification (NCBI taxonomy): domain Eukaryota; kingdom Metazoa; phylum Chordata; class Mammalia; order Chiroptera; family Phyllostomidae; genus Tonatia; species Tonatia bakeri. Next base: position 158,215 of record PVIA01002099.1, on the reverse strand, counting down.
TAAATGAAAGCTTTGCTAGATAGAGCAATCTTGGATGTAGGTCCTTGTCTTTCATGACTTGGAATACTTCTTTCCAGTCCCTTTTTGCCTGTAAAGTCTCTTTTGAGAAATCAGCTGACAGTCTTATGGGAACTCTTTTGTAGGTTACTGTCCCCTTATCTCTTGCTGCTTCTAGGATTCTCTCCTTCATTTTTACTTTGACTAATGTAATTATGATGTGCCTTGGTGTATTCCTTCTTGGGTCCAATTTCTTTGGGACTCTCTGAGCTTCCTGGACTTCCTGGAAGTCTATTTCCTTTGCCAGAATGGGGAAGTTCTCTTTCATTATGTTTTCAAATAAGTTTTCAATATCTTGCTCTTCCTCTTCCCCTTCTGGTAAACCTATAATTCGGATGTTGGAACATTTCAAGATGTCCTGGAGGTTCCTAAGCTTCTCCTCATTTTTTTGAATTCTTACTTCTCCATTCTTTCCTGTTTGGTTGTTTCTTTCTTCCTTCTGGTCCACTCTATTATTTTGAGTCCCAGTTTCCTTCCCATCACTATTGATTCCCTGTGCATTTTCCTTCATTTCTCTTATTGTAGCCTGCATTTGTTCATCTATTTTATGACCAAAGTCAACCAATTCTGTGAGTTTCCTGATCACCAGTGTTTTGAACTGTGCATCAGATAGGTTGGCTATTATTTCTCGGTCACTTAAAAGGATGAGTTCTGAGACTTTGATTTCTTCTGTTTGAGCCATCTCTCTCTCTCTCTTTTTTTTTTTGGTCTGGTCATGCCTGTTACAGTAGGGGGCGGAGCCTTAGGTGTTCACCAGGGTGGGGCACCCCGTTGCTGGGTTGTGACCTTGTATGTGGGGGCGGGGTTGAGAGGGAACAATGGCAGTTGCTCTGTTCTCCGTGGGACATCAGTCCCTTCTGCTGTTTCCCCGGAGCAAACTGGGCCCCTCTGGTGCCAATTCCTGTGTGGGTGGGCTTGTGCACGCCATGGGACCCTCCAAGGACCTCTCTTGTGAGGCTGGGTGTCTCTCCCTGCGCCTCAACTTCCACAGGTGTCCGAGATCAGTGTCCCAAGGCTCTATTTCCCAGCGCTGGGATCCTGAGTTGCACACACTGCCTTGTTTTACAATCACCGCCTCACTGGGTCTGCCTGGTGCCACCCCTCTGCTGGGGTCTGCCAGCTGCCGCAAGCGCACTCAGGGTCCACTCACTGCGGTCTTGCATTCCCCAGATGCCTTACACACCCTCGGATGCCTTATGCGCCTGGTCCCAACTCTGCTCTCCACACTGCGACCAGCGCCCAGCTGCCCGACTCCGCCCCTCCTACCGGTCTGGATGAACAGGTCTATTTCAACTTCTTGGCTGTCCGACTTCCATTTATATCAATTTTCTGTCAGTTCTGGATGCTATTCTGCTTCTAAATTATTGTTGTCCCTATCTTGGTTGTGCGTGGAGATATGGTGCATCCACCTATGCCTCCATCTTGGCTGGAAGTTCGAGAAGAGTCTTAAGGATGCAATTATTATAGTAATTAATATAATATATTAATTACTATAAATAATAAATCCCCAAAATAATAAAGTATTTTGACAAAGGGGTAAACTTATTCTATGTATCTCACAGACATCTATGTAGGACAGTTGAAGGGAAGCTTTGAACAAAGCAGATTTTGGCTGAAAATGAGGAAGAACTAAGAATTTGAGGCATTAAAACATGGACTAGAAGGAAGATGTGCTTGTGGCAAGACTGAATGAGCATGTGTCAGGGGTTGTGTAGGGAGGCACTTTAAAAAAAGTTTATTTTAGAATAGTTTTAGATTTACAGGAAAATCTAGATTTAGATTTTCAGAGATAGTACAGATTTTACAGATAGTACAAAATTTATAGTTGCAGAGGTAGTACAGAAAGTTCCCATCATCACCACACCCCATTTCTAGGGCGCCAATTAGAAAGAGAAAAAATCTATCCAGGATGGAAGACATGAACACTGACTCAGAGAAAAAGAAAAAAGCAACCTTGTTGTTCATCAGGCTGGGAGAACAGACCCAGATAAATAAGCCGCACAATTAATAGGAGACACTACTCCTCCCAAGGTCATGCAACAGCTGTCAAATGATGTACTGGTCCCATTTTCAAGTGACAACATTTTTCTGAATGATGCCCCCATGTTGGCTTTTTATACCCATTTATTACTGGGACTATCCAGTTGCTAGTTACCTTGTAACAGTGCTCAGTTTCTGTTAATCCCCATTTTTCCTAATCCTGCCCTGAAAAAGCAACCAACATAGAAGTGGTCCTTACTTTTCTTAGATCCTCCTCAGAATCTTTCACAGAAGTCAAGCTTTAGATAAGACCCTTCTCTCCTCCCTCCTGTCATGCTGAGCAGCAACTCTTGACTGCTCCAGGGTGCCCTTCCTTGCTGCATGCAGCCAATAAATCTGAGTTTGTCTCAGGCGATCTTTGCAGGATGAGGTTTTAGCAACTTTTATAAGTATGAGGTCTTATGGACTCTGCAGTATGTTTTAGATATTTGAAGCTGACTTTGTTCACAAGTGTATGGGAATGAGCTCTTTGATGTGATTCTGGGGGATATAGGAATTCCCCAGAGCAAGATATTAAGCAGCCTTCTGGAGGATCTATAGGGGGTTATTTGGTTGGTAAAGATGGACCAAGGCTCTGCTCTACTAGCTCAAGCTCTTTAGGTACTGCTTCTGTTTTGATCAATGGACAACTAGTGAGACCACAATACTAATAGCCCCCTTTATTTCTGCAAGTTCCATTTATGAGCAGGTAGAACGTACCAAGTGTACCAGGTGGTGTGCCAAGTGCTTCCAGACATTATTTTATTTAATACCCACAACATTCCAGTTTTCAGGTAATGAAACTGAGGTCCTTAGAGGCCAAGTTTCTTCTCCTAGGTGGTAAATACCAGATTTGAAATTTGAACTCAGGGCTGTCTGACTCTGTGTACTCTTAGCTACCATCAAGCTATTTCTTTACAGTGTCTTAGTAGCTCCCAGTGTGGTAGCTTTCAAGTGTATGTTCTCAGTACCCCACTTTTAACTTTTGTTGATTGCACTAATGGAGAGATAGCAACCTTTGCCTCTGTACTCCAATCCTGGCTTTTGTAATTCCATGAGGACCAGGGTGGCTCTCATGGACCCTTTCCCCACCTCTCTTCCCTAAGAAGCAAGTGCTTGTCAGAAATGTGATCACCTCTCTTCAGGTGTGGGGTCAGGTCACTTTGTTCTTGGTTCAAGTCTTTCACCATGATAGAAAGTTCGCTTTAATTTTGTTACTCCACTGGAGTCCAATGTCAGCTCAGCCACTGAAGAAACAATTCTTCTAAGTAGAAATGGCAGAATATTTCCATTTGGTAAGCAGTGAAGTTGGAGAGTGGGGTACTGTATATAGCTGCAAAAGGCTTGAGATGGAAGATGGAAAATTGATGATAGTATTTACATGGTAATTTTGAATATTGAAGAGATGGCTTTATTGGGGCTGTGCCATAGGAAAATGTGATATTTATTGTAAGTGTGTTTTGAGCAATAAATTATTATAAGGGAAAATTATATGTTTGGCAGGAAGCCCATAAATAAAAAGGGTCTCCGAAATCAAAGAATAGGTGTATGAAAACAGAAAAAGTGCAATTCTAAGATAAATTGCTTTTAAATACAAGGCATGTATCCTATTTACAATGGCTCAAAAAGAAAAAAAAAAGAACATAGGAATAAGTTTAACCAAGGAGGTAAAATACCTATACTTGGAAAATCATAAGAAACTGAAAACAGAAATTAAAAAAGATACAAATAAATGGAAGCTTATACCATACTCATGGATAGGAAGAATAAATATCATTAAAATGTCCATATTGCCTAAAGCAATCCATAGATTCAATGCAATTCCTATCAAAATACCCATGGTGTTTTTCACAGAACTAGAACAAACAGTCCAAATATTTATATGATACTCCAAAATACCACAAATAGCTACCTTGGGAAAGAAGAATGAAGTTGGAGATATCATGCTACCTTATATCAAACATACTACAAGGCTATAAGTAATGAAAACAACCTGGTACTGGCATAAAACAGACATATAGATCAATGGAACAGAATAGAGAGCCCATACATAAACCCATGCTTATATGGTCAAATAATAGTTGAAAAAGGAGGCAAGAACATATAATGTATAAAGACAGTCTCTTCAATAAATGTTGTTGGGAAATTGGACAGTACATGTAAAAAAAAATGAAACCAATTCCCAGTCAGGGCACATGCCTGGGTTGCAGGCCACGGCCCCCAGCAACTGCACATTGATGTTTCTCTCTCTCTCTTTCTCCCTTCCTTCCCTCTCTAAAAATAAATAAATAAAATCTTAAAAAAATAAAAAAAAAAGAAACCAGACCACCTTCTTACACCATACACAAGAACGGATTAAAATACATTAAAGACTTAAATGTAAGACTCAAAACCATAAAACTCCCAGAAGAAGATAGGCAGTAAATATCTCTGACATTTCTCACAGCAATATTTTTTTGACATATCTCCTCAGGCAAGGGAAACAAAAGAAAGAATAAATAAATGGAACTACATCAAACTAAAAAGGTTTTGCACAGCAAAAAAACCCCAAAACACTGACAAAATGAAAAGACAACCTACTCAATAAAAGATATTCGCCAATGATACATTCAATAAATGGTTAAAATTAAAAATTTATAAAGAACTCAGTTAACTCTACACCAAAATTAATAGACAAACAAACAAACAAATAAACAAACCAAACTACCCAATTAAAAAATGGGCCAAGGACCTGAATAGACACTTCTCCAAAGAGGACACTCATGGCCAATTGACATATGAAATGATGCTCAGTGTCATTAATCTTTAGAGAAATGAAAAATTAAAACCACAATGAAATATCACCTCACACCTCCAGAACAGCTATCATCAACAAATTAACAAACAACAAGGGCTGGTGAGGATGTGGAGAAAAGGGAACCCTAGTACACTGTTGGTGGGAATTCAGACTGGTGCAACCACTGTGGAAATCAGTATGGGATTTCCTCAAAAAAATTAAAAATGGAACTACCTTATGACCCAGTGATTCCACTTCTGGGTATATATTCAAAGGAACCCAAAACACTAATTTGAAAGAATATATGTACACTTATGTTTATTGCAGCATTATTTACAATAGACAAGCTATGGAAGCAATGCAATTGCCTATCTAGATGAGTGGATAAAAATGTTGTGGTATGTATATATAACAGTGGAATATTACTAGGCTATTAGAATAAAATCTTGCCTTTTGTGACAACATGAATGAACCTACAGGATATTATGCAAAGTGAAATAAGACAGACAGAGAAAGACAAATACCATATGATTTCACTTATATGTGAACTCTAAAGAACAATGTAAATGAACAAACAAAAACTGAAACAGTGTATAGTCCCAGCAATGGAAATTCTTGAACAACAATAAAAAAATTGAAATAGATTCATACATAACAGAGAACAAACTGATGGTTGCCAGAAGGAAAGGTCCTTGGGGTACTGGTTAAAAAATGTGAAGGGTTTGGTAGTTACAAAATAGTCACGGGGATGTAAAGTACAGAATAGAGAATATAGTCAATAATATTGTAATATTGTAATAACTATGGATAGTGCCAGGTGGGTACTGGAAATATCGAGGGGAACACTTAGTAAAGGATATGCTTTTCTAACCACTATACTATATACCTGAAACTAATACAAAATAATATTGAAAGAAAACCGTAATTAAAAAGTAAAGTTAAAAAAACTAAAAAATATAAAGCATGTTAAAATTCATGTTAAAATGTGATTAATAGTTGTTAAAAGTAATAAAAGCCTTTTTGAGGAGAATGGAGAAGAATTGTTGGCCCTTGATTTGGGTGAGAGGCTTACCCTGACCCTCCAGAGAGCAGCCTGGGTCCCCAGAGGGCCGAATAGTCCTAACACCTTGGCAGAGAGAACAACTGGAGGGAGGACTGAGGTGTTCTCCAATGCACCTGGCTCTATAAACTCGTATTTCCATTCCCGGACACTTTGAGAGTCCAGCAATCAGGAGCTTCTCTTTGATTAATAGGTAGGCTTACAAGAGTATATTGAGAGTCTAATTATAGGAATTTGGGTTCATTTACAGTTAGCCAGTAGTTGCTCAACTGTGAGAAAATAAGGAAGGGTCTGATGACTTTCTCAAATGGTAGTTGCAATATAATTTAACTTTTCTGTGAAGATCTTTGTGATGTTGCAAATTTTGCTTATGTGATTTTGATTAGTGTATGTTACAGCTCACACACACATGGTCTAGCCACTCTCATGAGTCTATTTCATTATAGGGCTAGTTTTCCTCTCCTTATATAAAGATATAAATTCTCCATTCCCATAAAAAAGCATCTTCTTTGTCTCTAGGTCCAGGGATCTTATAATTTGTCTCGAAATTATATTTAAAATACACCTAAAGTGTCATTGTTAAAGTCTCCTCAGTTCTTTCAATCCCTCTCTGGTTGCTTCTTCCTTTGGACCACATAAGTCAGCATGGCTACCTATTTTTTTTGTGCTTATTTTATTTTATTTTATTTTATTTTATTTTATTGATTATGCTGTTACAGTTGTCCCATTTTCCCCCTTCACTCCCCTCCACACTGCCCACCCCCTCCCACCCACATTTCCCCCCTTTAGTTCATGTCCATGTGTCATAAATTCTTTAGCTTCTACATTTCCCATACTATTCTTGCTCTCCCCCTGTCTATTTTCTACCTATTGTCTATGCTACTTATTCTCTATATCTTTTCCCCCTCTCCCCTCCTCCCACTGCCCTGTTGCTAACCCTCCATGTGATCTCCATTTCTGTGGTTCTGTTCCTGTTCTAGTTGTTTGCTTAATTTGCTTTTGTTTTAGGTATGGTTGTTACTAACTGTGAGTTTGAAGTCTTTTTTTACTGTTCATATTTTTAATCTTCTTTTTCTTAGGTAAGTCCCTTTAACATTTCATATCATAAGGGCTTGGTGATGATGAACTCCTTTAACTTGACCTTATCTGAGAAGCACTTTATCTGCCCTTCCATTCTAAATGAAAGCTTTGCTGGATAGAGCAATCTGGGATGTAGGTCCTTGCCTTTCAGGACTTGGAATACTTCTTTCCAGCCTATTCTTGCCTGTAAGGTCTCTTTTGAGAAATCAGCTGACATTCTGATGGGAACTCTTTTGTAGGTAACTGTCCCCTTATCTCTTGCTGCTTTTAGGATTCTCTCCCTCATTTTTACCTTGGCTAATGTAATTATGATGTGTGTTATAATTTGGCGTGTTCCTCCTTGTGTCCAACCTCTTTGGGACTCTCTGAGCTTCCTGGACTTCCTGGAAGTCTATTTCCTTTGCCAGATTGGGGAAGTTCTCCTTTATTATTTGTTCAAATAACTTTTCCACTTGTTGTTTTTCCTCTTCCCCTTCTGGTAAACCTATAATTAGGATGTTGGAACATTTCAAGATGTCCTGGAGGTTCCTAAGCCTCTCCTCATTTTCTTGAATTTTTGTTTCTTCATTCTTTTCTGTTTTGTTGTTCCTTTCTTCCTTCTGGTCCAGTCCATTGATTTGAGTCCCAGTTTTCTTCCCATCACTGCTCGTTCCCTGTGTGTTTTCCTTCATTTCTCTTATCATAGCCTGCATTTGTTCATCTAATTTATGACCAAAGTCAACCAATTCTGTGAGCATCCTGATCACCAGTGCTTTGAACTGTGCATCTGATAGGTTGGCTATCTCTTGGTCACTTTAAAAAATTGACTCTGGGGATCTCAATTCTGTTTGAGCCATCTTTTTTATTTTTTATTTTCCTTTGGTCTGGTTGTGGCTGTTAAGTATGGGGGGCAGAGCCTTAGGTGTTCACCAGGGCGGGGCACCGCAGTCGCTGGGTAGTGATGTTGTATGTGGGGGCGGGGTCTGAGAGGGAACAATGGTGCCTGCTCTGCTCTCCCTAGGACTTCAGTCCCCTCTGCCACTTCCCACAAGCAAATTGGGTCCTTCTGGTGCTGGCTCCTGGGCGGGTGGGCTTGTGTACTTTCTTGGACTCTGTGGGTTTCCCCAAGGAGCCTCCTGTGAAGCTGAATCTCCCAGCCTCAACTCCCACAGGTGTTTTCAGTCGGTGCTCTTAGGCTTTGTTTCCCGGTGGTGCTGGGTCCATGGGTTGCGCCGTCTGTGTTGCTGCCCATTGTCGCTTAGTTTGTCTCCACACGAATGTGTGGATGCGGACAGCCAGCTGCCTTGTGCCCCTCACTGGGTCTGCTTGTTGCCTCCTGAGCCCAGGCTGCCACCGGGTCCATCAGCTGCCCTTGCACCTCTTGGGTCCACCAACTGCTGTCTGTGCCCTGTGCTCCAGCGTCTGCCAGTCACTGCTTTTTCCTGCCGGAACCCCTCAACCCCTCTCGGTAGGCCTCAGACTCCACTCCTTTTTACTGGTCTGGATGTATGGTAGTCAGACTTCCATTCAGTTCATTTCTCTCTGTTCTGGTTGTTTCTTGTTTTTCAATTTTTGTTGTCTTTAGTTTTGGTTGCACGAGGAGGCTCAGTGCAATTACCTATGCCTCCATTTTGGCCGGAAGTCAGCAGGCTACCTATTGTCGCAACTGGATTGCTTTTTTCTCCCTGACTAGATTGTAAATCTAAAAGTGTGCTTACATCTTTTTCTTTTTTGTGTTTTCCACAGCGTCTGTCATAGTACTCTGTCATCGTGTTCAATATATAATTATTGATTGTATGATTTTTGGCACAAATTTTAAAATTACAGTATGATGACACAAAATGAATTCATTTATTGAAAAAGCACAAAAATGATATGCAAAGAGAGTATCTCTTATAACTTACTTTGGTATTGCTTGGATTTAATGAGAATTGTTTTTTTATTAGTCAAACACAAAAATGATCTTTCTTTTAAGTCTTGGTGAAAAAGGACTCCATTACGGTTCTTTTAAGTCTTTACCAGCTTCGGTTGGTTTTGGAGTATGTGTTGTTATATAAGCTGCTGCCCCTGTTCTTATTTAGAAAACATTATTGCATTATTCAATGAGTACTGCAGTTTGTAAAGGAAGCAATTCATGACTAGACTGCATTATATCCACTAGATGGCAGGCGATGGCTAGAGAAAGAAGGAGAACCTGAGTTATGATTTTTTGGGGGGATTGGTCTGTTTCCACTGAGCTGTCTCAGTCAACAGGCCTTGCCAATAACTCCTTAATTTCTATAAAGTTCTTCAGCATTAGCTTTCCAGAGATTTTAAAAGTGATTGCAAAACATTCCATGAAATATACTGGCCAGATATTTTTCCACTACCACATTGAACTCTAGACTGACCTTTCATTCCCCTCAATTTTCTTAAACCATAAATGGTGTCCTAGTCTACCATGGGAATTAAAATAAATTATAATGAGCAGAAATGCATTATTCAGAGAAATGGAGAAATTACTCAAGTTCTTATTTACATGAAACCTGAAGTTTAAAGTTTTTTAAAGAATTATTATTTTTTAAAACAATGGAGTGAAATACAATTTTGTCCACAAATTTCAAAGGCCCTTTGAGAGAGCTTGGGGAACATTGTCTCTAGTTTGTCAGCTCTTCCACTGGATACATACTGTGAGTGTTTGAGATGGTCGTAAACCCTGCGGGAGAATTCTCTGTTCCCCCGGTGTGCTGCCCCTCCACAGGAGTCAGAGAGTGTGCTGTGCTAGTGTCCGTGCATCTGCATTGGCCTGCTCAGGCTCCTTGCCTACTTATACATATTTTTTTCTTTTTTCATATGTGGGTGGTCATCTAGGGATGCTAATAAGATTCAGAGAAGAACTGAAAAGCTCTACTTATACCCTTAAAATAAGAGAAATAAATGAAACCAATTTAACTGCGTGGACTCCCATAGTTTCTTTAGAATCACAGAATTCCCCATTGTTATGAATGAGACAAGGTGAATTAACTAATTAATTTATGGCATTCAGATGTATCCCTTAGAATTTATATATGTTATAGTTAAAAATATGGGATGTCTGTCTGGAAAAAATCCAGCTATTGTTAATATAATGAGAACAATTTGCGCAACATCAATGTAACATGGCAGCAAAGGAGACTGGACTAGAATGCACATGCATGAACAATGATGACTTCACTGTACTAGTCAGTGGGGGCAGTAGACACCATTGTGTGAGCCTATGTACTGTGTAGCTGTTGCATTAAAAATGCCTGAGTGAGTAGAGCAATGAATCTGCATCCAATTTTACATTAAGCTTGAACATTCCTCCATGGAACCTATTCAGATGATTCAGAAGGCCACAGCTATGGGCAACTCATGATTGGCAGCTTCATCACAAGAACACGCCTGCTCATGCATCATGTCTCGTGCAGAGTTTATTGGCGAAACAGTGAATCACTCAGGTGACTCAGTGCCTCTACAGCCAAGATTTGGCGCCATGTGACTTCTGGCTTTTCCAAAACTAAGATCACCTTTGTAAGGGTAGAGATTTCAGACCATTAATGAGATTCAGGAAAATACAACAGGGCAGCTGATGGCAATTCCAACAAATGATTGTGTAGAATGTTTTGAACAGTGGAGGAGATGCTGGGAGAACTGTGTGAGGTCACAAGGTGCCTACTTTGAAGGGGACTGTGGTGTCATTGTCCTACATACAATGTTTCTTGTGTCTTCTTAAATAGTTGTCTCTGTTTTTCATAGCACATGGCTGGATCCTTTCTGGACAGACCTCATGTACTGAACAGATATTATTACAGATGGGCTGATTACAAGATTCATATCTGTGGCCATCAATATTAGCAACCATATCTGGCTAGTTAGTTGAAAATGAAAGTCTTAAACAATAGCAAGGTAAATAAGTTTTTTGAGATTTCAGAGCTAAGAAAATTTGACATAATTACTAAATTTCCCTCTTTAGGCATATTTTCAATAGCACAAGTACAGAAATAAACAACACATGCATTGCAAAACTCTGTGATCCAAGGTCCCTTCCTGGCAGAGCACTGAGCAGTGAGTGAGGAGTGAAGTGCCTGGGCAACATCTGTATCTTACCATCCTTCATGGTTAAAAGATATTTGATGGACATGAAGAAATGTAGGCACAGGATCATTGATTTGGCCAACCCTCTGGTTAAATTAACAAACACCATTTGATCATATTATGTGCATTTATCACCCATCTTTTCAATGCACAATTAATTTTCCTCAAAATTATTCCATATCTAGTAGAAGAAAACAAACAAGTGATCACAGCTATTGCCGTGTTTGTACATAGACCTAATAAAGATGCCTTGTCCTGGCCACCGCTGGTGCTTGCCTTTGGAATAAAGCCGTTAATTTAGCCTAAAGAGTCATTGGAAGAAAAGTAATTAACCATAAACAGTTTGTGTTTCAATAAATATTTACTTAGTGCCTAATATTGCCAAGCATTAATTGAGTGAAAATTGGGTTAATGCCCAGTATGGGCAAAACAAAGTAGGTCTTTGAAAGAAATGGAAAGCTCAAATTCTTGTAAGAGATCTCTACCTTTTTCCTCAAGACTTTAAAACTAGCTGGCCCAATTTCTGCATGTCTTTTATTTTTTATTTAATTTTTTTCTGTATGTCTTTTAAAGATTGTCTGCTTTACAGTCATCCTGTTTACTCATGCTACTCATTCAAACTGTGTATTTCCAGTACTCAGCACAGTTCCTGCCAGTTTATGGCATCAAATGAATGAATGAAAGTGTTATTGGTCTTTGAAATGAATGTTGACCCTTTTGTTCATATTTTGACTTTTCAATTGAAGTCTAGTTTTGTTGTGCTTTCTTCAGGTTGTATTTTAGCTATCAGACTTAATTTTGGTTAATTGTTCTTCCTGGATGCTCCAAAGCCTAATTTGACATTCTTTTTAGAAATGGTTACTTGGGTGATTTTTCAATTTGATTTTCTGTCTTAACTACCTGGGAAGATGACCACATCTTCCTTGGTTGCTAAGGGTATGGTGACCTTATAATTGGTTGTTTGCAAATCAGGACACCTTTGAGAATGAAAAGTCATTTAACTAATTATTATGACAGACAATAGGTGTAAATTGGAACTGTCCTTGAGATGTATGCAAACTGAGATATATGATCATCCTACTTAATAACCCATTTTTGGCCAGGCTTATTCTTGTACTTTCTGCTCATATTTGGGATAAAATAAATTTAGATAATCAATTCCAATGTATGTGATGATCTCCTGAAAGACTTTCTGATTCTTCTTATCAGTTCATCAGAATGTCTTAGCATTGTGTATGACTTTTGGTAGAATTTTCATACAAAAACGGCACATGTTTAAAGTGTACAATTTGATAAACTTTGACATGTGTACTCCTGTGAGATTATCACTGCAATCAAGATAATGAATATATTCATCACTCCTAAAGGTAATCTTCCCTCTTTTCTCTCCCCCATACTCCCAGGCAATCAATGATCTTCTTTCTATCACTATAGATTATTTTGTATTTTCTAGAATTTTGAATAAAAGGAAACATAATGTATATTATCTTATTTTTTTGTTCTGGCTTCTTGGAGATTCTTCCATGTTGTTTGTTGCATCCCTTCTTTTCTTCAAGTAGTAGTCCATTTGTGGATATTTCACAATTTGTTTATCCATTCACCTATTGATGGCCATTTACATTGTTTATAGTTTTTAGTAATTACAAATAAAGTTGCCATGAACATTGCATATTGATCCTTTATGTAATGATGCCTTTGTTTTTCTTGGGTAAATATATGGGAATGGAATGGCTTGGTTATATGGAAAGTTTATGTTTAACTTTAAAAAAACTGCCACTTTGGTCAAATTATAAGTCAGCACAACCATTGTGGAAAACAGAATGAAGGTTTCTCAAATAAATTAAAAATAGAACTATAAGCTTCAGCAATTCCACTTATGAGTATTTATCTGAATAAAATAAAAGCACTAATTCAAAAAGATATATGTATTGCCATGTTCATTGCAGCAATATTTGCAATAGCAAGATAAAAATCAAGCTAAGTATCCAATGATAGATTAATGGATAAAGAAACTGTGGTTTATACATACAATGGAATATTGTTCAGCCATAAAAAAGAATGAACCTTGCTATTTATGACAGCATGGATGGACCTTGAGGACATAATGCTAAGTGAAATAAGTCAGACTGAGAAAGACCAATACTTTATGATCTTTCATATCTGGAGAATATAATACATTGGTTAACATATATTATAGAATGTGTGTGTGTGTGTGTGTGTGTGTGTGAATAAAACTGAGCTCATAGACACAGAATAAATTGGTAGCTGCCAGAAGTGGGCAGTCAAAGGTGGGAGAAATGAATAATTTTTTTAGTTTAAATAAATTGAGTACAAAACATTAAACTAGTAACAATAACAGCAACAACTACAAAGCTGTTTTCCTAAGTATTGGGTTGGCCAAAAATTTCATTTTCTCTTTTCTGTAAGATGGCTCTAATAGCACTTAGTTGTTTTTAACTTCATTTGAAACAGTTTTGTTAGACTGTATTGTGACAGCTGTCATATCACTGTGCATTTAAAAAACTTATCAAAATAGGTGAATTTTTGTGTAGCTGTTTTAATATTGAAGATAAAAGAAAATATTTTGGCATATTGTGCTTAATTATTTCAAGAAAGGTAAAAATGCAACTGAAACACACACACAAAAATAATTTGTGCAGCATATGGAGAAGGTGCCATGACTGATCAAATGTGTCAAAAGTGGTTTGTGAAGTTTTGTGATGAGATTTCTCACTGGATGATGTTCCGTGGTTAGGCGGACCAGTTGTAGTTGATAGCGATCAAATGAAGATATTAATTGAGAATAATTGATATCATACTACACAGAAGACAGCTGACATACTTAAAATATCCAAATCAATAAGGTTATTGATGAAAATGAAAAATGTGTCTTTTATTTTATGGGGAAAAAAAGACATACAGACTTTTTGGCCAGCGCAATAGTTGTACCAGTTTACATTTCCATCAGCAGCATATGAGAGTTCTAGTTGCTTTATGTCCTTGTCAACACTTGGTATGGTCAGTTTTTTATTTTTTAAATTCTAGCCATTTTAATAAATGTATAGTGATTTTAATTTGTTGTTTTAATTTGCATTTGTATAACAACTAATGATGAACATCATTTCACGTCCTTTTTTGTCATCTGTATATCATTTGTAGTGAAGCTTTTGTTCAAAGTGTTTATATGTTATTTTTTTTCTATTATTGAGTTTTTTAAAAAATGTATATTTGGAACATAAGCCTTTAATCATATAAGCATATAAAACATTTCTTGCAGTCAGTAGCTTTTCTTGTCATTTGCTTAAAAATGTATTTTAAAGAGCAGAAGTTCTTAATTTTGATGAAGTGCAACACACTAATTTTTAATGAATTTTTAAACATTGTATCAAATAAATCTATTGGTTTAAAAATATATTTTATTGATTCAGATATTACAGTTGGCCCATTTCTTTCTCTCTCCTATATTCCCATTCACCCTGCATCTCCCCTCTCTCCAGCATTCAGCCCCTTAGTTCATGTCCATGGGTCATACATATAAGTCCTTGGGCTTCTCCATTTCCTATACTATTTTTAACCTCCCTCTGTCTATTTTGTAACTACAAATTATGCTTCTTATTTCCTGTACCTTTTCCCTCATTCTCCCCCTTCCCTGCTGATAACCTCCATGTGATCTCCATTTCTCTGATTCTGTTCCTGTTCTTGTTGTTTATCTAGTTTGTTTTCGTTTTGCTTAGGTTCATTTGTTGATAGTTGTGGGTTTGTTGTCATTTACTCTTCATAGTTTTGATCTTCTTTTTCTTAGATAAGTCCCTTTAACATTTTATTTAGTAAGGGCTGTTTGGTGATGATGAACTGCTTTAACTTGACCTTATCTGTGAAGTACCTTATCTGCCCTTCCATTCTGAATGATAGCTTTGCTGGATAGAGTAATCTTGGATGTAGGTCCTTGCCTTTCATGACTTTGAATACTTCTCATCAGCCCCTTCTTGCCTGCAAGGTTTCTTTTGAGAAATCAGCTGATAGTATTAAGGGAACTCCTTTGTAGGTAACTGTCTCATTTTCTCTTGCTGCTTTGAAGATTCTCTCCTTATCTTTAATCTTGGATAATGTAATTATGATGTGCCTTGGTGTGGGCTTCCTTAGGTCCAACTTCTTTGGGAATCTCTGAGCTTTCTGGACTAGCATGTCTATTTCCTTTGCCAGATTAGAGAAGTTTTCCATCATTATTTTTTCCAATAAATTTTCAATTTCTTGCTCATCCTCTTCTCCTTCTGGCACCCCTATGATTCAGATGTTGGCACATTTAAAGTTGACCTGGAGGTTCCTAAGCCTGTCCTCAATTTTTGAATTCTTATTTCTTCATTCTCTTTTTGCTGAATGCTTATTTCTTCTTTCTGGTACAAACCTTTGATTTGAGTCCCAGGTTCCCTTCCCTTTACTGTTAGTTCCCTGTATATTTTTCTTTACATCACTTTCCATAGACTTCACTTGTTCCTCTATTTTGTCACCATACTCAACCATTTCTGTGAGCATCCTGATTATCAGTGTTTTGAATGCTACATCTGATAGGTTGGCTCTCTCTTCATTGCTTAGTTCTATTTTTGGAGCTTTGGTCTGTTTTTTCATTTGGGCCATATTTCTTTGTCTCTGCATGTCTATTATGTTGTGAGGGGTGAAGCCTTAGCTATTCACCAGGGTAGGGCTACTTACTTTACTGCATGAGGTGCTGTATGCACGGGAGGGGTCCAGGAGGGAACAATGCCATTTGCTCAGCTTTCAGCCAGCTTCCAGTCTTTTTCCCTGCTACCCACAAGTAAATTGGGCCATTCTGTTGTTAATTCTCAGGTGGGTGGGTTTGTGTACATTCTAGGACCCTATGGGTCTCTCCAGTGAACTCTCCTGTGAGGTTAGGAGTCTCTCCTGCTGCTGCAATGCCCATGTTTTTACAGCTAGAGGTTTTGAGGCTTTATTTCCCTGCTCTGGAACCCTGGGTTTTGCAGTCTGTCTCACTCCCAAGTTGTTACTCCAGGTTTATCTGCATACAAATGTGGGACCACTTGCTCTGCCAGCCACCACCTTGCCCAGTATGCCAGCTGCTGCCTTGCCCCAAGTCCTCTCTTGCCAGCTGCCCATCTTCACCCATCCTACCAGTCTGGATGAATGTTTCTTCTTTAACTCCTTGGTTATTGGACTTCCATACAGTTCAGTTTTCTGGCAGTTCTGGTTATTTTTTTGTTTTTAAATTTGTCATTGTCCTTCTTTTGTTGTGTGAGGAGGCAAAGTGTATCTACCTATGCCTCCATCTTGTCCAGAAGTCAAATAAATCTATTCTTAACCCAGGATGAGTTAGCTGATTTTTAACCAAGACTGGCCAGGTTGAATTTAAAGAAAACAAAAGCTGGTGTTAGTAAATAGAGGCATCTAATCATCTTCTAAAATACATTATTTTATTCAGTAATACAGTTATAGCTGTTTTTAATATGTAACATGACTGATTCTCATTCATTTAAAACTCAAGCTGGATCAAAGTTTCTCAATGACTATGAAAGCCCTGCCAGATTTTGAAAGAAAAACAAGTCAAAGCATCTTCAAGAGTACTCTCTCCCTGGCCCCATTAGCAATTTCTATGGCTCTCAGAGAGATTCCTAGTCAGCCTTGGTGACTCCTTAAAATTGATCCACTACTCCCCATTCCTTAGGACACTTCCCTTGTTCAGATAACTATCCTCTTCTGCTGAAATATAGGAACAGTTTCTAACTGTTCTGTCTTCTTCCATTATGACACCTTCAACTTATTCTCTACTCAGATGCCAGAATTATCTTCTTAAAGCAGCAATGTGATCATGCCATGTCCTTGTTTAGAAATCTCCAAAGGATGTATTTTTAAAATAAAGTCTAAACTCCATAATGTGGATCATAATTATAGATATCATACATCTCAGTTTAAGCCACTTTTGTTCCAATGTGTTTATTAATAGCAACTCCATTCAGTTTCCAAAGAGTCTTGGCTTAATTGATAACTTATATGGTCACTGTCCTTATAAGACCTCACTTGTACTCTGGTTATACTCATTTTTTTTCCAGTTCCATTTTATCATTGTGGTATCAATTAACCCTGGGCTTTTGGGCACTCTCTTTTTCCTGCCTTATCCTTTTGGCTGGCTAGTTCCTGTTTCTCCAATTTGTCTTTCAGGATCAGCCTGTACTGAACTTGTTCTATGAAACTACCTAATATTCTGTGTTTGTAATTTAGCCCTCCTATTACCTTCTCATTATAGCATTTAACAGACCATCATAATGATTTGTTCACTGAACTATCTACCCCACTAGACTGTAAACTCTTTGAAGGCAGGGAACTTTCATGCTCCCTTCTCCAATATATCCAGCACTTAGAACGAGTAGCAGTTAAGCAAATAGTTACTGACCACATCTGCACATTATGACTTTGAGGAAATAAAATACATCCTTTCTTACTAGAAGAATCTGGAAATGCCCTGACCTGGACCAATGAAACCTAGAGCACTCATTATGATCTAAATAAATGGATTGCTTATATAAAAATACAAACACCCTCCAAAGATTGAGTGAAAAAACCCTCTGGAGAAATATCTAAGAGAAAGCCTTAAGTGTTCTACAGCAATCCTGCTGAGTTCTTGCCTTTCCTTGTGGCATATATCACTTTGAATCCCACTGCACTTGATCTTCAGAGTTCAGTTTTTTTCTTTGTCCTAAATATGAAACAGAATTATTTTCTTCTATTATAATCAGCTGAAAGAGATTAGAATTATCTTCTAATAAGGAATACAAACAGCAACAAAAATCCAAAAAAAAGGAAAAGCCAGGAGGGACTAGCAATAACCACAAAAATTATAAATATAAAAATAAGCAAGTTTTCAAAATACATTTTTGTGTCTCAGTAAAAGCAGCAGTAAACTGGATTGTGCTTCTCATCCCCTCATTCCTGTATCCTAAGGTAATGACTATATTCTAACTCCAAATAGGCTACCATATGTTTGCCTACATCTGAATCCCTTCTTTCCAAGCTCCCTGTCTGTTCATAGGGAAGCCCTGAGTTTTATCATGTTTTCTTAGCATCTGGAAAATATTTACTTTGTATATCTTACTCAATCTAAGGCAAATATCAACTCTTTTTTTTCTTACTTAACTTCCCTTGCTGAGGATCTTCCTCTTAAACTTAGTTCCTAATCTAAGATAAAATCCACAGCAAAGGTGTAGACTGCTGGCAAAGGACAGCTTGGGGTACCACTGGATGATACTAACTTGCCCAGTTCAAGGTGTTAGTTCTGCTCTGCTCTGAAATCTGGGGTGCCAGTTCATCAAGCCAGCCCCTTAGCACACATGCTTAAGTGTTCGCACATACAATATACGGGAGAGAAATCCTGCCCATGTTCACCCACTGCATTTAAAAACAGAATAGTCCTTATTATGCCATAGTCATAATTTGCACCAAAAGATTAGAAGTAATTGTTGAACATGATCTAATATTAGATGTGAACTTCTTCGAACTTATTTATACAATGCGCAGAGCCTGGTATGATATTCTAGAACAGTAGACCTCCAAGCGTGGTCCTTGGGTCAATAGCAACAACTTCATGTGAGAACTTGCTAGAAATGCAAATTCTTGTGTTCCACCCTAGACTTCCAGAATTCTGATTCTGGAGAAGAGACCCAACAATCTATGTTTTAGCAAGCTCTTCAAGGAAGTCTGAAGACTTTAAAGCTTGAGAACTGCTGTTTTAGGAGAATCATCTTCATTTTTGAAAAATATATAGAAAGTTGATTGTATTCAACAATCAAGTGCTATGTTGACAGGTAAAACATTAAGTAGTGATGACTAAAACTTTACCTCTGTTTCTGTGTGCCTACTAATCATTTTTCCATTGCTAGTAGATTTGGAAGGAATGGAGTAAAATTGAAGGAGGCAGATTACAATCTTTGAACTAGTGAATAAATTAAACTTCCCTTAAACTTGTTGAGTTGCAGCCAGGAAAAAAGAAAAAAAGAACCCCCCCCCCCCCCGCAACCGGATCTGAGCAAAAACTACGAGTGGACAGGGGTTGGGCACTCCTTGGAATGGAGTGTAGAGCTGGCCCCAGTCACAGAGAAAGCCTTTACTAAACATATGTTGCAAGTTGTGAGTACTAATTCTATCCATATTTTCCTTTCATTTATGCAGCTTTCATTTGTGGTTGGGTCTGCCTTACAGGTGCTCTGTGTTCCAGAGTGGAGATCAAAAGAATTCACAGGAAGCCATTTCTCAGGATTTCAGGAATGTACAGCCAAGAGTTAAAATGCTACTTGGTATTACCATTTTTTTCTTTAAGCAAGGCCACCAGGTTTCTCAGGGAAGCTTCTCTCTTAAAACAACAATAGCAATAGCAACAACATTGCTATGTTAGGGCTTCAACCTAATATTTACCTTCCAGCTGTCAATATTCTTAACATGCTGTGTTTCCATAATCTTTGTGGAGCAATGGGTTATCATTAATCCAGGGGACAGGCTCAATTTTGCCAAGAACTTTTAATTGGCGATAACTGGTGTATATTTCACATAGTGGTTAGCTTAAGTCCTGCCCCGGTCAAGTAGTTGATGCAAGACAGAAACCCCTCCGAGGCAGCAGGAGGTGGCTGAGAACATGCAGTGGGCACCATGATATGGCCACAGTGACCTGGCAGGAGAAGGGAAAACAGATAGCTTTCCCATCCATTGCCTACAGCGTCCCATCACATTCCACCTGGGATATAGAATCAGTTTGGCTTCTAAGATTGGAGCTTTATCTGGAAACCCAGTTTTCCTTCATCCAACCACTTATGTCAGGATTCGTGAGAGGAATCATCTGGGATCCTACTTTGTTGACCTGAATATGCTATGTCCATTCCAAAATGTGTTGCTGCCATCTATTTTTTTTCCCTTCAAGTCTTGGCGTCACATTTGGGAATTAGAAAAATGTGAACTTGCTCTAGGAACCAATCTTTATAAATGCTCTACATAAACAATGCATTCAGATGACTGGGTTTCAAATAGGGCCCTTCAAGCTCCTGACGAGTTCTAAGGGTGTGCCTGGCAGCATGTGACGTCTGACACATGTGTCTGGGCCCCCTGGGGCTTCTTAGGCTGACGGCCTGCCATTTCATTTGAGGATTCTGTCATTTTCCTCCTGAGTGGTCTGTAGGCACCAGATCCAAATCCATCTGTTATTTTATTTGTTTCTAGGTTTCAAGAAATGCAGTGTTAAGACCGATATGTATTTTTTAAATTGTAAGATATTCTGGCATAGCCGTAATTAGAAAACAATACAGCTGGCTCCAAACAAATTAGTTGTCAAGTGAGACTAATAGCCATGGTCCATGGGATGCTTCTTTCCCAGAACTTTATTTTGGTACCATCTGCTAAGATGACAATGTCTTATGGTGGGATGTGTATTGGATTAAGAGGCAGAAGACATTGTGTATAGTCCTGTGACCCACAGTCTGTGTGAATATGAGTGAGACAAGTCCCTCTCTGTGCTTTGGTTCCCTCACTTAGAAACAAATGGATGGAACACTTTAATTTTTAAAATCTTTCAGCTTAAACAGTCTAGGAATCTTACTAGTGCTATTGAATGACTGTTAATGAATTCTGTTTCCACTTGCTCTGTCCTCCACTTGAGCTCTTCCCCTACCTCATCAGAGGAACTTGACAGAGGGAAAAAGGCAGATGACAGGTTAGAGAGAAAGGAGGAAGTTGCTAATAGGATAATCATGAGCTGTGTCAGTTCCTGCCTGTTCCAGCACCATCTCAAGTTTTAGTGTCAAGAGATTTATCTTCTAGCATCAGTTCATTGGAATTCTTGAGACAGTAGAAGCCAATCCTGAACCTATCAAGAGCTCCATCCCCACCATCCTGGGGGTGAGGATGGGTGGGTAGGTGGGTGAGAGGCTTCTGCATTACTCTCCCAAATTCCAGAATCTGCTGGTCTTATGGAAAGCTCTGGATTTACTGATAAAGAATTGTCAATTCCTAGGCTTCTCTGTTTCTTGAGGATTTCCCAGTTCCCTAGAATGGAAAGAACTTGACCTCGGACCTATGTGTTGCCATCCTTCAAGGCCAGGTAGGTTCATGGTATTCATGTTGATGGGAAAATATTCTTGGAGCCATTGGGATGTCTGGCATTCCTTTACTCACGGGTGGGTGAGTCGTGCATGCTTGCATGTCTTATGTCTGCATGTCTCATGTCATGGCCCTTGCTCCCCAGCGTGGCACCCATCATGGCACCTGTCCCCTTGCATGTTTGTCATCATCATTGCCCCCAGCAGGGAGTCCCTCCCTGTTTAAATACTAGAGGGGAACAAAGCCAGAAAACTGCCAGAACATTGCATGACATAACATAATTCTGAACATGTGAGCCCACTTCATGTTATGGGAACAGTTTATCAGACCTAGTTTCAAGGCTATGGGAGCACTGCTTTCCTTAGTTACCCAAACACCTGGGTGAGGAAGCCAGACTGTCTCCATTTACCCTACAACCTAGTTACTGTAAGCTCCCTACTTTATTTACAATGGATACTGATTACGGCCCCCACATCACTGTGTAATGTCTGACTTCCCAAGGAATGGGCTTTCATGGATCAGAATGCTTCTGCTCACCGCACTGAAAGTATGAATGCACCCCACAGGCTTCTGCTGTAGCCTTCTCACCATGATCCTTGGGATTTGGACATCAGTCTTGACTGAGCACAAGATTTATATGTCCCTTTTCTTCACAACTGGGACTTCCAATAACCTTTGACCCATAACTCGGGCTCCTAGCCCCATCCTTCAGCTCAGTGTTTCCTATAGATAACCATTGAAACCTTAGATTTTCTGCCAGGTGAACCACGAGGCACTGTGCTTTGACAAACAGGAGAAGGAGCTCTCATGTTACTGACATTTTTGGGTTGTGGAGTGGAGTCTCTGAAGGGCTCTAGTTGTTTGGCATATATTTCCTCGGGAAATCTGAGAATATAAGCATTCTAGAAGCAAAGCATTTTAGAACTGGAGTTAACCACATCAACAGAAATGCTCACATATTTTTCTTGTCTTTAATAGGTAATAAGTACATAGCAAATTGCCCTGCCAGAGCTAGTGGAGAATTTAATTAATTGCTTGTTTATAACACATGGAGTCATTCCTGAGTGGCCTCAATTCATTTGTCCAAAACTAACCCCACAGATGAATTGCACATTAGATTTATTACCTATAATTTTGTAGCTTGCAGATGCTACTGTGGGAAGCGGTCACTAATTTAATAATTTAGAAACAACTTGGGAATAGTTGAGTGGAAATAAAGGCATTTGATTCTGCTTTATGAGCTCAGATTTTTTTGGGGGGGATAGTATTTACGAGTTTGATGAGCAGGAACTTTGGATCCCATTGGTGGTCACAGCCGTTCACTGGAAGTTTGCTACGTTGAAAAAGTTGCTGTCTAACTGCATTTGTCAGGTCAAAAGGTGTGGGCAACAAACATCACAAGGTGATTGTGAGTGTTTGTCAATTCCTGGGGAAATGATTCTTGGTCCAAATCGTATACATTTTTAAAAAGAAATGTTTTTGGTATTAGAAATAATTATTTAGCCATCATTATTTATGATTGCTGTAGCTCTTTGGCTCATTGCCAAGGCAAGGCAACCAAATTTGTAACGGAGACCCCTATATGGTGTGCCAGTAGGAATGCTCCAGACCACAGATGGGGTTTGCTAGACTTCAGGACTTGGTACCCAGCAGAACTGATGTTAGGAACTTCTAGGGGGTGAAAGCTGCAGATGTCCTTTGACATCATTTAAACCTACCCCCTGTTTTAAAGTTGAAGGCACTCAGGCTCAGAATGTGAAAGGAGGTGATCAAGGTCACCCATCTTTCCAGCGGAAGAAATATAGAATCCAGGACTCCTGCTTCCTGGTTTAGTTCTCCTTTTCCATATGTTGAAAAGGATTTGAACTAAATGAGAAAAACAATAGTTAAGATATTGCTTTCTTAGGTGCTTTTAAAGGATTTCTGGTGAGGAAGCTGAGACTCATAACATTTAAAGGGGTTTCTACTCAGCCCATTTCAGCTTATTCTCTTCTCTGTGATGTGTCTATTGTAACCTGTTTTCTTCTTTTTTTTAAAAAAAGATGCCTAAATAAAAATTGAATAATTCTATTTTATTTATTTTGTATTCTTTAAAAACGTTTTTATTGTATTTTTCCCATTAGCATTTACCCCCCTTATTATGGCAACCTGTTTTCTTTCCAAGTTTAATACTTTGAACTTCTTTTAATTTTGTGCGTACTTAAAATGGATTTTTCCTGTGGATGTAGGGGGTTGGCTTTTGTTTTCTGTCTGTATGGAATTAAGACCAGATAAATGATCTCAAATGAATTATGCAAAGTTTCTGTGAAGTGAGGGATAACCTGTTGAAAAAACGTGCTTCTGCCTTTTTGTCTGGGAACTGTGTGTATTTAATTATGCACAGAATGTGCTGCTGGGAGAAACCCAGGCCTAAAAAAGGCCTGCAATACTGAGTTGAGGCTACGTTAGAGGCCTGATGATGGCAGACAGGCAAGGAGCAACTGGTGTGAGGCCTCTAGAGGGCAGTGTTAACTTTAAAATCAGCCCTGAAACCAGTGGATGTCTGAGGCCAAATGAAATAAACAGTACTGAATATCTTGGACACTGGCTTTTCTGTAGTTCTAGACATGCAAGGATAAGTCATTATGTTTTGGTACTTTTTTTGAGCCTGGATATCCTGGACTCATTTTGAAGTTCTAATCTTTGAAGTACAAAGAAAAGGACACAAGATCGAGAGTATTAGCAGCTCTGGGATCTATTCCTAGTTCTACTACTAATTAATTCAGTTCCCTCTTCTGAAAAATTAAGTGATTCTAATATTTGTTCTTGAGAATCTAGGCGTCAGCTGGTTCTTTTCTGCCCCATGCAAGACTCAATTTTATCCCAGGGCTTACCTCTGACTTTTACAGAGGTATCAGGATGTGCTCTGTGGACGTCAATCTCACCCCTCTTGGCTACAAGGCCAGGCTTCTGTTCCAGGGATGTTTCTTGCAGTATCACCTCCTAAAGTAGCCACTGTGGTCTACCAAGACTCACCGAAATTGCTTTTTAGAAAAAAGCTTAATGACCCTTGTTACAAGTTGAAATGTGCCCTCCCATCCTGCTTTATATGTTGAAGTTCTAACCCCCAGCACCTCAGAATGTGACTTTACTAAGAAATATGGAAGTTTCAGATGTATTAGTTAAGTTAGGGTGAAGTCACACTGGAGTAGAATGGACTCCTAATCCCATATGCCAAGTGTCCTTAAAAAAAGATGGAAATGTGGTTATAGACAGGCACTCAGGAAGAATGCCATGTGAAGATTAGAGTTATGTTGCTATAAACCAAAGAACTACCAGAGGCTAGGGAAGACATTGGAATAAATTCTTCCTTTGTGTCTTCAGCATGAGCATGGTCCTGCTGATGCTTTGATCTTGGACTTTCAGACTCAGAACTGTGAGACAGTAAACTTATGTTGTCTAAGCTGCTCCATTTGTAGTGCTTTGTTATGGCAGTTCTAGCAAACTCATACAATCTGAATGGGAATTCAATAAAGTCATTGGAATATGTGGAATATGATGTTTCCTGGATGGCTGGGAAATCACAATGACTTAGTCCTGCCTCCAGCATTGTACTCCACCAAGGTCAATATTACTGCATTATTCAGAATGACAACAATTTTTGCATAACTTGGGACATGTGATAAATTCAGAAGGAAGAGTGCACCCATGCAGGGGTTATATAATTTATCTTTCTTTAAAACTTAATACCCCTTTATATTGTCCAGTGTTGTATGATGCTCTCTGAAGCAGACTCTTTCTTTACTCTCTCTTACGTTCTTCTCTGTCTTCTGTACTACTTGGGTCCTTATGTTCACCATTGGGTGTTGGTCACTCACTGCCGGGATAACTTTCATCTGGGAAACTAAAGTTAGCATGCCAGCAGACTCAAATCCCAGGCGTGTGCACAATCTCTCTTGTTTTAATTGACTCCTCAACTTTGCTTTTGATCTTGAGATACGTTTTCAGGAAGTTTATTTCCTTATATTTGGGGAACAGAAGATTAGCATTATATCTTTTTGGCACTAAATAGAAAAGATACTTGTGTCAAAAATATTTTTTGACAAACAGTAATCTAATTATCAGGAGAGGGAATAAAGGTGGACAGTGTTTCATGCCCTCTTGATAAAACCAACTAGGTGGTTTAAAAATGGTTTTCATTAACCCAAGACAGGGTATAGATCATCTACTACTTATTCTACATTAGAGTTTTCTATTAGAGTAAAATTCTATTAGAGTGAAATTCTACAGAAATTTAAAGTTTTATTATTTTTTCCATACTACACTGGAATCTAAATTTCCTAGCAGTAAAGGCAAATGAAAATATCATGATTATAATCTTATTTTTTTTAGCAGAAGGAAGCATACAATTTCATCCAGAAAGGATTAAGTAATCAGCCTTTGTATACTGGGAAGATCTTGAGTTCCTGGTGACATACACTAGATTGGCAGAAGCCTTGGACAATGTTTTGCAGAAGACTCTATTCTAAGTAAAGAAGACCCTCTAGATACTGTTATACAAACTAGGCATAGATTTGTGAATTGCCATGTATAAAATAAATTGATGGTATAAATTTCCTTGGACAAAAGCAGGATAGCTCAGGGAACTCAGTCTACATCACTAACTGGATCTGTGTTACTTGGGCTGCACTTTCTTTTGCTTCAAAAAGACTTCTTATTATTTACAAAAGAAAAAAAGAGCAAGATAGCCTTTTTAGGGTCTGTTTCCATTTTCCATTCCATGATGCTCTGTTTGCTTGTGCGCTTCTAGGGGACATGGACTCTCAATCAAAATCACTTGGAAATTGATAATTAATTATAAAATATCAATTGCAAATATTAAAATCTTTTGAATTACTCATAGTTTTTTATTCCTTGGACACAGCTAATTATGGATTGCATTAGTTACTTGTAGTTGTGTAACAAATTACTCCAAAATTTCATGGCTTAAACCAACAAACTTTTACTATAGCTCAGCTTTGGTGGATCAAGAATCTGGGTGCAACTCAGGGTCTTGTCTGGCTGTGATCAAGGTGCTGGCTGTGGAAGGATCCACCTCCAAGCTCACCCATGAGCTCGCTCATGGCTGTTTGCAAGATTCAATTCTTTGCTAGCTGTTGGCCACAGGCTTCCCTCGTTCCTTTCCACATGGTGCTCTCCATAGGCAATTTGCAACATGGAACCTGAGCCAGCACTTGAGAGAGCAGGAGAGAGTGAACACAGAAAAGAGTCTTTCTGTAACCTAATCTTGAATGTGACATTCCCTCACTTTTGTCATATACTGGTTGTTAAAGTGAGTTACCAGGTCCAGCCCACTTATAAGGGAAGGGGCTACACAGGATGGAAATACCAGGAGATAGGCATCACTGGGAGCCATTTTAGAGGCTGCTTACCACATACCTTGATGATAGATTTTGTTAGGTTAACTATGTTTTAATTGAATAATTTGAACTGTGTTACTCCCTGTTAAAAAGTGGTTTATCTCAGAGGAAATATATAGGAAATTCCATATTCATTGAATTATTTTCCTTTACTGTTTCATGATATAATATTGTGATATTTGCATAGTATTTTACCAATTTTCCGCACAGAAATATTCTCAAAAACTCTGTAAAGGAGGAATTAATACAGTAATTGAACAGGCACTAGGGGTGTCCTTCAGAGAGATAAGTGGACTTTGGCCATACTATACAACTCTAAACATGGCTTTCAAAATTATTTTTAATGCATAACTTATGAGGAAATTTTTTGTCCAAAAAATTCTGTACATGTCTAAGGAAAAAGTGCTTATTTTTCTTTTTACTATTTTTTGCTCATTTATTTGTGTGAGCATCAAACAACATGTGTATATGCAAAAACTAAAAAATGGAACAGAATTGTGTTATTTTCAATTCCTTTAATCTCTCCTAATAACACCAGCCCTGGAGTTGAGTTGCAAGAGATTGGGGAATATTCCTGCTGTGAAAGTTTAGGAAATAACCAAGCTTGGATCTTGTTTCTACTTGCACATGACTGAAAAATTTTTATGATTCTTTTTTTCCACTGGCATGATTCTTTGATCCAATCAGAAAGGCATCTTCTCTATTCTTTTTCTGCTCATTTTAGAAACTGAGAGGATAGAGGCTCTGGTTTGAAGATGGACAGAAAGAAAGGAAGTAGAAGGGAAGGATGAAATGTACAGGGCAGACAGAATTCAGGGCAACCACATGCTGATTTCCAGCTGTGCACTCAGGGTTTAACTACCCTGGAAAAGCCACTGTGTCAGTCCTGGTCAGCTGGGTGAGGGGTAACTGCTCCGTCCACTTTTACACAGGTCAGGCTGGGGCGCGTGGAAATACCACCCCGGTCAGGTCAGTTGTAAAAATTAGGTAAAACAGATTGGAGATGATGGGTTGTTTGACAGAGTTAGCAGGTTTTATAGGGATTTTGACCACTGTAATGGCAAAATCAGCTGTGTGTGCAGAAACTGTCATTTTTATAGTTCACTTGATGAAAAGCAGTAGCATATGACACAAAAGTTGTGAGAAAACATTTGAACTTTATAGTCTCTGAAAAGTCATAGAAAAAAAGTCTTTCATTCTTTTGCTAGTGTTCTCAGTTTAAATTATGTTTCTATGGAAAATAGCTTCAACCACCGTGAGTGTGGACGACCTCTGTTACCCCTTCGTGGGCAGGCTGTCTCACCCCCAGACTGTCAGGACCTCTCAACCTTGCACTCTGCATTCCTATAAACCTTCATAAAACACCTATGTCACGATCTGCACAGAAACACTTAATGGACTCTTATTCTTGAAAATTAAAGGCCATATTCCTAACATTTATTCAAGGTTTGCATCAACTTTCCTATACATTTATAGCACTGCTTAACCAATTTGTAATCCAACCGTGTTAACACTTAATTTTTAAACCCAACAGGGTACTCGACACCTCAACTTAGAAACATCTCACATGTTATATGCCTAAAACAAGGACTTGTGATTCCCATTTCCTTCCACAGTTCCTCCCCTAGGCTTCCCCATCTCAGTATATGGCATCACCATCCACCATCAGGTCAGAAGGTTAGAAATCATCCTGGATTCCTATGCTTCCCTCATGACCCCATCACAGCCAAGCCATTGCCACATTCTATCTGTATTACCTGCTAGATAATCCAAGTAGGACTATTTCCTATCACATCCACTGCTTTCCTCTAGTCTGAGCTGCCATCTTCTCTTACTAGATGCCTTTAATAGCTCCTAAATATTCTTCTGTTTCCATACTTTCCCCTTTAAATCTCAACTTCCACACATAAAAAGGAATATTTAAAACATATATATCTGCTTTATCATTCCCCTTCTAAAACCCTTCAATTACTTCCCATATCACCTGTTGCTCTGGCCTGAAGGTCCTGCATGACTTGATTTCTATTTCTGCCACCATTCTCGCCATTGCTCACTCTGTGCCATCACACTGGTCTTGTTTTAATCCCTAGCAGGCCCGCTTGTTCCCTCCCCATGGCCTTTGTTCTTCCTTTTCCTGTCACTCCTGGGGAAGCTCTGGGTTGGTTCTCCAGAGCTTCACATGGCTGATTCCTGGTCATAGATTTTGGCTCAAATGCTGTCTTTCCAGAGAGGTCTTTCCTGACCATCCAATCTAAACTAGAGTTCTGTACACTTTCTATTCTATTTTCTTAATTTATATTTTTTGCAGGCTTATCACTATCTGAAATTATTATTTTTTTGTTCACCTACTTATGTCTGCTTCTTGCCAGTGGATCATGAGCTCCCTGTGGAGTGAAGCCTCCTCTGTCTTCTACACCCTCTTTGCTGTGACACCCCAGTGACCACCTCAGGGTGGTGCTGCTGTAGGTGCTCCAAACACTTTTTACAAATTGAATGGAACTGCATTGAAGCCCAATTGGTCAAGTTATGGGCATTTTTAAAGCCATTTCCTTTGATCTGAATACCACAGGCTTTCTCTCTCTACTGTTGAAAATTATTTACAACTTTCAAAACCCCATTTGAACATCATCTCCCTCAACTTCTCTATACATAGCTATGGCCCCTCCTCTGAAGTTCCTGTGACTATTATTATTAGAGTTATCAATTTTTTTATTGTCCATATGTCTTCTTGAAGTGTGGATTGTCTTTTGTGTGTGTGTATGTCTTACATGCTCAACTGGATTAAAATTCCTCCACAAACTGTGATCTAAAGATAGTCTATGCATTTTCTATTATTGTTGCTATTAAAATATGCTGTGCATATATAGCTATTGAATAAGTATTTATTAATTCATTTTGTTATCATACCAAGGCATAGTTTTAAAAATCAATTTATAAATTTAAAATAATTCTTGTTATTGAATGATTGCTAATATGTTTATTTAAAATGGTACTATGTTAAGGGTGTATCTACAGAAATCAATTCCAAAATAATTGGTACTCACTGGAAGCTTTAACAATGGGCTGCTGGGCTCTGCTCTTCCTTCTGTTTCAATAGGTGGATGTGACTTCACAGATTTGTAATAGGCACAGTAAGTCTTAGAGAATACATGCAGAACAGCTAAACCAATCCATAGGCAAGAAACTTAAGAGATGTACTTTATAAAGAAGAAATCATTACTAGAACTCAAACTTTATTTAGGAAAAGCAAGTATCATGCCTTGTAGAAGGATCAGCAAATAATGTTATCTTTGACCAAGCACAATTCATTCTTATCATTTAAGAATTTGCCAATCTGATACATTCCTCTACTCTTCCTCCCTCTCTTCCCCTAGGAAATAACATTCAATAAAATCAAGTATAACAGCCATCAACTTCTCAACTTTCTATTCTCTTTTTACATATTGTCTATTTTATTATTTAATTTAGAGAGAGGGGAAGGAAGGGAGAAAGAGAGGGAAAGAGACAGTGACATGAGAGCAAAACATTGATTGGTTGCCTTTCATACAGTCCCCAACTGGGGAACCAAACCCACAACCCAGGTATGTGCCCTGTCGAGGAATTGAACTGGTGACATTTTGCTTTGCAGGATGATTCCCAACCAATTAAGCCATACTAGCAGGGGCTGCAATGTTGTCTAAGCACTCATTTCTCCTTATCTGATTCCCCTCCATTTCTAAGGTAGCAGTATCCCTAATTTCAAAGACAATCTACCATCTAACTACAGATCCTAATTTTTCCCATGTTGTCTAGGACTTGAGCCATAATTATCTCTTTTCCTCTGTATTTAAAATCTAACTGAACTGCATCTTTTTTCAACATACCATCCTATTTTGTCTACTCTTTACCTCAGTTTATAGAAGGAAT
The DNA here is from genome assembly GCA_004024845.1 of Tonatia bakeri. Lineage (NCBI taxonomy): Eukaryota > Metazoa > Chordata > Mammalia > Chiroptera > Phyllostomidae > Tonatia > Tonatia bakeri. Next base: position 127,734 of record PVIA01002099.1, on the reverse strand, counting down.
AGTTCACACTCATTTCTCCATCCTTTCATTTATACCACATTCTACTCAGACAGATCTTACCATCTCCCCCATTTAAGTGGTATTATAATAAATAAACATGTTTAAAAGCAAAATTTCTAGTACAGTTTGTCCTTGTTATTTGTGATGGTCATGTTCTATATAGTCATTGCATAATTAGCATATACTGAATTGTTACTCTTAGGGTTAGATTCCTGTATTTAGGGGAGATTAGCCTCTGATCATATTTTCACCACCTGATCCATACATACCCTTGTTGTGTGTGTGTGTGGTTCTGTTTAAGGATACTTTATTTAATGCATATGGTTGATTTATTAAAAATCTTAATCTTGGAAATCTCATCTCATCATTTTTGTTTTACTGTGGTCATTGGAAGGAAGTCCCCAGGTCCAACCTATAGAGGAGAGGGGATTACACAGGGGATGTGGGGACTAGGGGGTGAAGATCATTGAAAGCCATTTTAAAAACTATCTTTCTCACCCATTCCCATCCACTTTTCCCTTTTGTCCTGTTATACAATATATATTGAGCAACTGTTTTATACTAGGTACTGTAGAATGTACTCTAGGAAAGTATAATAAAATCTTGTTGATTACCAAAATTATCCAAAGAAGATTTAACAAACACAGACTCTTGGGTCTTACCTCTAGGTAGTTAGATACAGGAAACCTAGGTAATATCTGGGAGTGTATACTTTAAAATCACCTCTGGAAATTCTGATGATGTGTCAAATTTTTTCTCTAGGATTCTTTGTTTCAGGAATTTCTAGTCTAGTGGGGAAATTGGTCAATCAGTCATTACTATTGAGTTACATAAATGCTGTGTTAGAGTCTTGCACAGGGTAGTTTGAAGGGCAGAAGAAGGACATTTAAGTGGGTAAGTTAGTAGGTGGAGCAGAGTGAAGAACTGCTTCTTAGAGGTTGTGTTCTTGAACAAGTATTGACTTAGGAGGAAGATTAGCAGAGAATAAGGGAAGATAAATGGATCTGAGGTAGAAGGAATGATGTGTAGCAAATTATAGAGGCCTGAAAACATGACAGGGAATTTTAAATAGTTCAGTATGAATGGGAGGAAGTACTCAGTGGCCTCTGTGTGAGTGCAGGGAAAGTGGGCAGTTGGGTTTCCCAGGGTTGGTGTTTTGCTTTGAGGTTGGGGCAGCAGGTTAAGGGGCTTGCAGATAGTGGCAAAAGAATGATTGAATGATTTAGTAATGCTATAAAGTAGAGCAGGAGGGGAGGTGATTTCTGGGGAGAAAATAGAGAGTGAAGACCTTTACAAGGTTCTGGAGTGTATTTTGGAAGCTGGTAAGGGAAGAATCCACACATTCAGGGAGTATTGGAGCAGGTTACGGAGATGAAGCCCTTCACAGAATGGCTCTAGGAGGACCAGAAATTTAAACTGATCTTGAAGAAACAGATAGACTAAAATCCTGATGGACACAGGAGTAAGGAAAAGAAGTTGGCAACAAGTCTGTCATACAACAATCGGCAAAAGTTGGCTTTTTTAACCCAGAGCATGAAAACCTTAAATTTGTTTTTGATAGGCACCAATTAGTAGGCAGAATTTTCATTTTTAGTGGAAGGATGATCTTTTAGGGAGGCACATATAACTTGAAGGCTCCTTTTTATTCTAGAAGGGTGAGTAGATCCAATGGATTCTGTAATTTAAAAAAAATTAAGTTTTATAATATACACTGAATTGATAACTTCAAATTATGAGTGAATAAATCATGAGACTGAAAACCTTTTTCCTTCTGCTTGATAATCAAAAGGGTTTTTCTTTTTCTGAGAAGGAAATGCTGGATTACTAGTGGGAAGAAGCCCGCTTTTTTAATATGACTACCCCAGTTGTCATAGGCCTCTGGGGAGAGGTGGTGGATACCTGGGACACCCTAACCTCCCCATAGGGGCTATCTCTAGTGCTGCAGAGGGTTGCAGACACCAGCCTTCAGCCAGTGAGATGCACGTTAAAAATGTCTATGAAAGCATTCTCCCTGAAATGTGTTGAAAACATCTCAAATGCTTCCAAAACACACATGCTCACCTTCCTTTGGAAGGAGCTTGAATTCTCCAATGAATCGTGATTAGAGGCCACATCATAAAATATATGAAATGGTTCAGTGAAAAATTGATGACAAATTCTAATCCAGATGGTTGGAGATGTAAGCAACAATTTTATCACTTACAGTCTCTTTAGAGGTTTCATTCTCACACAAAGCTGCTGGCTGTTATGGTTTCATGTTATTTAACATCTTCTGAATCAGTGGTGCTGTGCTATGGTGATTATAAAATGTATAAACCTAATAAAGAGAGTTGGAGCTCTCAACCCATCACAAAAACATGGCCCCCATTATGTCAGCCTCAACTCATGGGTTCATTGCATGTGTTTTAAACAGTCTGGAGAACATTTTCTTCATTTTCCATTTTTGAGACTATGATTTCTGGTGCAAAAAGCAAAACAGAACTGAACCAAATTTGTGATGCCTGAGGATCTTCAAAGTTTTCCAAATGATTCATGAATCGATAACTGCTAGACTCAGCCATGCAGGGCATTTGTTCATCGCCTCTGATGGCCTGAATCCCTCCTCTTAAAAACAATTTTTTTTTGCATAATAAAGGACATGAAATAAAACCTCACAGTAATGCCCCAGAAGCTGGCACTCTTAGCAGTGAAGCTCTGCTCTCAAGATTTATGGGGGAACTGCTGATTGTAATTTACTGAAACACTCAGAAGTCTAACTTGAAATGAAAAACTCAGACTAGGAAGCTTATTCTCAGACTATGTACTTGCTTTTTACTGTGGTAGTGGGGAGATTTCAAACCAATAAATCTAACACATAGGCTTAAGGAAGAATGAGTCCAAGTTGTTTAGATAAGTATTTATGACATTTGACTTGTAAATCTGCCTTTGTTGTAAGGATAAATACTGAATCTTTTGATTTATCTTTGAAAATGGAAAATGTATCTCTTAAAATGTATCTGTCAACACTGGCTTGGGTTGTGATAACAGGGGAATGGGACAAGTGTCCTTTATAATGAAAATCCTTTTTGTTTTAAAAGTCCTTTAATGTCTTACATGCTCATTACAGAAAACTTGAAAAACACAGACAACCAAAACCAGCCTAAAATGTCCTCATATTCTATTCTACACAAAGACAGTTATATATTCCATTTAGTTTGGCATCTATTTTTCTTGATTTATATGCCTTATGTTATCACATCTTATGGCATCATATCTGTCTTCCCTCTTGTCTATGAGTTATCATTACCCATACCCACAGCCTGTGTGAGGGGCCGCAAGGCCATGCTCGTGCGCCCTACTGATCACGAAGGCCCTATCTGGGTTTTATAGTTTCCTCCTTAGGTGTCTTTCCCATCCCTCTCCTTTTCTTCTTCTTCTCCTTTCTCTTTTGCTCACCCTCTTAACTGTATGATTGTATGCAAGTTACTTAACCTCATCGTGTCTCAGTTTTTTAAAGTATTTCTAAATAAGAGTTATGAGAAAAACATGGGGGAAGCAGTGTAAGGTACGTGGCACGGTGGCTAACCAAAGCAAAGCTCGGCAAATGGTTGCTGCTTAATTGAATGAGCCTTCGGCGGGGAGACTTGCAGTCCAAGTGCTGAGACACTTGGGACAATGAGCAGACACACTGTAGAGAAGTTGTAATGGTCACCAACGGCAATGAGCATGGAAGAATAAGTTCGGAACATGATACACTGATTCGTAAACCTTTAAAAATTTCCAGACAAACAGGTGTAGTGCGTATTTATCATGATTTCCCTGTGATTTACTCTCCTCTCTAAAATCTGTATATTCTTAAAATCTCTTTGCCCCTTTTCTGTGTTTAACATATCTTTAGTATATGTTTCTCTTCTGGTTAGCATATCTTATGTTTTAAATTTTGAGATTATTTTGAATGTGTCTAATAGTGGTCATTGGATTTTGGGTTCACTGCATACAGCTATTGGAAATGAACCTGGACTAAGGGAATGGCAGCAGATTTACTCAGTAACCACTAGACCTTAGGCTGCAGTCGCACCCTCCTGGGACTCACCCTGGTTGTACAGAGGTCAGTGTTGACCTTGTCTCAGAAGTGGCCATTCCCGACAGAGCAGAGGACCCTGAGTACATTTCCATTTGACTTTTGATGTTAGGGTTAAGAACATTCAAATGGCATAAAAACACATGCCCTCCATGGCTCTGTAGATTATCGGAATCAAGATCTGCTCAGTTCACTTTGCTTCAAGAAATTTAAGTAGCTTCAGAAGCCAAATTCATGATGTTAACACATTTCATTAATTATAGACAGTTGAGAATTCAAAGGAGAAGACAGAGAGGAAAATGACACCACAATCCACCCCTCCTCCAAAACCCCCCACCTGTATCTTGTCTTAAATTAAGCAAATTAAATAGGTTGTGTTGAAAGTAGTCACTGCTGACATGGCTAAGTTAGAACTGGCATGTGAACCTACTCTATTAACAAATATAATATGTTGCTTAATCCTGGAATGGCTTTTAAAATCAGCGGCAGAACAATTGCCTAATTGGCAAATGTTCTGGATGATTGAAATGGTTTCAGAAAAAAATGTCAACCCCGCCCCTGAGTGTCTGTGATGCAGTTGTGTGGGAAACAGCAGGCTTGGGGTAGGCTGGCAGGGGGTCGGGAGACAGCCAGACAGATGTCAGGATCTGAATTAAGCCAGGGATTTAGGAGCCAGGAGATGAAGACTAAGGAGTCAGCAGTTGAATGTGGCCAAGAACAAGATGGAGGTCAGGAAGCCAGGACACCAGACAGGGTCAGGGAAGTCTGAGAGGTGAAGTGTGGAAGAATCAGAGGTTCAGAAGTTCAGATACCTTGCAGATCTGGAATCGCACAAGCAAGTAGAACACATATAAGAATCAAACCAGCAAATATACAAACCATTTAGGGTCTTTTGTACTCCTTTGTCTGGCAGGGTTGGGCTGGTATTATTTCACTAAATATCATAACCCCAGGAGACTAGAGCAATGTGGTCTGTTCCAAATTCCTGCTCATTTACTGACTTGCTGTGTGCCCAAGGAATATCCCTAAGCTTTAATTTCTTCTTGTTCTTTTTTTAACTAAAAAGTACTGAATTTTATTTTTGGTTAAATACACCTCAAGAAAAGGGATTAACATTTAAAAGAGAAAACCGGACTTGGTCATCTCTAGGGAGTCACATAGTAAGGCCTGTGCACCCCCTGAGAGGAGGTGGCTGTCTGCTCCAGCGTCTTTGCACGGGTCCTCTGGGCAGTCCCTCTGTGCCACTCCTCCTGGGGGAAACTTCGTCACGTCTTTGAGTGCACAGAGGCCTGAGAATGTTCATTTTTGGTGGCTCCTGGGAGAGTGTAGAGTACTGGCATTCAGCTGGGAGAGAGAAGAGCACTGTTTTCCTCCTAGCTCCATCAAAAACAAACTGGATTTTCCTGGACAAGTCACTGAATGTTTCAGGTCCAATGTCTTAAAGCAATGTTCAAAAGAGTCAGAAATTGTTGATCATGGAAAACCCTTCACACATCATCATCTGTGGTGCTGTGAGGTCAGGATAATGTCAGTAGTGTCATATGATGGGCACATGTGCCAGGAGCAAAGCACCCCAGGTGTGTGCCCTTTACTTTCCAAGTAGATCTGGAGGTTTGCAAATAGCTTCTCTGGAGTCCAGAGAGCTCCTAAGCTTTCATTTCTTCATGTGTTAATGGGCATGCCATTGTCCACATTCCATGGGCTTCTGAAAGTGTGTTCGTTTTGTGATAATTCACCTGTACACTTAATTTGTATACTTTTCTGGTTGTATGGTAGGTATCAATAAAGTGCACAGGACAGCACTCGTAAATGGTTCTTTTTAAAAAAAATTTATTTTAATCATTGTTCAAGTACAGTTTTCTCCCTTTTACTCCCATTCCAGCCCGCTCACCCACCCTTCCTTGCTTCCCTCCCATTACCACTCTCCCCCTGGATTTTGTCCATGTATCCTTTAAATTTGTTCCTGTAAACCCTTCCCATTTTCCCCTGAAACTCCCTCTTCTCTCTCCTCTGGTCACTTTCACCCTGTCCTCTATTTCAGTGTCTTTGACTATATTTTGCTTGTTTCTTTGTTTTTTTTTTGTTTAGGTTCCTGTTAAAGGTAAGATCATATGATCTTTCACTGCTTGGCCTATTTCGCTTAGCATAATGCTTTCCAGTTCCACCCATGCTGTTGCAAAGGGTAGGAGCTCCTTCTTTGTTTCTGCTGAATAGAATTCCATTGTGTAAATGTGCCATAGTTTTCTGATCCACTCATTTACTGATGGGCACCTACTGTTCCATACTGTTTACCATAGTGGTTGTACCAGTCTGCAGTCCTACCAACAGTGCACTAGTGTCCCCTTTTCTCCACAACCTCTCCAACACTTGTTGTTTGTTGCTTTGTTGATGATGACCATTCTGACTGGTGTGAAGTGGTATCTCATTGTGGTTTTAATTTGCATCTCTCTAATAGTTAGCAGTATTGACCATCGTTTCATGTGTCTTTGGATCTTCTGTATGTCCTCCTTGGAGAAGTGTCTGTTCAAGTCCTTTGTCCATTTTTTAATTGGGTTGCTTGTCTTCTTAGAGTGTAGTCGTGTAAGTTCTTTATATATTTTGGAGATTAAAGCCTTGTCTGAGGTATGATTGGCAAATATGTTCTCCCATACAGTTGATTCTCTTTTTATTTTGATACTGTTTTCTTTAGCTGTGCAGAAGCCTTTTATTTATTTATTTTTTTAAATGGCTATTTTTTTTAAAGATTTTATTTATTTACTTTTAGAGAGTGAAGGGAGGGAGAGAGAGAGAGAGAAATCAATGTGCGGTTGCTGGAAGACATGGACTGCAACCCAGGCATGTGCCCTGACTGGGAATCAAACCTGCGATGCCTGGTTCGCAGCCCGCGCTCAATCCACTGAGCCACACCAGCCAGGGCAGAAGCCTTTTATTTTGATGAGGTCCCATTTGTTTATTCTTTCCTTTATGTCTCTTGCTCTAGGGGACATGTCAGTAAAAATGTTTCTGTCCGAAATATCTGAGATTTTCCTACTTATGTTCTCCTCTAGTACTTTAATGGTGTCACAGCTTATATTTGTCTTTTATCCATCTTGAATTTATTTTTGTATAAGGTGTAAGTTGGCGTTCTAGTTTCATTTTTTTTGTATGTAGCTGTCCAGTTCTCTCAACAGCATTTGTTGAAGAGGCTATTTTTACTCCATTTTATGTTGCTGCCTCCTTTGTCAAATATTAATTGACTGTAGAGACTTGGGTTTATTTCTGGGCTCTCTGTTCTGTTCCATTGGTCTATGTGCCTGTTTTTATGCCAGTACCAGGCTGTTTTGATTACAGTGGCCTTGTAGTATAGTTTAGTGTCAGGTATTGTGATCCCTGCTACTTTAGTCTTCTTTCTCAAAATTGCAGCAGCCATTTGGGGTCGTTTATGGTTCCATATAAATTTTTGAAGTGTTTGTTCTATGTCTGTGAAATAAGCCATTAGCACTTTAATAGGTATTGCATTGAGTGTGTAAATTGCTTTCGGTAGTAGGAACATTTTGATGATATTAATTCTTCCAATCCATGAACACGGTATATATTTCCATTTGTTTGTGTCTTCCTTGATTTCTTTCCTCGGTGTTATGTAGTTTTCTGAATAGAGGTCTTTTACCTCTTTGGTTAAGTTTATTCCTGGGTGTTTTATTTTTCTTTTTGCTATTTCAAATGGGATATTTTTCTTGATTTCTGCTTCTGCTGTTTCATTGGTGGTGTACAGAAATGCCTTTGATTTCTGGATATTGACTTTGTATCCCGCTGTTTTGCCAAATTTGTTTATTAGGTCAAGCAGTTTTTTGGTAGAGTTTATAGGATTTTCTATGTACCATGTCATCTGCAAACAATGACAGTTTTGTTTCCTCCTTTCCAATTTGGATGTCTTTTATTTCCTTTTCTTGTCTGATTGCTGTGGCTAAAACTTCCAATACTATATTGGATAAAAGTGGTGAAAGTGGACAACCTTGTCTTGTTCCTGATCTTAGTGGAGAAGATTTTAGTTTTTGCCCATTGAACATGATGTTGGCTATAGGTCTCTCATATATGGCCTTTATTATGTTGAGGAGTGCTCCCTCTATTTCCACTTTGCTGAGTGTTTTTATCATAAATGGGTGCTGTACCTTATCCAATGCTTTTTCTGCATCTATTGATATGATCATGTGATTTTTGTCTTTGCTTTTGTTTATGTGATGTATTACATTTACTGATTTGTGAATATTGAACTATCCTTGCATTCCTGGGATGAATCCCACTTGGTCATGGTGTATGATCTTTTTAATGTATTGTTGGATGCGGTTTGCCAGTATCTTTGTTGAGGATTTTAGCATCAGTGTTTATCAGAGATATTGGCCTGAAGTTTTCTTTCTTTGTTGTGTCTTTATGTGGTTTTGGAATTAGGATGATGTTGGCCTCATAAAAAGAGTTTGGGAATCTTGTATGTTTTTGGATTTTTTGGAATAGTCTGTGAAGGATAGGGCTTAGCTCTTCCTTCAGTGCTTTGTAGAATTCTCTTGTGAAACCATCTGTTCCAGGGCTTTTGTGTGTTGGGAATTTTTGGATTACTGCTTCAATTTCTTTTGCTGTTATTGGTCTGTTTAGGCTTTCTGCTTCTTTTTCATTGAGTTTTGGAAGATTATATTTTTCTAGAAATTTGTCCATTTCACCTAGGTTTTCAATTTCTTGGCATATAGTTCTTTGTAGTAATTTCTTACAATCCTTTGTATTTCTGTGGTATCAGTTGTAATCTCTCCTCTTTCATTTCTGATTGTGTTTATTTGGGTCTTCTCTCTTTTTTTTCTTGATGATTCTGCCTAAAGGCTTGTCAATTTTGTTTATCTTTTCAAAGAACCACCTCCTGGATTCATTGATACTTAGTATTGTGTTTTTAGTCTCCATGTCATTTAATTCTGCTCTGATCTTGGTTATTTCCTTCCTTCTACTTGCTCTGGGCTGTCTTTGTTGTTGGTCCTCTAGTTCTTGTAGATGTAGGGTTAGGTTTTTTGTTTGAAATGTTTCTATCTTTTTTAGGTATGCCTGTATCACTATGAACTTCCCTCTCAGGACTGCCTTCACTGTGTACCATAAGTTCTGGTTTGTTGTGAGTTCATTTTCATTTGTTTCCAGAAACTTTTTGATTTCTTCTGTAATCTCATTCTTGGCCCACTCATTGTTTAATAGCATGCTATTCAATCTCCATGAGTTTGAGTGTTTGAAATTTTTTCCTTGGGGTTGGTTTCAAGTTTCAGTCCCTTGTGGTTGGAGGAAATGTTTTCTATGATTTCAATTTTATTGCATTTGTTGAGGCTTGTTTTATTTCCTATCATGTGTTCTGTCTTTGAAAATGTTCCATGTGCATTCGAAAAGAATGTGCATTTTGTTTGTTTGGGATGAAGGGCTCTCTATATATTAGTTAAGTCCATTTTCTCTAGGGCATTGTTCAAAGCCACAATATCTTTGTTGATATTTTGTTTGGAAGATCTGTCCATTTTTGACAGTGGGTGTTAAAATCCCCCAGTATAATTGTGTTGCTGTCAATTTCTTTCTTGAAGTCCTCTAGGATTTTCTTTATGTACTTGGGTGCTCCTATGTTGGGTGCATATATATTTACAATATTTGTCTTCTTGATGGATTCTTCCCTTGAGTATTATGAAGTGACCTTCTGAGTCTCTCTTTATGGCCCTTTTTTTGAAGTCTATTTTGTCTGAAATGAGTATCGCTACCCTGGCTTTTTTTTCCTGTCTGTTTGCTTAGAAAATTTGTTTCCAGCCCTTCACTTTCAGCCTGTGCAGGTCTTTTATCCTGAGGTGGGTCTCTTGTAGGCAGCATATGTGTGGGTCATGTTTTCTTATCCATTCAGCTATTCTATGTCTTTTGATTGGAGCATTTAATCCATTAACATTTAAGGTTATTATTGATAGGTACTTATTCATTGCCATTTATGTACCTGTGTTCCTCTCTGTCTCTCTCTTTTCCTTCCTTTCCTTAAAGCAGGCCCTTTAGCAATTCTTGTAGAGCTGCTTTGGTGGAGGTGTATTCTTTTAGATTTCTTTTGTCTGGGAAGCTTCTTATTTGGCCTTCTGTCTTGAGTGAGAGCCTTGCTGGGTAAAGTAGCCTTGGCTGCAGACCTCTGGTTCTCATTACTTGGAATATTTCTTGCCATTCTCTTCTGGCTTGGAGTGTTTCCATTGAGAAGTTAGGTGTTAGCCTTATTGGGGCTCCCTTGTATGTTACTTCGTTTTTCTCCCTTGCTGCCTTTAATATTCTCTCTTTGTCTTGAAATTTTGCCATTTTAATTATGATGTGTCTTGAGGTGGGCCTCTTTGGGTTCCTCTTGATTGGAACTCTTTGTGTTTCCTGGATTTGTGTGACTTTTTCTCTCATCAAATTGGGAAAGTTTTCCATCATTACTTTTTCAAATAGGTTTTCTATCCCCTGCTCTTCTTCTTCTCCTTCTGGTATCCCTATTATATGGATATTATTACATTTCATATTGTCTTGCATTTCTCTTAATCCTTCTTCATTCTTTCTGAGCCTCTTTTTCTTTTCTTGCTCTTTCTGGGTGTTTTTTCTACTTTGTCCTCCAATTTACTGATCTGATCTTCTGTTTCATCAATCCTGCTTTTCATTCCTTCTACTGTGTTCTTCAGTTCAGAAGTTGTATTCTTCATTTCTCTTGGCCCCTGTTGATAGTTTCTATTTCCTTTTTCATATTGATATAGTTTGCAGTGAGTTTGTTGTAGCTTCCCTGTAGTTTCTGGTAGCTCATTGTGAGCTCATTGAGTTTCTTGATAATCATACTTTTGAACCCAATATCTGATAGTTGAGTTGCCTCTATTTCATTTAGCATTCTTTCTGAGGCTTCCTCCTTTCCCTTCATTTGTGGGTTGTTTCTTTGTCTTCTCATTGTTTGTGAGACTCTTCTTGTTAGCCTCTGTTTCTTAACTTGATTTGTTCTGGTTCCCTGTGTTTATGGTGTGAACTTCTGTTGTAGAATACCTGTGAGATTCAGTGATGCAGTCTCTTTCAGGTATCCTGGCATTCACAGCTTCCCCCTACTCTTTTTTGTGATCAGTTGGAGGAGTAAGGCAAAATGGTTTAATATAGCAAGACAGTATTCTATGATATTCACAGTAGGAGCCAGTAGAGAAGAGATGAGAGATCCTTTGGCTATGTATAGTGTTAACCGTGATCTTCCACCCCACTACCCATGTTTTAGAAAGTATGGAAAGAAGATGAGACTCTTATTGGGGAGGAAAGGATTGTTAGTTGGATCTAGAAAGCTGTGAGGCTGTGGGAGGTCAGATTCTGAGGTAGGGTGGAAATAAAGAATAGTAAATAGGAGTAGTGTGTAAAAGAATAGAGATTAGCCCTACTATAATAGAGTTTAGGAAATTGCAAAGTGGGCTGAGATCTGGGAGGGGTGTTGAGTAGTATTTACAAGAGTATGAAATAGGGTGTATTTACAGTAATATTAAAGCAACAATCATGTGGTAGAATCTATGAGATATAGATAACAAGAATAAGGAGTATAGAACCTTGAGTGTTATACTAATGGAATCCAAGTGAAGGACAGTAAATTATCAACACACTGTGAATGAGATAACAGGGGGAACCTATCAAATGACAGTATAACCAGCGAAGCAAAGAAGATTATACAGAAAGAAAAAGAATACCAAAACACTATTAAAATAAAAAATGTCAGAAAAGAGAGAAAAAGAATACGAATTTGCAGTAACTTACAGGCTCAAAAAAAAAAAACAGCAGAAGATGGAATGCAGGAGAGATAAATTTGTAGTGAAAGGAATAGCACTATGATGAAAGGAAGAGAAACATAAGGAAGTGAGAGATATGAAAACAATAAGAGTTAAAAAATAAAAAGTTACTTAAAAAAGCAAGATAAAATCAAACAACCAAACAACAACAGCCAAAAAACCAAACAAACAAACAAACAAAAACCACCACCACCACCACCAACAACAACAATAAAAAAACCCTCCTGTTGGTTTCTAACTAGCCAAACCAGTTTTCTGGTCTTGCTGGCTTCAGTAGGCTGAGGGGTGATTGGAATGCTTTTCACCCTTCCCAGTCGAAACTCAGTCAGCCTCTCGGGTACTGTCCCCAGGCTTAGCCGCATGCTCTCCCCAGAGCCAATCTGCTGCTTCAGGTTCAGGGTGTAAGCTCTGGGGATTGCAAAGGGTCGTGCCCTTCCCTTGTTCAGGGCTGCAGGGTCTGGGTCTTCCACAAAACCACACTCTCTCTGGGTTGGGGCCATGGGCGCACAGCCAGGCTGCCCTTGGTGACGCAGCCTGGGGCACTTACTCTTCCCTGGGCTGTGCACGGGTGCTCACAGCCCCTGTGAGAATTTCCCTCAGTCTCATTCCCCTCTCTGTGCCTTCAAGCAACTAGGCTTCCCCCGGTGCTGCTCAATCCTTGTTGTCCAGGGAGGGAGCGGTGACTCCCCTCTCCTGGGTGCTCTGAGGCAGACCCAGGAGCACCGGGCCTGGGGGCTGCAACCTCCCTGGTCCCCACGCTGATCCCTGGGCCCTTATTATCCTGAAGCAGTCTTCTTACCCTCTGGTTTTTCAATGTCCATTATAATTTTTGATGTCCTATTTTCATAAATCTTGTGATATTGGTGGCCCCTTGCTCTGTTCCTCCTCAGATCGGCCAGATTCTCTCCTGTGCACAGGGGAAGGGGATTAGGATCCCTCCAACAATGCTGCCATCTTCCCCTCTCATAAATAGATTCTTGATAAAGCCACATGTCTCATTTGAACAATTCTTTAAACTGGCTGTACTTAGCTGACCTTGTTTGCATATGGTCATATGTTTTTTTAAACAAAGGCCAATCGTACTTTCTTCCTGAAGGTAGTTGGATACAGTTGGGCCTAGACAACCTCAAACAGTAAAAAATTCAGGCCAGCAAGCTGCTACAAGGTATCAAACACCCAGACAGACAAACGTATAAATACCTACAGATATTGTTAAATTTAAATTCTTCTGCTTGGAATTATGTAATTATCATCTCCCAGTCATGGGAAATCTTGAAGTGTTAATAGGTGTTAAGGTACAAAAATCTTCCATGGACAACGGAGTTTTATAAATGACTAAGAATTTCTTTTTAAGTTCTTAGATCTTCCAGAGTTTTTCATTTCTAATGCATTTTGGGATTCTTTAGAGATAAATAGAATATCACATATTTTTTTGAAATTGAACCATATCCTTATAAATCTGTTTGGGACATACTAATGTAGTTTTGACCCATAGTTTGGGTCGAAATAGATTAGGTTGGCTAATTGATATTCCTACAAAGAAATTATCAAAATTTCCTTGATTCTTACACCACTGTTATAATTTTATTTGGAAACTGAGAATATACTTTTATGACTTATTCCAATAGACTTCAAATCCTTTAAGGATAGTAACTGATGATTATGCTCCCAGCATCTATACTTCATAGGGGTTAAATAATTAAAAAATAAAAAATGCCTCCAACTTTGTTTTTATTTCTCACAATTGCTGCTGCTATGCTGGGCCTTTTGTGGTTCCATATAAATATTTGAAATATTTGTTCTAGTTCTGTGAAATTGTAATCTTGATAGCAATTGCATTGAATCTATCGATTGTTTTAGGTAGTTATGGACATTTTAATGATATTAATTCTTCCTATCCATGAACATGGTATGTGCTTCTACTTATTTGTATCCTCTGCTATTTCTTTCTTCAGTGTCTTATAATTTTTAGAGTACAGGTCTTCTATATCCTTGGTCAGGTTTATTCCTAGCTATTTTGTTCTTTTTGTAGCAATTGTGAATGGGATTGTTTTCTTAATTTCCCTTTCTGTTAGATTGTTATTGACATATAAAAATGCAACAGATATCTGGGTATTAATTTTCTATCCTGCTCCTTTACTGAATTGTCAGTTTGTCAGTTTCTTGGTGCAATCTTTGGGGTTCTCTACGTACAGTATTATGTCATCTGCAAATAATGACAGTTTTACTTCTTCCTTTCCAATTTAGATGTCTTTTATTTCTTCTCCTTGTCTGATTGCTGTGACTAAGACTCCCAATACTATGTAGAATAAGAGAGGTGAAAGCAGACATCCTGGTTTTGTACCTGATGTTAAGGAGAATGCTTGTAGTCTTTGCTCGTTGAGTATGATGCTGGCAGTGGGTTTGTCACATATGGCCTTTACTATGTTTAGGTATGTTCCCTCTCTTCACTTTGTTGAGAGTTTCCATCATAAGTGGGTGCTGGATTTTATCAAATGCTTTTCTGCATCTATTGATATAATCATGTAGTTTTTACCCTTCATTTTGTTTATTTATGTGGTGAATCACATTTATTGATTAGTGCATGTTGTACTAACCTTGCATTCCTGGAATAAATCTCACTTGATTGTGGTTGGAGGAATCATGCTACCTAATATGAAACTATACTATAAGGCCATAGTAACCAAAACAGCATGGTACTGGCATAAAAACAGGCATGTAGATCAATGGAACAGAATAGAGAACCCAGAAATAAACTTACACCTTTATAGTCAATTAATATTTGACAGAGGAAGTAAGCACATACAAAAGGCTAAATATAATTTATTCAATAAATGGTGTTGGGAAAACTGGACAGATGCATGCAGAAAAATGAAGCTAGACCATTTTTGTATACCACACACAAGAATAAATTCAAAAAGGGTCAAAGACTTAAATGTTAGACCTGAAACCATAAAAATCATAGAAGAAAATATAGGCAGCAAAATCTTGGACATTGCTGGTAGCAATATTTTATCAGATATATCTCCCCAGACAATGGAAACAAACAAAAAAATAAACAAATGGGACTACATCAAACTAAAAAGTGTTTGCACAGCAAAGGAAAACATCAACAAAATAAAAAGACAACCCACAGAATGGGACAACATATACACTGATACATCTGATAAGGAGTTAATATCCAAAATTTATAAAGTATTAATAAAACTCAATGCCAAAAAAACAACCCAATTAAAAAATGGGCAAAGAATCTGAATAGACACTTCTCCAAAAAGGACATACAGATGGCCAATAGACATATGAAAAGATGCTTGATGTCATTAATCATCAGATAAACATAAATTAAAACCACAGTGAGATACCATCTCACACCTGTCAGAATGGCTATCATCAATAAATCAACAAACAACAAATGTTGGAGAGGATGTGGAGATAGGGGAACCCAATTGCACTGTTGGTAGGAATGCAGACATGTATGGCCACTGTGGAAAGTAGTATCTAGATACCTCAAAAAAATTAAAAATTATCTGCCTTTTGACCCAGCAATCCCCCTTCTGAGAATATATCTAAAGGAACCCAAAACACTAATTTGAAAGAACATAAAACCCCTATGTTCATTACAGTATTATTTTCAGTTACCAAGATATGGAAATGGCCCAAGTGCCCATCAGTAGATGAGTGGATAAAACAACTATGGGATATTTACACAATGGAATACTATTTAGCTATTGTAAAGAAGAAAATTTTACCCTTTGGGACAGTATGGTTGGACCTGGAGAACATTATAATAAGTGAAATAAGGCAGTTTGAGAAAGACATATACCATATGATTTCACTCATATGTGGAATCTAATGAACAAACTGAACTTACAAGGAAAATGGGATCAGACTCATAGAGGGAGAGCAAGATGACAGCTAGTGGGGGTGGGGAAGGTGAAGGGTGGTAGATTGAGCAAAAAGGAAAAAGGACTCATGTACAGAAACCATAATGTGGGGATGCTGGGGGGAGGTGTAAGGGCACCAAATGGTAATGGAAAAATATAATAAAGATTACATTTTTTAAACAATAAGCCTGATTATAAGTACTTGAAAGAAGTATGGGGATTTTTTAATGATGTTACATTGAAAATAGGTATTTTGGTGAAGTTTTACAGAGTTTGGGAAGATAATTTATAAGTGGTTACTCAGAGTTCTTTTGACCCTAGATTTTACAAGGTGCTGGCAGTATTCAGTGAGAATGTAGGTTTCATTCTCAAAGAAGTCTTTTCCTAGTTCCACCTTGCATTCACTGAAAATGCTGAAAACATTCATAAGTGATAAACTTCATAAGTTATCTCATTGCCCTCTGTCTAACCTTTTCTCATCTGCCACTAGAATTCTAAAATACTAGTCTATAGTAGGGGTCAATATTTTAGATTTTAGGGTTCATACAGTCTTTGTGTCTATTGCAACTACTCAATTCTCCCATTGTAGATCAAAAGCAGCCACAGATAATTTATAAAGGATGGGTGTGGCTATGTTCCAATAACAGTTTATTTAGAAGAATAAGCAGCAGGCCTGGTTTGATCAAGCCTTGGGCAGTTTGTTTGCTGACTCCTGGTCAGAATCATGACAATGATTTACTTAAAATCTCTTGATAGTTTCCCACTGCAACAGAATAAAATTCAATATGTATAGCCTGGTATACAGAACACTTCATAACCTGTCCCCAGTCTACCATTCTGCCACTGTTTTTTAACTAAGTGCATCCCAAACAATTCTTCAGTATATTTCTTGGGTGGGTTACCTACCAACACAGGAGCTTGTGGTCTGCAGTGGGCCTGGTTTTCTTGTCCTTCCAACTAATGTCTTTGCTATGGCTGACCCTGACCTAGGATCAGGTCTTTGGTTCTACAGGTATTGCCATGAAGTCTGAATCCTAATTCCCAGTCTTAATAACCGGAGATGCCTATGTTTAACCAATTAATTGCCATCAGAAAATGGACATGTGAAACATCCATATATACAGGCTGTGTGGAAGGATCAGACTGATAGTTTTCATACACATTTTCAATATTAAGTTACTGAACTTATTCATTAAATTTCTCAACAAATTTAAAAGAATTGGAATGACATAGCACATATGTATTATTATTTGTTATTTTTACCAAGAGACATTTTCAGTTCTAAAGATGATTAAAACCACATGTAATTAGGGGAGTTACAATAAAAGACTGAGATAATTGAATTAAAATATTAATAAACAAGGCTCACAGAATAGGAAAAATATGCTTTCAGTTTAAGACTTTTTAACTTTTGAGTACTGAGTGGCTCATTCCACAAATATCTATTGCTTGCCTACTATTTTCTAGGCACTGTTGGAAATTCTGGAATGTATGGATGTTAAAGGTATTATGAATAAATACCTATTACCAGGATTTCACATATTAATTAGTCCAATGAACATTTGAAACATCTGCCACAGTCTGGACCTCAGGCTTGTGTGTGTGTGTGTGTGTGTGTGTGTGTTTTGGTGGTAAGATAATGTTGGGGGTTGGGCCTTAAAGTATTATCTTGTGTGGAAAAACACTTAAAGACGATGTTGTTGTTATTTCAGTGAAGTAGTCCGCAGAGTTCTATTTGATTTTATGCTTTTTGTCAGTTAGCTTCTTAAGTTAATGTCTCTACCAGACTGAAATAATCTGTCATCCTCTACAATGCTGGCCAAATTTAATTCAAATTAATTCTGAAATGAAAGATGACACATTTAATAAAGGTAAATACATTGATGACCATTTGAGAATACATTTTCAAAAGTGACTTCACTAACCAGATGGTGTCTCCATGCAAATAGCTGGATATTGAAGAAATACTCTATATAAACTTAACTTGTAATTGGCTCCTAGTATAAGTAGATCATCTTTCTTATTCTTTGACCAAGGATGACTCAGGACAGTGCACTTGACCCCACTTCAAAGTGGAGGCCCCTCCACAGGGTCAATGGTGGTGACTAGGGCAATAGCACTGGGTGTGGTCTGCCCATGTCCTAAGGTTAAACTCTCTTGGTAGCTTCCCACTGATGGCCACCTGGCGATAGCCCATTTCCCAACAGTAATTTGACTTCAGACCATCTCTCACGGTTCTGGGCATGGGTAAATGCCCTATTGCCTTGACTTTTCTTCTTCCTGGTGTGTTCTGTATCAGCCTTTCTTGCTTTGGAGTGGGAGTACCTCCAATTTGGTTGAAGGCATAGGAAGGGAAGTGCAAATTATGGGTTATGTAGGCTTACATAATGTAGGCATAAGGAGTCTTCAGGTGGTCTGCCATGACTTACTGTTTAGGGCCACAGACTCAGAGTAATAAAGGATTTACCTGATGGTCTTGCCTTCTGTATATAGATTCCCTTCTGTGTATATGCATCTCTCAGAGACTTTGCAGGGAAAGAAGACAGTTTAAGGATAGGATTTTGAATTAATTTCCCATGGTTGAGCCATATTTTAGTTTATTTTCATAAACATAAGTCTGTACTTCTTGTTGATGTAACTTGCATGTGGTCTGAAGGAGCACAAACCTTCAAAAGTAGTTAAGTAAATAATTGAATTTTATTTTCATATTATGAAATGATGGACACACATAGTAAAAAAAATTCAAACAACAGAAAAGTATATCCCATTGATAGTGAATATTTGACTCTTAACCCACAGTTCCACTTACCAGAGGTAATGTTTTCAACAGTTTCTAATGTATGCCTCCAGAAATTTTTCATGTATATACATCAATGCATAATTCAGAATCATGTTAAAAATTTTAAATCACATTATTTAATAAACTCATATAAAAATGGGAAGAGGATTAAAGCATTTCAGAATTTGCGTTTCTAAGTTTAACAATGACAAGATTGTTATTGAGGGATTGATTGCTTTAAAGATGATAAATGTCTCGTTGGATGAACAGGGCTGAGCTGAAGATATTTATCCAAGGTAAAGACATAATTTGAACTTGTCTCACTCCTTTTTTTGAAAAAAAAATATATCAGTGATGAAAGCAGGAGACTTCATTTGTGGAAAACTCTAAAAGTTTCCAAATATGTAGCAGAAGGATTTAAAAAAATTAGTCCAAAAATATTTTTAAGAATACCAACTAATTAATCCTCAAATTTCTCATGAATATATAACAGATAAGAGAGACTCCTATAAACCCTTTGCTAAACTCAAAGATGAAGCTTTGGTAATTTTGTGTCCCCTAATGGGTCAAATAAAAAAAAAAAAGCAACAACCAAAAACATGCTTCCTCCCTCTCTCCCCATTTGATGTCTCTATTGCTACAAGGGGACAGTAAAATTCTTAAGACCTAGAAAGGGCCACACATTTCCTGCAGGGCCTGGACTGAAGGAGTGAAACTGTGAGGTTGCATTAACTTATTTCATTTCAACAAAGATTTTGGTGCATCTTTGTCAGTGCTGGCTTCCTTAGTGAGTTGGGTCCAGGAACACCGGGCTCTGAGTCTGAAATCCTCGGCTCTGTCTCCCCTGCTGGACTTCCCCTTTGAGGACCCACCACTAGTTTGTCCTATGAATACCCTGATCACTACATCAGAGGATTGAAGAATACCAAGTTCAAACTATAAATGTAATTCATATGTGTTAATTCTGTAGAAATATTGGTATTATAATTCAAGTTCAACCAGTGTTACAGAATGCAGTTTTTGGTTTATTTTATGGGAGAAAAGTTTTGAATAATTATTTCTAATAGATAATTTAGAAAATTTCCCTTATAATTTTCAATTGAAATCCATGTGTTAAAGAACACACAGAATTTGCACTCTGTTTTCTAATATGGGTCCTGTTTCATCAGGGGAGCTCAGGAAAATGAACCATCACATAAACATCAAGAAAAGATGTTGAAATATGTTATCTCTTATTGGTTGTCTAATTCAGAGGAACTTCTAAAGTTGTGACAAAATAAGTTTTCTTGAAGGTCTGCTTCATTTTTCTGTCATCAATGAGATTTACCACCCCTTTCCAAGTGATTTACTTTCTTAGAAAATTTAATGTCTAATTACTGTCTTATTAATTTTATTATTTATATAAAGGTGAAGGTCTACATTTACAATTCCATTCCTGTATATATACAATTAGAGTTCTTTGTTAGAAATAATACATTTATAGCTCTAAGGTTTCCATAATCCCCTACCCCCTTCCCCAGTTCTTTAATTTTGAAGATCTTCTCTTTTCCCTTTTCTGCTTTATTTCTCTGGATTCATAATTCTTCAGTCAACTATCTTCAGCTTATTGCCATTTCAAGCATGATCTGGTATGTCATCTTTCTTATGCCTGTTATTGAAATATATTTCATTCCCTTTTCTTTATCCCTTGTATATTGTAATTACTGAACTTAGAAATTCTCCATAAAACAAATACTGCAATCACTGATATTGGTTAAATAAAGAGGTTTACACTCCATTATTTAAAGGGCTTTAAAAGGGACGTTTTTGTCTGAAAAATAGACCTTTTACCCTGAATTTTTACATCAATGACTTTTACTTAAGATGTAAGAAAATAAAATATGTTCTGAATAGTAGTGTTCAATGATATTGTCACCACTGACACCTATGCGTTATTTAACTTGTTACCTGACAATAGTGTGGGGGAATGATTAATTGTGAAGAGAGGGAGATTCAGACATGAGAGCATTCAGCATCAGAGCAAATGTGAAGGCACAGCTGGAAGAAGATGATAAGGGGGCAACATAAGGAGACTGGGACAGTGAGGTAAAATTTGTATGTGGGATGGAGGGATTCCTCAAAACAAAACAAATCAGAATGAACCAGAGTAATGAAAGGCATGTTTTGTCTCTCAAATTTTGCCCAGGGCAGACTCAGCCTGATTCGGACTCAGCTTTTGACCTCTAAAACATGCCCATTGACCAGTGACCACTCATGACATAAAGTGGCTGAGTCTCCTGTTTGGAAGGTTGGTGGCCTGGGAATTTTAAATGATAAACAGCTAAACAGAGCTTACTGTAAAATAAATAAGATCCATTGTAATTTAGCTGGAAAATATTTAAGTGAATGCGCTCCAATAATCTCTCTGACTTGGCTTCATAAGGTCTTGGGAAACTGATGTCAGTCCAACAGAGAAAAGTATTCTGAGGATGAGTTATTCATAACTGTGGTTTATTCATCTGCACAATTAGAAAACTTTATAAAAGATGAACTTTTTGGTGATAGAATTGAAAGATTTGGAAGACAACAATGTCAGTATTTGCATATATATGCAGAAATACTATGAAGAAATGGAGATAAAAACCAACATACAATAAAATGCAATTATATATCAAGGGTTGTCTGGAAAAAGTCCAGACATTGTTAATATAACAAGAATAGTTTGCAGAACATTAATGTAAACTGGCAGCCAAGGAGAGTGGATTGGAATGTGCATGCAGGAACGTTGATGGCTTCACTTCACTAATCAGTGGGGGTGGTAGATGCTGCTAAGTGATCATGTGTACTGTGTGGCTGTTGCATTCAAAATGACTGAGCAAGTAGAGCAATGAATCTCCATTAAATTTTGTGTTAGCTTGAACATTCCTCTGAGGAAACTATTCAGATGATTCAGAAGGCTTCAGGAATGATGCGATGAGTGCAGCACAAATAAAGGTGCGGCACAAATGCTTCAAAGATGGTTGAGAATCTGTTGAAAGTGATCCACATTCTGGAAGGCTTGCAACAAGCAGAATACGTGAGAATATTGAATGTGTACAGGCTGCAATCAACATAGATCAGTGACTGACAGTGTGAGACCTAGAAGCTGATCTAGGGATTCCAAAAACTGTGTCTGAGATTGTAATGCAGGATCTTGTTGTGAAACATAATGTGGCAAAATTCATTCCACAGATTCTGCTACCAGAGCAGAAGGAACATCATTCTGTAGTTGCTAATGATTTGATTTAAATCATTACCAATGAACCAGGTTTCCTCAAGAAGATCATAACCTGAATCTATAGCTCTTGATTCAGAAACAAAGACCCAGCCATCCCAATGGAAGTTGCTTAGTTCTCCACACCTGAAGAAGATGAGGCAAAGTCATAGCAAGATCAAGACCATGTTAACTGTGTTTTTTGATGGGGAAGGTGTTGTCTACCATGACTACACCCCTTCAGGCCAAACAATTGATAAGAAGTGCTACCTCAGTGTTCTTTGTCGGTTGAGACACGCAATACAAGGAAAATGAAAATGGCCACAGCTATGGTCACTTGGTGATTGGCAGCTTCATCACAACAATGTGCCTGTTCATGTATCACATCTCATGCAGTTTTGGTGAAACATCAAATCACCCAGGTGACTCAGCCCCCTACAGCCCAGATTTGGCACCCTGAGACTTCTGGTTTTTCCCCAAACTAAAATCACCTTTGAAAGGGAAGAGATTTCAGACTGTTGGTTGAGATTCAGGAAAATCCGAGGGGTCAGTTGATGGCAATTCTAACAAATGATTTTGCAGAGTGTTTTGAACAGTGGAAGAGATGCTGGGAGAACTGTGTGAGGTCCCAAGTTGCCTACTTTAAAGGGAACTGAGGCGCCATTGTTGTACGTACAATGTTTCTTGCATCTTCTTAAATAAATGTCTCTATTTTTCATAGTACATGGCTGGATATTTTCTGAACAGACCTCTTGTACAATATAATTTTATAATATATAATAGGTATATATGTGGATGCAGAATTTCTAATGTGCACCATCCTGGCATTATGTCTGGTGTGTACAATATAAATACTTCTAGGTGTAAAAACAATGCAACAAATTATTGATTATAATGAATGGTGTTTTTTTTCTACAACAAAAGAAGATAAAAATTCTCTGAAGTATGTGGTGGTTAAGCTTCCCTTACTTGTTTGAGACATTATTGTCTCAGTTATTTTTTTGCTCCCTTTGCATTTAATCAGTTAACAGTTTCTGGCAATTCTCTTGCATGCTCTCTCACATACATTCTTTTTTTTTTTTCTTTTTGTCTCCACTACTGTTGCCTGTTTAGGCCACTTGCTCCTTAACTTGCATCTCTTGTGGGGATTGTTGCAACTACCTCCCAGTTCTCCTCATGTTTCACAACTTAGTTAAAATGTGATATTTTTTCACTTTATTTTAGCCATTCAGG
This sequence comes from Tonatia bakeri, assembly GCA_004024845.1. NCBI lineage: Eukaryota > Metazoa > Chordata > Mammalia > Chiroptera > Phyllostomidae > Tonatia > Tonatia bakeri. Next base: position 104,747 of record PVIA01002099.1, on the reverse strand, counting down.
TAGGTGTGAAATGGTATCCCATGGTGGTTTTAACTTGAATTTCTTTTATCTTTTAAAAAATATTAAAATAATTTAATTTAGTTGACATTTAGTTTTAGGTGTATGGCATAATGGTTAGACATTTACATAACTTATAAAGTGATTGCCGATAAATCTAATATCCCTTGATACCACACATAGTTAGTACACTATTACCAGCTGTATTCTCTATACTGTACTTTACATCCCCATGACTACTTTGTAACTCCAATTTGTACTCCTTAATCCCTTTACCTTTTCTGCCCAACCCCTCAGCAACCCTCCAACCTAACAGCCATCAGTTTGTTCTGTGTCTATGGTTGCATTTCTTGATGATTAGTGAGGCTGAACACATTATTTTGAGACTTTTGGACATTTGGATATGATTTTTGTGAAATGTCTTTGAAATCTCTTGCCCATATTTCTATTAGGTTGTCTGTCTTATCTTTTACTTTATAAGAATTTTTTGTATATTATGGTAACAAGCCCTCTGTTGCTTGTATGCATGGTGAGGGTTTTCTAACAGGGTGTGGCATACTATTTCACTCTCTTTATGGTGTCTTTTGATAAACAAAATTTACTAATTTTAATACTGCCCAATTAATCAATATTTTCCTTCATGATTATTATATTTTATATCCTGTTTAGGAAGTAATTACTGACACACAGGTCACAAAAATAATCTCTTATGTTATCTTTTAGAAACTTTATTATTGCTTTCACATTTAGATGCATAATGCATCTGGAATTGATTATTGTGTATTTTTGAGGTATGACTGTTGTGTATGCTGTGATTTCCATGTGGACATCAGATTTCCACTATATTATTGATTGAAAAGGCTTTATGTATTGCTCTACAATGCCAGCTTTATCATTACTTATGTTTACAAATATGTGTGGGTCTTTATCATAACTCTCTACTCTGTTCTATTGATTTACTTGTTAAAGCTTTGGCAAAACAATGCTGTTGTTAACTTTCTTGAAAAAGAAAAAAGTGCTTTTTCTGGATTCACTTTGAGGAAAACACAAGGGTAGTAAAATGTGTTAATATTATATTTGTCACTTATTGAGGTATATTTATGTATAGTAAAATTCATTCTTCTTAGCAATACAGCTCTATGACTTTGACAAATGCATGAAGCCATATATCCATCATCATAAATAAGATATAGAACACTTCCAGCACCTCAAAGTCTCCTCAGGCCCTTGTAGCCAATATTTCTCCCTTGCTAAGCCCTTGGTAAGCATTGTCTATTTTCTGTTCTACAGTTTTATTCTTTTAATGGTGTCTTTGCAGAGCAGATATTTTTAATTTGGATGAAGTCTAATTTGTCAACTTTTCCTTGTGTTTTTTGTATATCTAGAGAATCTTTGCCTGATGTCACAAATTTTTTCTCCTATTGTTTTATGAGTTTAGGTTGTACATGTAAGTCTATGATCTGGCTTGAGTTAATATTTTTAGATGTGAAGTGTGAGTCAGAGATTTTTTCTTTGCATATGGATATTTCATTGTACAAGTACTATTTATTGAAAGGACTTTCCTTTCTGCATTGAATTGCCTTTGTGCCTATGTAAAAGAAAAACCCAACTGTATATGTAAGTCTTTCCTATATCTATTTGCCTTTCCATATACATTTTTAAATCAGATTGTCAACTGGTATAAAAATATCCTGCTGGGATTTGATTGGAATTGCTTTGAATGTCTACATCAGTTTAGGGAGAATATTGAGTCATGCAAACTGTGAACCCCGTATCTCTCTCCAGTCACTTGTCTTCTTTAACTTTATCAGTGTTTGCAGCTTTTAGCATATAGATCTTGAACTGATTTTGTCAGGTTTATACCTCAATGTTTTATTTTTTTTGGTGCTATTGTAAAGGATACTTTTAAAAAAGTTTACTTTCCAATTGTTTTTTCCTAGTTGGTAAAAATACAGTTGAATTTTTGTATACTGGTCTTATATCCTATAACTTTACTAAACTCACTCACTACTTTTAGTAGTTTTTGGAGATTCTTTGGGATGTTCTTGGTTGATAATTGTTATGATTTGAATGGTTGTGCCCCCCTCACCCCAATTTATACGTTGGAATCCTAACTCCCAAAGCTGATGGTATTAGGAGGTGGGGCTTTTGGGAGGTGCTTAAGTCATGAAGGGAGAACCCTCATCAATGAGTTTTTACTACTTTTGTAAGAGGGGCTCCAGAGAGATCTGTAGCCCCTTCCACCCTGTGAGGATACAGTGAGGAGCCTGCTACTCCACTCATAGAGGGACCTCACCTGACAACACTGGCATCCAATCTTGGAATCCCAGCCTCCAAAACTGTGGTATTTTTATTTATTTATTAGCCATCTAGTCTGTGGTATCTTGCCATTGCAGCTTGAATTGATTAAGGCAATGTGTAGCCTATTAATAGAAATGGCTTTATTCCTTCTTCTCTTGTTTATTGGACTTTTATTTTTTTTTCTTATTTGCATTGGTTAGTGCCTGCAGTGTGACATTGAATATAATTGTTAAGAACAGATATCCTTACCTTGTTCCTGATATTTGGAAGAGAGTGTTGTCTTTCACCATTAAGTATGATATTGTAGTCGATATTTTTGTAGATGCTCTTTATCATGTTAAGGAAGTTTCTCTTCCTAGTTGGATTTTGTCAAGAACCTTTTCCGTAACAATTTAGATGACCGTATAGTTTTTCTTCTTTAGTCTGTTGATATGGTGAATTATGTTGGCTGATTTAATGTTTTGAATGTTGAGCTAGTCTTGCAATCACTAGAAAAGCCTCACTTGATAATGAAATTTTTTTATTTAAAAATTTTGCTGGATTTGATTTGCTAGTATTTTGTTGAGAAAATTTGTGTCTGTGTTCATGAGAGAGATCCATCTTTTCTTGTAAAATTTTTTTCTAGTGTTATTATTGGGGTAATGTTAGCCTCATAAAATGAGTTGAGAAATAGTTCCTCCTCTTCTGTAATCTGGAATAGCTTTTTAAAAAAACTATATTTCTTCCTCAAATACATTTAACAATGAAAGTGTCTAGGCCAGGAGTTTTCTTTGTTTAAATATTTTTATGTATGAACTCAAATTCTTTAGTAGATCTAGGACTAATAAAACTACTGCATTCTTTTGGAGTAAGTTTTGGCAGTTTGTGTCTTCCAAGGAATTTGTTCATTTTGTGTAAGTTGCTAAGTTTATGAGCAGAGAGTTTTAAAAATAATATTTCTTATTAACCTTTAAATGTCTGTGGGGTCTGTCGTGATGTGTCCTCTTTCACTCATGATGTTTGTTATTGGCCTTCTCTCTTTTAAACTGGTTGTTCTGGTGAGAGGTTTATGAATTTTATTGGTTTTTTTCAAGGAAACAGTTTTGGTTTCATTTATTAATTATTTTATTCCTTATGCTTGCTATAGCTTACATTTGTTCTTAACATTTTTTTAAAGGTGGAAGCTTAAATATTGATTTGTGACTGGATATCTTTTTATTTTAATTCTCACTTGAAGATATGTTTATTTATTTTAGAGAGAAAGAAAGGGAGGGAGAAAGGAGGAGAGAGAAAGAGGAGGGGGGAGAGAGAGATTGATTGGTTGTCTCCTGTATGCATTCCAACCAGGGATTGAAACTGCAACCAAGGTATGTGCCCTGACTAGAAATTGAACCCACAACATTTTGGTGTACAGGATGATGCTCCAGTCAACTGAACTACCCAGGCAGGGCAACTGTTCATATTTTTTAGCTAGATCTCACAAATTTTGACACGCATTTTCATTTTCATTCAATACCAAGTATTCTCTGGTTTTCTCTGTAACCCTCTTTTTGACTCATGGGTTATTTAGGAATTTGTTGTTTGAATTTCATGTATTCAGGCATCTTCCATATATATTTGTTGTTGGTTTCTATTAATTTCATTGCAAGTGTTAATGTAGAAAAACTGGGTTTGGATTTTATAGTTGCTGTGGTTATCTTCAGCATGCCACAGTCTTCAAAAATTACTCTGATGATGTCTTATGCTTAGGGTGAAGATCTAGTTGCCTGAAGGTTTATCTCATTGTTTGCCTTCGACCCTTAGCTTTTAGCTGTCCATCTCTCCCTGCACTGTAGATGGGATTCTCTCCAAAGTTCTGCCCCTCTCACAAGTGGTAGAGTGCTGTGGCTTTCCTAGACTGGTGGGGGAAGGAATGTCCTCTATTCTTTTTGGCCCAACCTGAGGCTTAGGTAAGCCACTTGTGCCAGAACCTCTGAGGGTAGAGTTTTCTCAGTGATCCAACTTTCTATGGCAAGCAGCCACTTTTCTGCCTGTCTGTGGCAGGGGTGTAGATGCTCTTGCTCTGGTCCAGAGGCAGGAGACTTCTGATAGTACTGGCATAGGATCCTGGGCTGAGTTATGTTTTCTGTTTCTCACTACCCTATCAACTGAAGTATCTTCTATTATTTCAGGAAATACTAAGTCTTTTCTGCTGGAAGTGATAGTGTTAACTTCCCCTCCTCAGAAACTTAAGCCTTTTGAGAAAAAGGTCCAAGCAGAGGAGCAGTACTTCATGCCTTCCAACAGTGGTGGCTGATTCTCCCTGCTATGCCTCACAGAGGGAGACTATCCAGACTCTTACCCTGCCCCTTCTATCAATATTTCTTGTAAGTACCCATTGAACATCTGTTAAAAAAGAAAGAAAGGAAAAAAAGAAAAAAGGAAACACCTGCAAGTGTGTGTGAACTCCCTTGTGTTTGTGGTTCCCTGGGTTATCATAATAGCTCACACTCAATAGCAGGTTGATTTTTTTTTATGTTGTTCATGTAAGCTTTAATTTTTTTTCCATCTTTATTGAGATATAATCAACATATAACATCGTGAAAATGTAAGGTATTAGAATGTCTTGATTTGTTATACTTATATATTATAATATGATTACCACTGTAGCATTTAGCTAATACCTACCACATGTCACATAATTACCATTTCTTTTCTGTGGTGAAAACATTTAAGATCTACCCACAGCAACTTTCAAGTACATACAATAGCATTGTTAACTATAATCACAATGCTGTGTATTAGGTCCCCAGAAATTGTTTTCATACTGGAAGCTGCCTGATTTCTCTGTACCCCACGGAATGGAGACCACAGGTGAGACCCTCCTTGCTTCCACCTCTCCTCATGGTGGCCTCCCAGTCCTGGGACTTTAGGTTGCTTGGTTGTCCTGCAATGCCAGCTCTCTGATGGGGTCAAGAAAAGTGATTCTGTAGTTTATGTAGCTCTTTTTTCACTGTTAAGCAATGAGTGCCCTTCTTTTCAGGTTTCTACTCCCTAGTTTGAAGCAGGACAAAAAATTAGGTTTCAATGCTTAATTGGAATAACTGGTTACTCTTTCTGAGGAGATATGATAAATTCTCATTTATCAGAGATACAAGTTAACACTTTGAACATAATGCTGAGGGCATCACAGTGTTTTCTGGAATACTCTCAAATAATAACCAATGTTCACAACGATGACGTTGAAGCAGCTTTAGGACTTCAAATTGCCACTAGGATCATCATCAAATATTAAATTAAATATAGTTCTAGAATTATATTCATTTGAGAAACATTATTTGAACAATAGGAATCCAGATATAGTATCTATACTCTATTAATTATGCAACTAACTGAAATTTGAATATATAAGGTTTTACTTTGTTTTCAGGTAATTTAAGGCAATAAATATTTTAAGTGTTCAGGCAACTGGAGATGATCCTGCATGCAATATTTTGTGCAATATTTGCACAGTTTCTTACATTCAGTCAACCTGATTGCACTGTACATTACGTGATAATTATAGTAAGGGTCCCCAGTGAATAGAATAATTCAAATGAAAGGAAATTTTACTCCTTTCATTTTCTTTCTATCTTTTAGGTAAAACTAACTCTCTTCTGATGGGTGTTAAGCTCAGCAGGCTACATAAGGAATACAATTACCCAGTTTAATTTTATTTTACTCTTATTTATATTTATACTTCTATCTTTGCAGAAATTAAAAGAAACCTGAGTCACATCCTGTGAAATAGAGACTATGTCTAATTTTACAGTTTTTATAGTGTTTAGAAAATTGCATTTTGAAATTTAATGCAATTATTACAACTCATATAATATAAATAACTATAGTTCATTTTGCAAATTGTGACAGTTCAGCATATATGTTAGATTAAGAGTAATACAGTATATTCTGTACTTCAGAAATTCCCATAGCCATCAAATAGTAAAGAGGAATATTTGTGACATTTATTTATCCTGAAAGATCATATTTAACATCTGTTTTTTTGTATGAGTGGAACACACTTTAAATGATTACATCATTTGCCTTTTTAAAAAATGAGATGATTAATCTTTTTCTTATTGTGAAACGAGTTCTTAGAATGAATTACATGTTTGATTCAGGGGAAAAACCTTGGCCATCATGATTCAATTTTGAGTTCCACAGTGTGGAATATACTCTCAATTTATCAGTTTTGACTCTGTAATACCATAAGGCTAGGGAGAAATTTATCTACGTAGAGAAATCGGAGAAAAACAGCAGCAGGTGTGGGGCACAAGTAGCTTGACTTTTCTCCTTTCTCCTGCCACAGTGGGGCTTTTGCTACTTCAGCTAGGAAGTGAACAGGACTAATCTGGATGTTCAGCTAGGGGAAGAAGCTAATGGTGAGATCTGGCTTAGGATACAGATGTATGATTCTTGGTTGTCCAGTACTGATAGGGTCCTATGATGGGTCTCACAAGCAGTTAATTAATAATACCTTTGTGACATTGCTCTGAGGGGAACACTCCCTGAGGTTATACAGAGAGTGCTGTGGTGGAAGGCAGTGAAGGGAATGCAGTGTGTTCACACCACTATCAGTAACTGCTCACACCCAAACAAGTGGACTTTATAATTCTTCCCATCACAGAAAGTCAAGAGTGAGCACTGTGGAAAGACCACTGATTGTGTTAGTGGTCACAGATGCAGAGGTAAAGAGTACTGGGGGTGAAAGAGAGAGAGGTAGACATACACACAAAGGGAGACTATTGGTAGTTAAAGAAAAGCAGTATCAGAATGATGTAGATTGCACTCAAGGAAACAATTACTTGATAGGCACTTGGTATTTAAAGTGAAAGTTAAGAATTTGCAGATGTGCAGTAAAGACTTGCAAATAGTAATCAATCAAGGCAGTGAAGAAAAGACTTGATTAGTGCAGGCCACATGGAATGAGAACAAAGCAAACCTAGAGGAACAGCTAGACAGAGCCTGAAGGAAGAATTCAACTGGGTCAGAACAGAAGTCAGACCCTTCCCACACTGAGGAGCTCCTTCTTCCTCAGAGGGAGTTTGGAACTGGGTGTCAGAGTCTGCTGTATACTCTTCACAACTGTTGCTTATAATCAGGAATAAACTATTTTATAATACAATGTGTACAGTTCATATTCTGTAGAGTAGGTTCAGCTGCCCTTAAGTTCTCTTAATGTTTTTGCCATTTTTATAATTTCTTGGACTCTGTGAACATATTTGGCTACTGTAGTAAAATTGTACATATTCAGATTAAGACACAGATAAAGTGACATCTTTTCAATGATACTGTTTTAAAACACTCATTTCTGTTTGCTCTGTGCTTTACTGTATTACACGTCCTTCTATTTTCAAGTTTTTGTGATGATCAAATGAGATGCTCACAGTCATTCACATCAAAGACAGACTATTTAGTGTACCAGCCTCAATTATAGAAGGAACAGAACTGTTAAAGTTCACGCAGCTACTATGAGTCTGAGCTGAAATACAGGCAAGGTTTTTTGACTTCTTAGCTCACTGTGTTCACTACAACATTCTCTAAATATAATATTAACACTAATATCTTTTTAGAAAAAAACGTTAAAATTTTAAGGCATGGACTTCTGATCAAGATGGAGGCATAGATAGACATACTTTGCTTTCTTGTGCAACCATAAGAAGTATCAGGAGTAACTTCAAAACAAAAACATGCAGAACTGCCAGAAAATGAAACTATGTAGAAGTCTGACAATGAAGGATTTAAAGAAGCCATATTCATCCAGATGGGTAGGAGGGGTGGAGAAGGGGAACTGGGGCAGAGAGGATGTGGTGAGACAGCAGCAAGATAGTGGCAGCTGATGGAATGGGTGACCCCACATTCATATGTGGTGGATAAAAATCTGGAAAGATACTTCGGGAGTGAGTGATCCCAGCCCCAGGCCAGAATAGGCAGCCTAGGGTTCCTGTGCCAGGAAAATGAAACCTAAATTCTGGCTGTAAAAACCAATGGGGGTTGGGGTGGTGGAAGAAACTGCCAATCTCTCAGTAGAGTCTGTTTAAAGGGACTAGAATTCTAGGGACAGAAATTTTAGAATTTATGCAAACCCACCCACTCTGGGGATCGACACTAGGGTAACAGCTAGAGAGGTGCCACTCACATACAGGAAGTGGGTGAAGTGACTGGAAGCAGGGTGATCTCTTAGCATGCCTTTAGCAGCTAGGCAGTGGCATGGTCCCCTTTCCAACCCTTCCTCTACATACAGAGCCACAAAGCAGTGAAGCAGTGTGCCCACCCAGGCAAATACCTTAGGCTCTGCTCCATAAAACTTAACAGGTATGCTAAGAAAGGGAGTCAAAGGAGCTCTACCTAATATACAGAAACAAACACAGGGAAGCTACCAAATTGAGGAGACAAAGAAATATGGCCCAAATTGAAGAGCAGAACAAAACCACAGAAAAAGAACTAAAGGAGATGGATATTTCCAACCTATCAGATGCAGAGTTCAAAACATTGGTGATAAGGATGCTCAGAGAACAACTTGAGTATGGTAAATGCATAAGGGAAGAAATGAAGGCTATACTAAGTGAAACAAAGAAAAATCCACAGGGAACCAACAGTGAAGGCGAGGAAGCCAGGGTTCAAATCAATGATTTGGAACATAAAGAACAAATAAACAGTCAACCAGAACAGAAGGAAGAAATAAGAATTCAAAAAAATGAGGAGAGAATAAGAAGACTCTAGGACATCTCCAAAAGTCCCAACACCCGAATCATAGTAATGCCAGAAGGAGAAGAGGAAGAGCAAGAAATTGAAAACTTATTTGAAAGAAAAACTTCCCTCATTTGCTGAAGGAAATAGACATACAAGCCAGGAAGCACAGAGAGTCCTAAACAAGTTGGACCCAAAGAGGACCACACCAAGACATGTCATAATTAAAATACCAAAGGTTAGAGATGAAGAGAGAATCTTAAAAGCTCAAGAGAAAAGGAGACAGTTACTTACAAAAGAGTTCCCATAAGACTGTCAGCTGATCTCTCAAAAGAAACTTTGCAGACAAGAAGGGAATGGCAAGAAGTGTTCGAAGTGATGAAAAGCAAGGACCTACCACAAAGATTACTGTATCCAGCAAAGCTATCATTTAGAATGGAAGGGCAGATAAAGTGCTTCCCAGACAAGGTAAACTAAAGGAGTTCATCATCACCAAAGCATTATTATAGAAAATGTTAAAGGGACTTATTTAGGAAAAAGAAGATCAAAACTCTGAACAGTAAATGACAACAAACTCACAACTATCAGCAGCTGAATCTAAAATACAAAACAAAATCAAACTAAGAAAACAACTACAACAGGAACAGAATCATAGATATGGAGATCATTTGGACGGTTATCAGCGGGGAAGGGGAAGGGAGAGAATGGAGGAAAGGGTGCATGGATTAAGGAGTAAAAATTGGTACATAAAGAATAGATAGGGAAATGTTAAGAACAATATAGGAAATGGAGAAGCCAAAGAACTTATATGCATAACCCATGGACATGAACTAAGAGGAAGATTGCTGGAGGGAAGGGGGTACCAGGAGGAGGGGGAGAAAGGGGGAAAATTTGGACAGCTGTAATAGCATAACCAATAAAATATATTAAAAAAAGGAAGGCACAAGCAAGCAAAATATAACCAGAGACATTGAAATTAAGAACAAGCAGACAGTAACCAGAGGGGAGATGGGAGGGGACTATGGGTAGAAAAGGGTGAAGGATTTTCAGGAACAACTATAAAGGACACATGGACAAAACCAAAAGCTGGTGGAATTAGAGGAAAGAGGTGGGGATGGCTGTGGTTGGAGGGAGAGGTGAGAAGAAAAGGCAGACAACTGTACTTGAACAACAATAAAATTAAAAAAAATAATGCAAGTTAAGTTATTACTGAGAAATTTTGTTAACAACTGTGTTACACCTCCAAATTTTTTTTTTTTTTTTGTAGAAATGAAGGCATTGTGCTTGTTCTTTGGCTGGATACCATAGAATCTGAGAGTTGTATTTTTCAGGATTAGTTTCAGCTGTGTATGTCATAGATTACAAAACAACCTTGTCTTGAATTTAAGAAAATTGGGCCCGGAGGCAGCAAAATGACCATTGCTGTTGCAGCTCCACCATGTTCTGAATTCTGAAATCCAAGCTCATTTGAGGCCCTTGGATCACCTATCTCCAGTACAGATGGCTCTTGTCCCCATGGTCCAAGATGTCTCTAGAGCTTTTGCCATCAGTACACCTCAATGACCAATATATATTTATAAAATTATCCATTACAGCTCAAGGTTACATTTCTTTCCCCTGCCCCCATAATTCCACTTCCCTTAAATTTATCAATCATTTCTGGAAAATAGGCACTCAGATGCAAAACTCCTTGTTAAAATTTTCCTGTCTTTTGCATGTTGTCTCAACTTGTGTACCCCAGAGTATCCTTTATCTTGGAATAGGAGATAGTAACAATAAACAGTCTTATAAATCAGGTAGCGAATGCTCTGGGAGGGCCTCCTCACCTTCTCCTGCCATTCTCTGTAGAAAGCCAGGTGTCTAATGGTGATCAAGTGGGAAATTGTGATAATCCTTCTTTCAGCCAGACACATGCACTAACATGTTACCCAAAGTGGGGGTGGAGATGGGAGGAGGCAGTTCTTTACTTCAGATTCAAGTCTGCTGGGCTTTGGGATTTGAGAACAGTTCTTTTACAGGTCAGCCTATAGCCTATTCTTATATGGTCCTTGAGCTGAGAATGTTTGTATCATTTTTAAAGATTTGTGGAATAATAAAAATAAAAATAAAAATAAATAATTGGAGATGGGGACAGTGTGTGACTTGCAAAGCCTACGATATTTTCTATCTGTCCCTTTACAGAAAAGTTTGTCAACCCTTGTTCTAGATAATTTAACTAATCTATGTGCTTTATGTTCAGTTTTGGGTCTTCCACAGAAGTTGAGGAAAGGAAAAGTTTAATTTTAACACTTTATTCCATGAATAATGCATTTTTCTAACTGAATAATAAATAAGATTCTTTCTATTTTTATGTCTATTGACTTTCTTTTAGTGTTTTCCCAAATATATTACATCCTTGGAAGAGAAAGTATAGATATGACTATGTAGGGGACCAGCTTGTTTTGGTCTGGCCAATGTGAGTCAGCTCTGTGTGGAAAACCTACAGAAATGAGGTGGTAGGCAGAAGCCAGACCTTCAAGCTGAGTTTTCCCGTGGCAATCAGGCCTAGGAAATGCAAACAGCCTGTTGTGGTTTGCTCTCGCTAAAACTCCATCACCCTGGTCTAAAACAACAAATGTGTATTGTCTATCTTCAAGGTAATTTCCAAAGCCTGTGTGAATTTCCCCAATGACAGAGCTAATCAGCTCATTGCCTTTCCCTTCTGCATATGTTATTTTCATTTCCTTGATTGTACCCAAAATGTAGACAATGATATTCTATGTAATAGATAATAAATCCTTCTTTGATGTAAGACCAGAGAAAAATAATAAAAGCTTGTCTAGGCAAGGGTTGAGGTGCTCTCCTCTTGAGAGAGTGGTAGAGGCACTCAGAGGTGCTCTCCCCTTGAGAGAGTAGTTCTGCTGTTCCCTTTTTCTCCACAGGATTGCTGTAGCCTGTGCATTTATTCTTGTCTTCAGTCACAACAGGTGGACTCTGCTGGCTGGAGTCTGCCACATGAATAGTTCAGTTTATTTCTCAACAGGTGGTTCCCAAATCTTCAGAAAACAAAGCATCCTTCTCTCCATATCTGTTGATTGCTTGACACATTTACACACAAACAAATTTATTGGATAGGCTTGAAACTGAAGTCTTAGCCAGAAAAAAAGGAGATGAAGTTTTTCTGGGAACTCTTCAGTTGTTCTCTTATTGGTGATAATGACACTTGTCCTGTCAAATTGTTTTTTTTTTCTTCTTATAAAGTTCTTTCAAGTCTCAATATCTATTTTCAGTTTGTTCCTTGTCCTTCACTCACTGTACCCACTTTGCAGCATCTTGAATCACACTTCTTTGCTTTTGCATATGCTGTCCTCATTGGGAAACTCCCCTTCGTTCTCTGGGAAGTTCCTGTTCATTTTGTGGGATGTGGCTCAGGTGTCTGGAAAGCTGTTCCCAACCACTGCCTGCATTAAGCTGGGTGTCCATTCAGTGTGCTTCTAGGATATCAAGTATCTGCCACTACGTTGTGTGGAGTGAGCTGCCCTTGTGGGATCACCTGTCTCTCCTACCAGACTGTGATCCCTGAGCACAGGAATTGTCTTTCTTACTTTGTGTCCCCAGAACTTGGCAGGTACTTTAAACAATCATGAAAGTTAACATTCTTTTGAGTACTTGCTTTATCGCATGCATGTCCCAGCATTCTACCTACTAACCCCACAAAGTAAGTACTGTTGTCCTATTTTATAGATGGGGATACCAAGCCTGGAGCTTTAGAAAACTAGTAAGTGATGAAACTCAGTTAAATCTAGGTAATCTGATCTTCAAGACTAAATATAATTACTTTTCTATTTTAATATGGAAAATACTTAACAGATGTGGGTACTCAATAAATTCTCATTGAATGAATGAGCAGTTTCTTCTTTTAACAGTCCATATCAGCTCAACAGAGCAAAGAATTCACTAAGATCTGTATGTAACTGTGGACAGTGACCCTTCAAAACAAAAAGGGATTATCTTGAAGCATCAAAATGCTTACTTGTGTTCTATATTATATTTGATGTAACCCCCTCCCTTGAGTTACTGAGCTGTATGTTTTTCAGTTACAACTTCTCTTGACTCCCTGGATTAGAGCTTTTCTATTCAATCTTCTAGATAACCAAGTGATGGCAACAATAGCCCTGAATAACCAGCATTTTCTCGATCCCCACAATACCTCCTTAGGGCTGTACTCACCTGTATAGCACCCTTGCTAATGGAAGCAATCTTCAACACTATTAACTATAACTAACCCTGGTCAAGCCTGAATGAAGAAGAAAGGTAATTATTATCAGCAAATTTATTATAATGACCTATTGCCATATTGAAATGCCACTCCAGGTTAAGAAATCGGAGCTATTTCCCTGATGTGACACATTAAAAACTGATCTCAGGGTTATCAATACACCTTTTTTTTCAGAGAGCAAATATGATTAGGTCAGTATGGTAGGCAAAATAATGGCTTCCCCCAAAGATTTTCACATCCTAATCCCTGAGACCTATCCATATATTGCCTAACTTGGCAAAGGGCTTTGCAGATGTGATTAAATTAAGGGATTTGAGAGGGAGAGATTACTTGAATTATCTGGGTAAACCCAGGTAATGGAATAGGTCCTTTCTTAGCAGTGGATAGAAACTATAAAAGGCAAGGAAATAGGTTCTTCCATATGGCCTCCAAAAAAATGCAGCCTTGGAGACCCCTTGATATTCGTCCAATGAAACCTACATTGGACTGTGAACTAATAAATTTGTACTGCTTTAAGTTTGTGGTAATTTCTTACAGTAGCCACTGAAAACTAACACCAGTGTTTTTCCAAGCATGGCCTTCTGGTCTAGCTGCATAATAATCAAATTATGTTTCAGAGCAAGAAAAATGATCAGGGATAAAGTGGGGTATTACATAATGCTAAAGGAGTCAGTTCTTCAAGAAGACCTAACAATCCTTAATGTGTATGCTCTTAACAACAGAACATCAATCTGCATGAGACAAAAACTGATAGCATTGCAAGGAGAAAAAGATAAATCCACTATTCATATTCACACTTGGAGACTTCAACACCCCTTTATCAAAAATGGACAGATCCAGCAGGCAGAAAATTCCTAAGGACATCAACAACACCTTCAATCAACTAGATATAATGGACATTACTATGTTTAACTCTAGCAGATTACACATTCTTCTCAAGTTCACATGGAGCATTCACCAAAATAAATCAATCACATTCTGGGCCTCAGAACACACCTTAACAAATCTAAAAGAATAGAAATCATACAGTGTGTGTTCTCAGACCATGACAGAATTAAATTAGAAACCATTAACAGAAAGATAGCTGGACAGTCCCCAAGTAGCTGGAGATTAAACAATGCACTTCTAAATAACATGTGTCAAAGAAATAAAAATTTGTGGGATGCAGTGAAAGCAGGCTTACAGTGAAATTTATAGCATTGAATAATCAAGTTCTTAGAAGTACAGATCCTGGAATGTGCCATAGACTCACTGAATTGGATCTCTGGGTGTAGAGTAAAAATGCAATTTGAACAATAGCCCCAGGTGATTTTAATGCACCCTAAAATTTGAATGTTTCTGGATTAGTTTTTCCCCAATTTGTTAACCTGAAAATGAAAGCAACTCCATTAGCATTGAACTTTCTTGAGGAGCCTAGTTTATCTGGATACAAATCAAAACAATCCTATCTTTCCCCCCCCGCCCAATACGTTCCCCACCTATCCCATGCTTTACACATTTCCCACCAACTAGAAACTCTTAAGACAGCTTAAGCCATGTTCTGTAACTTCTCATGCCACTTTTAGACACTATTAGAATGATCTTGTCATGGTGTCTACTGTTTACACCTTTTTATTTAAATACTTGGATGGATTACCTGCTTAAAACATCTTCTGTTCCTGAACCCATTGTAGGCTCAGGTGGGGCTAGGAAGGAAGAGAGCTGGAAGAGAAACAGGAAAAGGCAAATATCTTCTGACTTGATGAGGTTGAGCTCTCCCCTGAGTTGGACTGTTGGATTTATTGACCAAAGACCTGGCCTAGTTACATGATGGTTCCAACGTGCCCCTTCGAGAAACACCACTAGGCATTGGTGATTCCTGGTGAGATTTGTCCCCATCTTCTGGATTACCCCCAGCAGATGGTAATGGGTATCTTTCTTTGCCCCATACACCATCATGGTCTTGACAGGACTGTAGCCTTCAAACTTACCTACTCTTCTAGGCCAATGTTCATGCTTGAGGGCATATGGGGATCCCTTGAACATACCTCTTTGGAACTGAGAGTTGTGGTATCCCCATTCTTCTCCCATTTTGTCTTTTCATGTTGCCTTTTTTTTCTTTGGCAAGATTTCTGGCCAAGTATTCAGCTGGGGTTCCAGTCTGTACATCTGAAATCCTTGCTTTGCCTTTGGGGGAGGTATATACTTGTTTTCCCTCAGTCACAGAACAGAAGGAATGGTATCTAAAAAATATAGGCCTCTCTAGTCTTTCTGCTCCCTGCCAAGCTGGTGTCCATTACCTCTTAGTTGCCTTCTTATATTTCATGATAAGTGTGTGTGAGAAGTAAGGATTTGTTATAAAGATGTATTTCTGAATTATTTTCTCCTAGTGAGCCCTATAGGGAGATCAGAGGCTTGCAGATCCTTGAAGATGGGGATAGCCAGTACTTACTGTCCTTAGCTATGGGTCTTGACCTTCATCCGAGGAAAATAAGAAAAATTGTAGCATCTTATTATGTTCCCTGGTGGGAGATTGATATCCGTTTCTGAGTCAAGAAATAACAATTGTTATCAGAGCTGTTTATGCAATATACTAATCTCTTCTATATATTAATGACATGAAGCATTATAAATGAGTTTATCCTCTCAGAACCAATTAAAGAAACAAAATCATAATTGAAACTTAACTCTGTACAGAGCATGCTAACTTCAGAAAGCTATTTGAATATAAGGCTTGTGTGTACATCCTGCCCAGTATTTCCCAAGTTGGTTCATATTGTTTTGGAATAACAGTATTGTGTGGCTAAAACTGTTAATATTTGGAAAAATAGCCAATTACTATGAGACTGTTGAGGGCAGAGGGTAGGGGATAGACATATTGTAAAGCTCAAGTTAACTCCAAGAAATACCTTGATGTAATAAAATCAGCCATGATTCTAGGCTATGTATTTGAATTCTTTGATTTAGTCAAAACTGCATAAGCCAAAGCACTCTTTCTGTTGGGTGTCATTTAGTTTTATCTTGTAGCACTTCCTACTATGATGAGTTTTCTCAACTTTAAGTACTAAACTGAGAAAAAATAGAGTTTTAAATTTCTTTTCATAGCTGTACAACCAAATTTGCAAAGAGCAGTGAACTATAAATTTATAAAATTGAGATTAAGGTAAAAATAAAGTAATTTAAACATGCAAGCGAACACCAAGGTAATATTTAATGAGCACACAATCTTCTAAGTTTACAAATGTCACAAGTTATTTAAAAATACTTGATATTTAATGAACTTCGAGTTCATTGTATCCAGTATTTTACCCTTGATTTATTTACTTTTTAAAAAAAATGTCTGAAATCACATTTATTTGTTACATCTTGAGAAGAGTTTGAATTTCAGGATTATTCCTCCTATGATTAGTGCTTGCAAAAATTCTGCTTGATACAAATTATACTTGACTAACAAACAGTGCATTGACAGTTTTACAATGGAAACATGATTGAAGACTGAAAGTATACATTTCCTCACTTATGCCTCTTGTAGGTTTTAGAAATGTTAGACTACGTGTCATATAAAACTTGGCATTGCATTTCTTAGTAAGAATATGTTTCCCCATTTGAAAGAATACATTGCTAAATAAAGAGGAACAATGGTTCTTTCTATTTAAAGAATATCAATATACTATAACCACTGGACTGGTACATGTGAAAAAATGAAACTAGATCACCCACTTACACCACACACCAGAATACACTCAAAATGGATGAAAGACTTATTTAAGTCACAACACCACAAAAGTCCTAGAGAGGAAAACATAGGCAGGAATGTTTCAGATATCCCACATAGCAATATTTTTGCCAAAAAATTTCCTAGGGCAAGGGAAATAAAGGAAAACATAAACAAATGGGACTACATCAAACTAAAAAGCTTCTGCACAGCTAAAGAAACCATCATCAGAATGAAAAGAGAACTGACTGTATTGGGAGAACATCTTTGCCAATGATACACTGGGCAAGGGTTTGATTTCCAAAATATATAAAGAATTCCTATGACTCAACACCAGGAAGACAGTCCAATTAAAAAATGGGCAAAGGATCTGAATAGATACTTCTTCAAGGAGAACATATAGAGGGCCCATAGACACATGAAAAGCTCAACATTAGTCGTCATAAGAGAGATGCAAATTAAAACCACAACGAGATATTTATTTACTTTTTAATCATACATAATTTTTAAGGGAAGTTTAATTCACATGTTTCAGACTCATTTGGCTATGCCAATTTTCTTACAAAAATTCTGTTTTGTAAGAATTATATTGCATCCAAATGGTCTCTTAGTGTGTTTAAAAATGAGTTTTTTAAAAAATTATGTCTTCTTTTCCCTTGTTAAATTGGACCATATTTTTTCTTTAATAGGTGAATTCAAATACAGAAATTTATTTTATTGATAATCATGCAACTATGGATGCCACATTATTTTATTGGAATAAAAAGTGAATTTCTTATTATTCTGGAAATAATCAATTTTGCTTACTGTCTGAAGTTAGAGAGCATTTCATTAGTGATAATAATAGTTGGGACTTGGCAATTGTGAATATAATCATAAAGATTCACATAATTATTTTATAAATTTTAAACTGCAAGTCCCACATCAGATTCCACATTGACACATAAAAGAGGATGTAACTAATATTATCAAAAGCACACGATATGTCAGGTGATAGGCTCAATACCTTCCACATAACTTAAAAGTATATTATTTTTATATCCCTCTGATTTCATAAAATAGCTGAGATTCAGCCTGATGAGGTAATTACCTAAGGACATGCACAGAGTAAGAGGTAAAATCAGGATTTAAATCAGGGTAGTCCACTTCCAAAGTTGACTTATTGCTGCAGAAAATAATTCACATCTACTTTAGTTATTGTTGCTAAAATAGAAATGTATGATTGATTTTCTTAGAGATCAAGGCAATTTGAATGTGAGTTAAACTCTATGTTATAATTAAAGACTCAGTGTACCCATGAACCTGGACATATTTGCCCAAATAAATATCTGTTCTTTGGTTAGACAACTTTTTAAATTCACTTATTATATACTTACTGAGTATCTACTATATGCAAGTCAGTTATTATTAAAAATAATTATTGATTCTTGAATATTCTGTAACAAAAACTTTTTTGCATGGTGAGTACCAATTAGTTTTAAGAGAGAATTAGTCTTAGCAGATAGCAATAGCAAAACAACAATTATTACTACTGCATTTCAGGAAGGAGGTACTGATATGTTGCAGAGCAAGTTTTCTCATTTTATTTTTATTTTTCTGTATTAGTCAGTAGAGGTAAGATGATAATATGGTAAGAAATAACCTTCAAATATGAGCATATTAAAACAACAAAGGTTTATTTCTTCTTCATGTTCTATGTCCAATGGAGGCTGAGCGAAGGGAGGCTTATTTGATTCAGTCAAGAATTCCAACTGAAGGAATTTCTATCTTCACCGGTTGGAAAAGCTGGAGAGTTACTTATATTCACAATTTTCCAGAGCTAGTCACATGATCTGCTAAACTTCAAAAGGGCAGGAAGTACAACCACAGAAGTAGAGGGAACTAGAAATCAATGAACAGTATAATGTCTATTACAATGCCTAACGTTTCATTTTAACTTTTTAAGTTTTCATTGAATTTATTGGGGTAACATTGATTAATAAAATTATATAAGTTTAAGGTGTACAATTCTATAATACATCATCTGTATATTGTATTGTGTATTCGCCACTCAAAATGAAGTCTCCTTCTGTCACAATTTACCTACCACTCTATCCAATTCTACCTCCCCAATTCCTTTTTCCCTATGGTAATTGCCATACTGTAGTCTGTGTCAATGAGATTTTTGTTTGTTTGTTTTTTACTTAATTCCTTTACCTATTTTACCCCCTACCCTCTGATAGCTGTCAGTATGTTCTCTGTATCTATGAGTCTGTTTCTATTTTGTTACTTTATTTTGTTCATTAGATTCCACATATAAGTGAAATCATTTAATATTTGTCTTTCTCTGATTGACTTATTTCACTTAGTGTAATACTTTTCACATCTATCCATGCTGTTGCAAAAGGTAATATATCCTTTTTTATGCTTTATTAGTATTCCATTGTGTAAATGTACCACAACATTTTTATCCACTTATCTACTGATGGGCACTTGGGCTGCTTCCAACTCTTGGCTATTGTAAAGAGCTGCAGTGAACATAGAGGTGCATATATTCTTTCAAATTAATGTTTTATGTTTCTGTGGATATATTCTCAGAAGTGTAAACACTGGATCATAAAGCAGTTGCACATTCAATTTTTTGAGCTATCTCCATACTGCATTCCACAATAGCTGCACCAATCTGCATTCCCTCCAACAGTGCAAAAGGATTTCCTTTTCTCCACATCTTCACCACTTGTTTGTCGATTCATTGATAACCATTCTGAAAAATTTGAGGTGATATGTCACTGTGGTTTTAATTTGCATTTCTCTGATGATTAGTGACACTGAGCATCTTTTCATATGTCTATTGGCCATCTGTTATGTCCTTTATGGAGAAGTGTCTATTTAGGTCATCTGTCCATTTCTAAATTGGATTTTTTTTCTTTTGGTGTTGAGTTATCTGAGTTCTTTATAGATTTTGGGTATTAATCTATTATTAGATGTATCACTGGCAAATATGTTCTCACATTCAGTGGGTTGTCTTTTCATTTTGTTGATGTTTTCCTTTGCTGTGCAAGAACTTTTTAGTTTGATGTGATCCCATTTGTTTAATTTTTCTTTAGTTTCCCTTGCCCAAGGAAGCATATTTAAAAAATTACTACAAGAAACATTTGAGATTTTACTGCCTATGTTTTCTTCTAGGGTATTTATGGTTTCAAGTCTAACATTTAAGTCTTTAAACCTTTTGGATTAATTCCTGTGTATACTGTAAGAAGTGATCTAGTTTCATTTCTTTGCACGTATCTGTCCAATTTTCCTAATACCATTTATGGACTAGACCAGCTTTACCTCATTGTATGTTCTTGCCTTGTTTGTCAAATGTTAAATGACTGTAAAGACATAGGTTTATTTGTGGGCTCTCTATTCTATTTTATTCATCCATATGTCTGTTTTTATGCCAGTATCATACTGTTTTGATTACGATGGCCTTGTAGTATAGTTTGATATCAGGTAACATGCCCTCCAACTTTGTTCTTCTTTCTCAAGATGCCTGTGGCTATTTGGGATCTTTTATGGTTCCATATAAGTTTTTGGAATGTTTGTTTTATTTCTATGAAATATGCCATTGATATCTTGTTAGGAATTTTATTCAATCTGTAGATTGCTTTGGGTAGCGTGGACATTTTAATGATGTTAATTCTTCCTATCCATGAACATGGTATATGCTTCCACTTATTTGTGGCTTCTTCAGTTTCTTTCTTCAGTGTTTTATAATTTCCTGAATTTAGGTCTTTTATATCCTTGGCTAAATTTATTCCTAGGTATTTTCTGATGCAATTATGAATGGAATTGTTTTTTTACCAATTTACTAATACCAATTTACCAATAATGAATTCATCTTCTAGCAGTTTATTATTGGTGTATAAAATCACAACTGATTTCTGGGTATTTACTTTTATCCTGCTACTTTACTGAATTTATTTATCAGTTCTAGTAGTTTTTTTGTGAAGCCTTTAGGGTTCTCTATGTACAGTATCATGTCATCTGCAAATTATGACAGTTTTACTTCTTACTCTCTAAATTGGATGCCTTTTATTTCTTCTTCTTATCTGATTGCTGTGGTTAGGACTTACAGTACTATGTTCAATAAAAGTGGTGAAAGTGAGCATCCCTGAGTTGTTCCCGATTTTAAGAGAAATACTTATAGTTTTTGCCTAAGTATGATGTTGGCTGTGGTTTTGTCATATATGTCCTTTATTATGTTGACATATGATCCCTCTATTCCCACTTTGCTGAGAGTTTTATTATAAATGGGTGCTGGGTTTCATCAAATGCTTTTTTGGTACCTATTGATAAATATAATCATGTGGTTTTCATCCTTCATTTTATGTGGTGTATCATGCTTATTGATTTGCAGATATATTGTACCAATCTTACATGTCCCATATAAATCCCACTTGGTTGTGGTATATGATCTTTTTAATGTATTGCTGGATCTGGTCTGCTAATAATTTGTTAAGGGTTTAAGCATCTATGTTTATCAGAGATATTTTTTTTATATAATTTTCTTTGTCATGCCTTTATCTGGTTTTGGAACTAGGATAATGCTGACCTCATAAAATGAACTTGGGAATCTTTCCTCCTCTTGATATTTTTGAAATATTTTGATAAGGATTGGTATTAGATCTTCTTTGAATGTTTGGCAAGATTCACCTGTGTAGCCATCCATTCCAGGACTGTCGTTTCTTGGGAGTTTTTTATTATTGCTTCAATTTCATTAGTTGTAATTGGTCTATTCAGATTCTCTGATCTTTCCTAATTCAATTTTGGAAGTTTGCATGTTTCTAAAAATTTATCCATTTCATCCAGATTGTCCAATTTGTTTGCATATAGTTGTTCATAATATTTTCTTACAATCCTTTGTGTTTCTTTGGTGTCAGTTTTTACTTGTCCTCTTTCATTTCTTTTTTAAAATTATATTTTTTCTTTATTCTATTACAGTTATCTGAAATTCCCCCCTTTGCTGCCCTCCACTCAGCCTCTCCTCCAATCCCTCAGGCAATCCCCACATAATTGTTCATGTCCATGGGTCATGCATTTATGTTCTTTGGCTACTCTATTCCCTATGCTGTACTGCATACTCCCATGACTGTTCTGTAGCTACCTGTTTATACTGATCTTATTTATTTGACTTCTCTCTCTTTTCTTCTTAATGAATCTGGTTGAAGGTCTGTCCACTTTGTCTATCTTTTCAAAGAAGCAGCTCTTGGTTTCATTGATTTTTTGTACTGGTGTTTTTTTAGACTCTATTTTGTTTATTTGTGTTCTGATCTTTATTATATCCTTTCTTCTTATTACTTTTTGTCTTTTTTTGTTCATATCCTAGTACCATTAGGTGTAAAGTTAGATTGTTTGAGATTTTTGTTGTTTCTTGAGGTAGGCCTGTAATGCTATGAATTTTCCTGTTTAGGACTGCTTTTGCTGTATCTCATGGATTTTGGGTTGTCATGTTCTCATTTTCATTTGTTTCAAGGTATCTTTTGATTTTTTTTTCCTTGATCTCATATTTTAAATAAATGAATTAATTCATCCAGAGTTTGTGCTGATTTCAAATTTCTTTTGGAAATGAAAATAATTATGTCCAGTATAGATCATGTGTTAAATAAGCAGTTTTTTCATGTTAAAATTACAATCTTGGATGTGATTTATACATTAAAAATTTCAACTTGTACACTTAAAATAGCTTCTGTAGGGTCACCACATTGTTTTTGCAGTCCCCTAGGAGTTACGCTAGATGTTAGATGTGCTAGTTAGTAGTCAGGTGATCATCATTTTTACCAGCCGTGCTGGGTGCATCTCCCTCTCTATTCATTTTGTTTCCCTTCCACTCTATTACATTTTAAAATATCTGGCTTTTTGCTCCCTCTTATGGACTTTTGAATTAACTCTAATGTCAAGATGAACCACTTTGGGTAACACAGCAGAAGAGCCAGAAGGTTTAACTTAGGTACATTTCTCTTATGAATGCAAAACCCAATCCCTGCATTTTCCATATGGCCTCACCATATGTAGTAAAGCTGTATGGAAGGAGGCCAGTAAGTAAAAAAGATAGTTGCTGGAAACTGTATAAAAGTGTTTTTAGCACTCAAGATTCCTCTGTTTTGTTTAAACTAAGCCTTTGTTTTCCCAAACATCCTTGACAATCACTGAAATTTCCATTGTTGAACTGAGTTACTATACATTATTGGAATTAAAATATTAGGTGAGAAAAATTGTTTTGTTTTTCTGTGAAATAATAATGTTTTGACACATTCTTTAGAAAATATGTTTCTTGATCTAAAATATTTTAGGTGACTTGGGTCCAAGGTTGTTTCCTCTCCCCTGTGGGAAAGCATTTCTAATATGATGAAACAATGCTATCAATTTATAAAAATTAAGTTGTCAACTTCTTATGACTTTTTAAAAAGGAAAATCAAAATGAAATACTATCAAGATAAGCTACCTTCTTGTACAGATTTTAAGTGATAAAAGCACTGCTTGAAAAGAATAAATTCAGCTGTATAAGAGCTGGCAAAGGGGCAAATGGTTGTATAAGTGGTTATGAAAATGAAATAAAATACTTAGATAAAACACATAAATGAAAAAGATGTTATTTAGTATTTTCTGTATTTCTTTATTAAGTAGTTATATTATTTTTTTCTAACTTCAATGCACTAAAAATCATTAAGCACTCTCTAAAATACTTAAGAATAATTAAAAACATGACTCAAGGAAAACTATAACAAAAACTGAAGCTACTGCTTAAGACTATTCAATGTAATTAAATATTTTCTTTAGAGAATAAATGCTGATATGTGACTGGGCGGTCATGTTTACTGTATTGTTTATGTGCTGCTCTGTGGAGACCACACCTCACACCAGAGTGATAGAGAGGTACATGGGAGTTGCTTCCCTGAGTCATTCTGAACATTCTTGTGCTAAAATAACTTTTTGGTCTTTGTATTCAATTGAAATTTTTGATAAAAATAGAAATTCTTGTATGAATCATATAAATGACTAATACAATTTAATTATCACTACATTCTTTATATTTTATTATTACTTTGGATGTTTAAGGAAATTTACTAAACTCAGTAGATTTCCCTATGGCTCCAGTTGGTAGGTAAAGTGGGGGAACTTAAATTTCTCTTTTCCTTTTAACATTTTTGCTTTAAGATGTACTGTGGTCAAAACTTTTTGAACATTAGCAGTGAAATGGTAACTCATAGGTTTCAAGGTTGGTTCTGCCACTGTCACTGATTTTTCTTGTAGGCTGGTAAAAACAAAACATTATTGATACCATAAACAAGAACATTTTGTACTTAGGAGAGGTAGTTGATTACTTATATAATTAAAATGTGTAGATTCATGAGAATGTTCACTTCTTCCCAGATTTCCTGTTTTTGATTGGCCGATGCCTTCCATTCTACCATCCCTCTTTCATCCCTATTGTTATCATTTGGTTTCTTATTGAGAGACAAGGGGCAGAGAAATACATGCACATCATTCATTTGTCATTTCTACCTCACTGTGAATGAGTTGATATAATCCTTTCTTATGCTTTTAAAACATTTCTCTATATTTATTTTCCACTTGAAAATTTAAGTTACCTCCCTCCCTTTTTGGCTATTTTTCACTTCCTAGTTTTTTTGTACTTTTTTTTTTAATTTGTTTTTTATTGTTGGTCAAGTACAGTTGTTTCCATTTTCACCCTACCACATTCCCCACCCCACCTATCCCCACCTCCCACCCTCGAACCCACCCCCTTTGGCTTTGTCCATGTGTCCTTTATACATGCTCCTTGATCAGCCTTCCCCTATACTCCCCCATTGTCCCCTTTCTTAGGCTTTAAAGAAATGAGAGAAGGACATGGATCTGTCATGGGTAGAGTCTGGTGGAGAGAGCAAGGGAAACCAGTGAAAGGAGGATACAGAAGGGCTATATTACATTGTCCTTCTACTTCCTAACCTTGGGGAGAAATGATCTTATGTGTTAATAGCCAGCTTTGCAGACATAATGAGAAAGTCAGCAGGGAGAATTTTCCGGATATAACCTAGGCCTCTCTTCATTTTTCCGGATAGATTTAAAGTCTCTTTAAAAAACTTTTGGGACAGTGTTGATTTAACTTCTTTCTAAACCAGTAAAATGTGTTTCTCAAACACTCCAGGGTCTTGCTTTTTGATTCCCTTTGGCTGTATAATGACTAAATCATTTTTAAGTCAATGACTTTCAGTTTCCAGGGAAATGAATCTCTTCAATAGTCTACACAAAGATTATGAGATTGACTTTGACTAAATGACATAAGTTGCTAAGCACATGAATGCAGACTGGGAGTCTGCATTCATAATTCAACATTCATAATTCATAATTCAACTGGTAATCAAATATTTGCTGATTTTCTGAAGTATTAACATTGAACATTTCTTCCTGGATTAGACTTAGGAACTAAAAAAATTCTTTTCTTTGTTAAAATGTGTATGTGGTAAACAGCATCACCACTTGTCACCTGCCACTAAGTCCTGAAGCAATGATTTCCTGCTCAGACCACCAGAGCAGGTGAAGCCCAGGATGTGATGGGGGTTGGGGGAGTGGAGATTGGTGGGGGGCTGGGGTTGGGGATAGTGTGGGGGGAAATATCCTGGATGCTTATTCTGTTGCTATCATTAACTGCTGTGAGGAAGCGGCATGAGACTCTGGGAAGTGACTGCAACACTAACCAGATGCTTTTAAATATTCTTACTCCTGTGTTAGAAAAAAAGAGCCCCTTGGAGCCAGGCCACTTTCTATAGCATTGACAGTTGCTGGTGGTTGAGTCTTAGGGGCAGAGAGTGGAGCTGGGACTGATTCTAGTTTCAGAAGCTATACGGGAATTACATTTCCACTTACGGGATTTAAAGTAATTCTGTGAGGAAAAAAATTTTCCAATTTTATTTTATTTGAATAATTTTAAGAATTATAGAATTAGACAATGATGGAATTGGAAGATTCTTTATACACCCAACTCCCTAGTTTCAGAGGTGAGAAAATTAGCATCCAGAGAGGATGAGGAATTGTCAGACTAAGGAGCCAGTTTGCTGTAGGAGCTGATGATTTTGTCTCTGTTGATTTTTGAATAATTTCAATGAGAGTCTCAGTTTGGGAAGCATAGGGATTTTGGTTCTATGTTATGTTACATTATCACGCTATGTTTTATGCTTTGTTGAAATTTTTATTGTGAAATGCAAATGAAATATTTCTAGGATTATTTTCTTGTTCCAGAGTTCACAGGCTGTTCAGCACCTCCTTTTTTGACAATGGGACCATGTACTTTCTTCTTTTCTTTTCCCAAATTCATCATGGCTCTAAACATTAAGTGGAGCTGGAATGAGAAGCAGAGTGTTTCGTATGGACCCTGAACATGTGGCTCTCCCCAGCCGTACTGGTACATGTTTTTGAGTGCCCAGTTAAGTCTCCCTGGAGACTGTCCCCCAGCTGGACTCTCCTGCAAATTGCAGTCCGAGTGGTGGTGCGATTTCTTTGTTCCAGTTCCCGATGCTGCGTCAAATACTCTGAGCCTCTGCTTTTCTATCAGACCTTAGGAGTGACCTCATGTCTTATGGCCTGGGTTCCCTTGCATTTGGCTCTGCTCCCTTTTCCTGTTCCACTCAGAAGGCTCCGTCCTGTTCCCCGTGGTTGAGAAAGCAAATGTATGTTTCCCTTGTTGTCTTGTCTTGATCTCTGTGTAAAGTTATACTTTAAAATTCCTCAGCATGATAGACTTTTTAATGTTTTGCAATGAAACAATTGAATCTCACATTTCCCATTACCTTGTTAATATTATCAAAGCTACATTAATGAGAATGGCTAAACCATCTCATTTAGTGCATCAACCCCATGGTTTTTTTTCTCTTAATATCCTGAGTCAACTTAATTATGGGTTAAAATTTAGTTAAATACATCCAACTGTCTCTAAAAGTGACTGTTTATTAAAGACTGACAGTTCAAATGTACAGACACCTTTAGAGCAATTTTTCTTTTACCCTAAAAATATGGTGAAATGTTATTCTTTTGGGAGCTCTTTGTCAGACAGTGATATAGAACAATAACTACTTTTTCTCCTTGGCACTGAGAAAAGATATTTTTAACCAAAGGTCTTTGAACTCTTTTATTAAGCTCTGCTCAGAAGCAATCTTTTACAAATCTATAAAAGCTAAAGCTCTATATTAGTTCAAATCTTAAAAAAGAGAAAAGTGATCCCTGCACCTACCCACCGTCTCCTCTTGAGGTCCTGGGTCCTTGAGAAAACAAATCAGAACACAATTTAAAAATCATGCAGTTTTAAACAACTAAAATAGTTGTACGGCCAGCTTCAAAATTGGGAGTGGGTCACATTCCAAAAGAATTAAATTATTTATTTTAAACTCAGAATTTAAATTGGTATGGTATTTTGGGGAAAGTGGAAAATTTGGCAATGTAAATTAAAATTATTTCTCTAATAAAATTCAGTAATTCCACTCTAGAATTTATGTTTTGAAAATAAGTGATCAGAAAAATGTTCAAAATGTATGTATAACTGTAGGAGGGTGCAGCCAGTGGGGCCCCCAAAAGAAGGATTTGTAATGGGGTCCAGAACTCAAGGTGTTCAGAAAATATTAGGATGTCCTCACCACCCCCGCCCCAGGTGTGGGTTGGGGGAAGGGACAAATGGAGCAGGCCTGTTAAGAGCTGTTTCCCATAGCAACAGCCTTGCAGCTAACCTCTGGTGTGGTCATTTAACATATCTATAACCTTTGACTGGTTACATAGATATGTTAAATAGCTGTGGCCATGCTTTTGAGCCAGGGAATGGAAGTAACTTCCCCACCAATATGTAATTGGGGGGCAGGTCCCTGGAGTTACAGCGTCTTCATGGGAGCTTAGAGATGATTGGCTCCACAACTTGGGGATACACCTGCCCAGACCCACGATGATGACCAGAAAAGCTAGAAAGGACAGCAGATTAAGGGCAAGTGTGGCTGAGTGTGGGAGGAGTCGGAAATGGGGCTGCAGAGGAAGATTGGTGCAGGGATTTAAACCCAGACACGGCAGCCATTGAGGAGAGAGCCATGCGCTTCTGGCAGAGTGGGGACTCCCTCGGACCTGGGAAAGAGAACCATGCAGCTTTGGGAGAGACTCCCGCAGCCATTGTGCAGAGAACCATGTGGCTGCAGCCATGTAGGGAGGACCATGCGGCTGTGTCGGTAAGGAGAACCACGTGCTCTGGCAGAGTGGGGGGAACCCCCCCTCCCCTGGCAGCCATGAGAAGAATCACCATGCGGCTTTAGCAGAGAACCACCACGCGGCTTTAGGTGGAGATCCCGACAGCACAGCTGATGGTTCTGGGAACCAAGGAAGGCCTACCAGCCAAGCTCGGATTACTGGGAAGAACTGGGATCTGCCTGAACCAAGGACTTCCATTTCTTTCCCTGAGATATGGTACCCCAGACTGGGCAAAAAGGGGAAGGAAGGACTATGTGTGTTTGTGGGTGTTTTAAGGGACTTTGGGACTTTAATGAAGACATTAAGTCATTACTCTTAAGTCCATATAACTTGAATAAATAATTCCTTTCTTTTTTACCAATCTCTAACATGGAAAGCTATAATTCTCTGGTGAAGGAAAAGGTGAACCTAGTACAGGGGGACCCCAGGAGAAACGGAGATCAATCTGGGAGCATTGTGGGACCCTCTTCCCTGGTGGCCAATCAGGGAAAATCATGGGAGACCACATGTGCAGTAGCTTTAAAGTAATACTACTTGTACATGCACAGTAAAAGTCCACCAAAACTAGCCAGGAAGAATTTGCCCTATAAGAATAGAGTCCCTCCAGCCATGAGGTCAATCTCTGCTTGGAGCTGGCCTGCTCCCATGTTTTCTTCTATGAACTCTGGGTGTTCGGTTCAATTCTTTGTCCCGATCACTAAGAACCTGGTTAACTGTGCACACCTGTGACATAACTATGTTAATCATGGTGCTGCATGTAATAGTGAAATACCAAGAACAATATAAACGTCAGACAACAATGTGATGCTCCATAAACCATGATGTGTCACAGGGGAATTCTAGCAGCTTTAAAAACACTTACATAGTTATATCTTCTTTATGTTTGACATGGAAACATGTCAATATTAAGTAACAGTATTAAAGACAGTATGTATGCTTTATAATCTCACTTTGGAGCATACTTGAACATGTGTATGCATATATACAAATATAAAATCTAGACAAATGTTCACCAAAATTTAACTGGTAATTTCTACATGATAGAATTAGAGATAGTTTTCTGGTTGTTTTTAATCTTTACTCAGTTTTTATTTTTAAATAATGAATGTGCTGCTTTCATAGTCAGGAAAAAGCAATGGCATCATTTTTGGAATTTTTGTTAATAAAAGATTATTTTACCAGTTTCCATAGTTGATTATTTCACACAGAGAATGGAGAGAGTATTAGCGGTAAAACTTTCTTTTGTCCACAAAATGTACCCTTCATCAACCTTTGCATTGTGAAATTAAACCTTGAATCTTTTGACCTCTTAATCCTGTGCCACTGTAAGGCTATATATATAGGTGGGTTGAAGCTGCAAGGGACTGGGGGGCTGTTCTTGGTGACAGCCACCACAGTGCCCAGGAGACACTTTGGCAGGCATCCAGAAGGAAGGGAAGCCTCCAGGGCTTGGGAAAAGGTCAGTTTATAGTCACACATTCATAAGACAGAGTTTGCTTGTATTAAATATCACCATAAAGTGATATCAACCATAAATAAAGTAGAAGCTATTTTTTTTCTAAAAATCTGAGCCCCTAACTATTCTTACATGAAGCCAGTGAAGGGCTATTCTGAAGCACCGAATACATTTCCCACTGGCTTGAAAGATGAAACTCTCCTTAGTCATCTTGAGGCATTACCACAGTCCAGATGTATAGTTTATACCTTCCAATAATGTCTGTGGGAATTATTTCCTACCAGAAATATTAGATTATATTTTTCCAAGTTGACTCTTTCTGGCTACACTTTAAGCCTTTAATGATTCCTCAGTGCTATAGTGCAACTAAAATGGGAAACTAGCAGAATCGTGAGTGAGTGGTTAAGAAACAGAATCAACAGGTCAAATTCTCACCCAATTTTTTTCAGCCAAAAGACCCAAACAGTGTCATCCTTAAATGAGAAGACAATGTTTTGTATGTTGATAGGAATGTATCTAATATATACCTATATCTACATCTAATTTGTAGCCATATTATTGTTCATACACATGTATGTGCATGTTAACACACACATGACAAGATTCTCTCAGTGAAGCCAACTAAGGAAGTTCAACTGAATGAGTCTACATGACCACAAACATCTTAATAAAAAAGTTCAGCAGTGGTTAATTAATTAGCCTCTGTGTATACAAATTATGCTGTAGTAGATGTAATTGGGGAAATAAATATAAAATAATGAAGCTATAAAAATTCATCAAGAGAAGATAAAAGTTCACCATAGAAGTTGGTCCTTAAGGAAAGATGTGAGGTAGACAAGAGTCTTTTTTGAAGAAAATAGTAAATGTGGGTTAGTGAGGAAAAGAGATAAGAAATTATAAGTGAAGAAACAGTAGAAGAAAGACACAAAGGCGAGATGGCTGTGATTTGTGAGGGTGTAGGGAGGTTAGTGAGACTGGAACTCATCGATCAGAGACAGAGGGTGAGACTGGAGGGACATGATGGTTACTTGTGTGAACAGTCCTTATTTTATGGAAGTTAAAAGATATCAATCACCCTTGGCCACTGGGTAATAAAGTCAGTAGCTCTTTCCAGTCATGTGACAAGCAAAACTGTCCCACAAGTTTCCAAATGTCCTTGATAAGTGATTTATCATTTTGTGTTAAGAACCATTGAGAAGATAATGAGAGCTTCTGAACACCAGGATAAAATGCCAGAATGTCATCAGGTTTCGTATGTGAAATAGTTCTGTTTTTATTTTCCTACTCCTTTGTGTAGACATACAATAAAACTACACTTTTCTCTATGATGTTTACAGCACATCCACATCCACTATTATCTGTGATTTAATTCAGTTCAGTTAATTCTGATTCCTATGGCATCACATTACATGCTGCCTTAATCTTAGTTTATTGCTGTTTATAATTATCTTTATTTATGGCAGGTTTGGGTGAAACTTAGGGGCACCAGGCTGTTCATCAAACATCTGGAACAATTTTTCAAAAATTTTGGATTTACTAAAACCCAAACAATCTGCCAAGCACCTCTTCTCACCCCCTTTCTCCAAACTTTAAAAACACACATATTTTAGAGAACATTGATTCCATGTGTTTTTAATTCATTTTAGTTCATATCTAAATTTTTAAAAAGTGATTTGGCATCTGAGAAACCCATTGAGGCTTTAAAATAAATAAACTTTTAAAAACTTAAAAAAAAGTCACATAAATATATTGAAAAAGCAAAAGGATAAGTTTTGATGGAGACTGATTGGGAATAAAGTTTGGCAAAATTATTTTCCACACTAATTTATAGTGTTTCATCCAACTTCCAATCCACAGTCTGGAGAGACTGAACTATGCTAGTTAACCTAAAAGAAAAAAAAGTACTGTATCAAATTCTCTACACCAAGACATATATCATCATGGAGAAAATATTAAGAAACCCACTTGAATCAAATGGTCTATTAATTCTTATACTAAGGGATATTTCTTTTACCATAGTTGGTAATAATGATGTAAGAAACTCTTGAAACTAACTGGAAAATGTGAGATGTAACAAGAATAATAGTAATTTGAAGAAAAAGGAATTTAGTCATGAGTTCGTTTATGATTGTGTTAAATCAGTAATTCTCATGATTTGAGACTGAAGATTAGCTTGCTGAGGTTCATTGACAATACATGTATAAATATGTAAACACACACACAAACACATATAGCTATATAAATATATCTGTTTACATATTAATGTAAAGTTTACTATAGCACTTAGGCTGAATCAAGTGAGTTGAGCAATATAGAATGGTTAAAAGCCCTATTTAAAATCTGTTCATTTAAGTAACTGAAGAAAAATTTTAGGTTACAGAGATGACTTTGAGGCTTTAAAAATAAGAACTTTGAAGTTACACTAAAGCATAGAGATACAGATTATTTAATAACTTGATGAAAATGTTTAATATCATTAGTATGAGAATGCAAATTTAAGTGATAACATTTTTCAGTTCACATCAAAAGATGTTTAAACTAAGAATATCTTGTGATCTTCCATATCTTTCTTCAATATTATTCAAGGTTTGCAATGGGAACTTTCATGTATTGCTATTAGAAAAGTAAAATAAATATTAAAATACCTATCAAAAGTTTAAAAATTTTAATAATTTTAACTCAGTAGCTTTACTCTTAAGAATAAATTTAAACAAAACACACATGCATACACACAATCTTACATGATTAAAGAGGAAAAACTTTTGAAGCAATTTGTGTTCAAAAATGGGAAAGGATTAAATATATTATAATGCCCACACAATGTAAAGTTGTACAGTGTTCAACATGCTGTTGATGAAATATTTATGATTATTCAAGAATTGGTTATGTAGAGTGAAATATAAAATATTATATCAGCTTTTTAAATTGCATAGAAAAACACATTATACAAAAAGCAACAATGATTTTATTCTATCAATTCCACAGCTTTGAGTCAGTATCAGTGGCAGAACTCAAATATGCAATAGTTCCTGACTTTATTTTTACATAGTGTAAGTACTCAATAAGTGGAGAATATTATTCATATTAAAGCTGCCAAATCAATTGCACAAAAAGTTAATTTTCTTCTTTAATAAAAAGGAAAATTATTAGGGGAAAACAAGACTCTTGTAGTATTTGAGAATAAAAGTTATATTGCTATATAGTTTAGAAAAAAATATATATTTTTAAGTATATTTTATTGATTATGCTATTACAGTTATCTCATTTTTTCCCTTTGCCCTCTCAAGTCTTCATACTTTAAGCTATAAATTGAATTAGGTTTAATCATTGTGAAAATTAGCTTCTCCACCAAAAAGTAATTTCTTACTAACATTTTTACTGTGTATAGCTGGAGTATTGAATTTGAGGGGCAAATTGCATGCCATTATTAGGCTAGTGTGGTCTACCATCACCAATATGAGCAGGGAGTCCAGTTCATTCCCCTCCAAGGCCCCATTATTATTCTTTTCTACTTCTGAGAGCCCCTATCCATTTTTCAGTGGTGTAAGGAGAAGAAGAAAGTTCTCTGATTCAATCCTAGCTCAGTGTGCTGACTCTGTTAGAGAATCCCTACCTCCTGGGTAGAAGCTGCCTTAGTGGACTGCACTGGAAGCACAGAAGATGGTGTAGAGTTCCCTATGCAGCAATCATTCTGAGTTCTAGAATGGTGTCCTGTTGGGTTCTGGAAAGGTAGAACTGCCACTTCCAAACGTACCTCTGATTTTATAAAAGAGTTCTCCACAAACTTACTGGTGCCTTTAGGGTCAAAATTCCATGAGTTCTGGAGCCAGAGCATTTTCATGGGTAAAGGCTGCAGCAGGGGATTCAGTTCAATCAGAAGAAGTTTTGGTGCTCATCATCTTACAAGTGAGCAATGATGGAAAGCTAGCCTGAAAAGGAAATGGGCCAATGGCTAAGGCTGATTAAGAGCAGCCACAGTGTCTTCTGAGAGAAACATGGCCAACAGGAAGGAGCAAAGTTGTCCTGAGCCCAAGGATTGTGGTAGCTCCCTCGGCTCCAGCCATCTCAAATATAATGGAGTGCTGAGGCCTATTTCAAGCTGGAAGAATCATTATGCTTTGGAAGGCTAAATCTCCAATGTTTCAGCTCCATCAATATTTTGTACTACTATTAGGTTGGATCACATAAGATTGACATTTTTGTAGGTCATAAATTGTTTCATAAAGTTTAATCTAATATCTCTTGGGACACAGTGGTTCCCAGAAGGGTAGGTCAAGATGGGATTAGGACTCTGTTGTTAATCTGGGTCCCTCAAGAAGCATATGCCAAGATAGAATTAAATATGCAGGGATTTTATTAGGGGGTAATGCCTGTAGGAAGGGAAATGGGAGAGAGATGGGAGAGTCATCAGAATTTGAGGCTAGTCAGATAGCAAGCAAAGGAGAGAGGGAAATAAGATTGGGTGCAAATCCTGTAGATGGCTGTATGTTCTAAGGAAAGTTTGGCAAAGATTGAGGGGAGTGCTTGAGCCAAAATCAGCCAAAAAAGAAGTCCGCTGTTTTCTAGAAACAGGTAATTAGCTAACAGTGAAGGTGTAGGCTTCACAGAAATGCAGGGATGGGTTTCAGAGTCTGGGTCGCTGGGGCCTCAGTTGATTACACTCCCGAAGGTGGAGTGTGTCCACCAGGCATGTTTCCATGACCGCCACTTCTTGAAACTCAGAGGTGCAAATGAGACTGTGATTCAGCCCTGGCCTCACTTGCTCTCCCTTCACTGTCAACTCTCATTTTAACCCTGTTCTAAAAATCCGTTCATCACTGTTCCTCAAAGTTACCTAAATCTACCTTGACTTTTATGGAGAGGAAGTTGGGGGCAGGGAAGGAAACCGTGGCCCTTTCTATTTCAGAAAAGCATTGGCTCTTTACACAAATTTACCCACTCCTTCCCAGAACTCTGCATAACAGAGGGGTGATTGCTTTAATAAATAAAACAAAAGTCCCTTATTCCTTATTTCCAAGGGTGAGGTTCAGTGTGACAAAAATCTGTGAAACGAATAGAGGTCACATGCTTTGAATGACCTTTTGCATGCCTGCATAGAGTATATAGCTGCTCTGTTCCTTCCATGAAGGCCACAAGTGACCCTGATATAGCTCTTAGCTGTGTAGCCAATAGCCTGTCATAAGTAACCCCACAACAGAAATAATGCAAACACATACCAAATGTGCAAATAAAACCTTATATTATAAAATACCCTTTATAAGTAGTATTTAATTTTTGTTACTGAAATGTAAAATTTGGAAGTGAAATTTGTAAACAAATAACATAGATGTGTTAGCATGTAGGAAATTCAAGAAGAGTCACATTAGGGCTAAGAGTTTACTAGGAAAATTAAAATTGAAATGGAACAATTATGGAAGTAAATCAAACAGAAGCTTATTTTGACTTTTGCTTAATTGCTTTTTTTTCCTAAGTACAAAATGTCTTTGTGATTTTGGAGAAAATAAATTAGTCCAGTTGACTGTAATTTCTCTCTGTTACAGACAGCTTTTTTGGAGGGACTTATAACCATGATCTTAAAAAGCACATGTAAATTAAACTTATGTGCACACACAAAAAGAAAATCCTTCAAAATAAATGTTGAAAGGAAGAGTGAAAACAGAACTGGAATTCTTTTTCCTGAAGAGGAGACTAAAACCGTCCACATAAAGCATCCAGGAGATCTGGCAAACATGCCCTTGCACGTTCCTTACACAAGATGCAGGCTTACACAATTCTTCCATTCACTCATAGGCTCACGTCTGTTTGCCACCCATGCTCCCTGAAGACAGCTTATGGCACTGGATTGCATCAGCAAAGTGTGATGGATGATGGGGAACATCAGCAGGGAGGGAGTGCTCTGCCTTTGGCTTGGTTTAGAGTCAGATGTGAAGGAAAGAAGAGCAGTAAATTTGGTAACTATATTGGAAAAAACTAAAATTTATTTTTAATCTAAGTTCCAAAGGAGGAATTAACCCTGCAAACATGGTGATGATCAGATGGTTGGACTAATTTGCAAGGTAATTTATCTGAACAAAAGACCTGGGAGTTCAGCTTTGAAAGTATGGGGAGGTGCCCAGGAAGAACTGCATTTTAACTTCCCAATTTGGGAATTCTTAAATAGACCTCACACTCTACAAGTGCAACTGGAAAGACAGAGAAAATATAGTCTACCTAATGTTCTGCTTTATGATCCCCCTAGAATTTGATGTGATGGTGTAACAAAACCTCTGTAAACAGAAGGTTAAACAAAAATGAAAATAACTTAATGCACGGGACATAAATTGTTGCCCTGATAAATTTAATTAAAAAGAAACTAAGTTTCAGAGGCTTTTGTCAAATTCTTTTTGCTCATGCCACCCATTAATAAAGCTGCATTTAGAGCTGAGAGCTGTGAAAAAGGTGATTTTTGCCAAGATAACCTGGGATTTCTTTGATTCTTGTGTTATCCGGCTCCTGAGTTTGTGCTTTTGTATGCTAGTTTTATTGACTGCATTTGGCTGGCAACGTCTCTCTACTTATTTTTAAGGAATTTTCAGTAGACCATGCAAAGACCTGTAATATTCCAATAATGCTACATTGTTGTCTAGGTGAAGAAGATCCTAAACTGACAATTCAAGTGATGCTTATAGGATCAAAGTCAAGTAGAGCATTTCACAACTACTTTGACAATTACAATAAGTTATTGATGATGCAGCATATGTAAAACCCTGAGCTGGGTGTAATGGTGGATATAAATAGCATCATTTATAGATCCTGCCCTTAGTCACTTGCTGTTCATAAGGATTCCAAATGATTAGATTTTAAAGTATAAAATTAAAAGTATTGCAAAAATATTGTGGATATTTTGAGTTCAGAAGAGGTGAGAAATTAGGAACATGTGTGGTGGAAGTGAAGATTTCATTAGAGATAAAGGAAAGGATTCAAAGCAGAGGAAAATATGAAAAAATCATGATAACAGAAATACTAGAATGCGTATCAGAATGCACAAATAACCTATCTTGGCTGGAGGAAAGTAGTAATTAAGAAGAGCAGGTGGAAAATAATGCTGGAAACATAGCATACATATGGGCTGTTTCATAGGGGCCTGAGGACACCAGGGAAGGTGGGCTGGTCTAGATAATGGTAAGCCACTTAATGTTTTGAGCAGGTAAGTAACTTAATGAGAATTGTGATCAGGAAGAGCATATTGTAAAATGGATTAGAATTGGGAGAGATTCTTAGGGCTGAGAGACGCATAGGAGGCCTTTCAATATCATAAAATATAGGCTATAAGGACTAATTTAAGAAAGTGAAAGTGCCAGCAGAGATGAGAGAATAATTTAGAGATATATTACAAATGTAGAATTTATAGAATTTAGCTAAAACTTAGGTATGAAGGATAAGAGAAAAAAGAGTGAGAGATGATGCCAAAATTGTAAATCTTGATGCCTGGGAAGATGGCCATGCTATTAGCAGGAATGGAGAGATCAGGAGGAAGAACTGGCTTGGTGGAGAAGGGGTCAAACAGACTGGGTGGGAAGTGTAGGTGGGACAGGGAGAGAGCTTTAGGAGGCAGTCAGAAATACAGAACTTAGAAAAGAGACCATGACTTGGATTTCAGATTTGGGGAAGATATATAGACAAGTGTTAACTGAAGAAAGGGGATTGAATAAATTGTTCAAGGGGAAGACATTGAAAGAGAGGTAAAAATGGAATAAAACTTGGATCATAAAGGCCTGTATTTTAGGAGCCGAAGTAGGAAATAAGAGAGAAATCATCAGAGCTGTGGAAGAAGACCTAGAGAATAGCCTCTGTTTGGTCTCCAAGGGAAAAGAAACCAAAAGGAAGAAGCTGATCAATAGATAAGAATGGGAGAATGGTGAAAAGACCATTGCATTGTGGTATTTGTTCATTGTAGGTTTCAAGTGTTCTAGATTTTTCATTTGAAAAAATTTGTTTGGCCTTATTATTCCTTTTCAATTTTTATTATATTTTATATATTATGCTATTAGAGTTGTCCTGATTTTTCCCCCTTTGATCCCTCCACCTAGCACTTCCCACTTCCTCAGGCAATACCTCCACCATTGTTCATGTTCATGGGTCATATGTATAAGTTCTTCGGCTGCTTGATTTTACGTGTTGTACTTTACATCCCCATGGCCATTTTGCAACTACCTATGTGTACTTCTTAATCCCCTCCTCTTCACCCATTCCCCTATACCCCATCTAGCAACCATCAAAACACTCTCTGTATCCATGATTCTGTCTCTGTTCTTGTTTGCATAATTTGTTTTTTAGATTCAGTTGTTGAAAGATACATATATTTTTTGCCATTTTATTGTTCATAGTTTTGACCTTTTTCTTAAATAAGTCCCTTTAACATTTCATATAATAATTGTCTGGTGATGATGAACTCCATTAGTTTTTTCTTGTCTGGGAAGCTCTTTATCTGCCCTTCTGTTCTAAATGATAGCTTTTCTGGGTAGACCAGTCTTGGCTGTAGGTCCCTGCTTTTCATGACTTTGAATATTTCTTGCAAATCCTTTCCAGCCTGCTAAGTTTATTTTGAGAAATCAGCTGATAGTCTTATGGAAACTGCCTTCTTTTCTCTTGCTGCTTTTAGGATTCTCTCTTTATCTCTAACCGTTGGTGTTTTAACTATTATGTGCCTTGGAGTGGGTCTCTTTGCATCCATCTTGTTTGGGACTCTCTGTGTTTCCTGGACTTGCATGTCTATTTCCTTCTGCAAATTAGGGAAGTTTTCTTTCATTATTTTTTCAAATAGATTTCCAATTTCTTGCTCTTTCTCTTCTCCTCCTGGCATCCCTATGATGTAAATGTTGGACTTCTTGAAGTTGTCCCAGAGGCTGCTTATACTATCCTCATTTTTATGGATTCTTTTTTCTTCTTGTTATTCTGGTTGGTTGTTTTTTGTTTCCTTTTGTTCCAAATCATTGATTTGAATCTTGGCTTTATCCACTCTACTGTTGTTTCTCTGTAAATTATTCTTCATGTCAATTAGTGTATCCTCTGTTTTTGACTGAATCTTTTTTATCAATAAGTCCTCACTAAGTTCCTTGAGCATCATTATAAACAGTTCTTTGAACTCTGCAACTGATAGATTGCTTATCTCCATTTTGTTTAGCTTTTATTCTGGAGTTTTGATATGTTGTTTCATTTGGGCCATGTTTCTTTGTCTCCTCATTTTGGCAGCCTCCCTATGTTTGTTTTTATGTATTAGGTAGAGCTGCTTTGAATATGTGTGGCCTAACATAACAGGTGTCCTGTAAGGTCCAGTGGCACAGCTTCTCCTATCACTTAAGCTGGGTACTCGAGGTGTGCCCTTTGTGTGGGCTAAGTCCACCCTTCTCTTGTAGTTTAGCCTTGGTTGCTGTTGGCAGATCAATGGGAGGGATTTACCCAGGCCATTCAGCTGGAAAGATTGACTGTAACCACTAACCACCAACCTCTGCACCCTGTGGAGGATCAGCTGTGCAGGGGAAGGATGGTGATGCTCCAATGTGGTCTGTAGCTGTCCACTGGGTGCACTGGCCCTGGGGTTTCCCAGGTGGTACAGACCAAACTCAGCCCCCACCAGCATTTTGCCAAGAGCCACGCTGCCTGGTCTATAAAGCAACCTGAAATGGCTGCTACTCATGCTGGGCTTGGAGATTCCAAGGTGAAGATAAGTTATAAATCTAGGCTGGCTGGTGCTAGTGCTGGGTCTGGGGCTCACTGGGGCCAGCCATTGCTTGTGTGAGAGAATTTAGGAAGTTGTGAAACATGAGCCAAGACCAGCCATTCATATGGAAAAGCATGTTGGGTGGGTCCATAAATTGGGTGGGGTGGAGTTTCTGGGGATCTCTAAGGTGGGTCAAATAGTGTTAGCCAGGTTGATGGAGTCTCAGATATGGCACCAGCTTGCTGGCTCTGTGGTGGGTAAGTTTAGAAAAGGGACAATGCCCTCTGCCCATCTTGATGCCAGACGATTCAGTTCCTCCTGTATGCCACTGGTGCTTTTCTATCTGGTACCCTGGTGCTGGAGCTCAGAGGGATTGAATCTGAGTAGGTGAGTCTGTGTTTGGGATCTTTAAGAGGAACTGCTTGGGGCTGCAGAAGTTTCTTCCACTGACTCAATCCCTGCTGGTTTTTGCAGCCAGAAGTTGTGGGGACTTATATTCCTGTCACTGGAACCCTGGGCTGAGGGATCTGGAATGAGACTGAGACTCCTCACTCCTGAGATATTCCTCCTGAATTTTTATCCACCACACGTGGGTGAGGGACCAGCCTGTTCCATGTTTGCATCCCTTCTAGCGGTCTAGATGGATGTGGTTTCTTTAATTTTGTGTTTGTCAGACTTATATTCAACCAAATTTCTGATGGTTCTGAGTGACAGCTTTATATTTACAACTATATTTTAGTTGTAATTTTGATGTGGTTGTTTGAAGAGGTGAGTCATATCTGCCTATATTGCCATCTTGACTGGAAGTCCCTAATTATTCTTAATGTACATTAGGTTAGCCTTAAAGTAGGCAGCTTACTTTCAAATTTGCCCTAAAAGGGATTGTCTGGATGGATGGGCAGAAGGGCAAAATTGGGAGAACTGTAAAAGCATAAACAATAAAATAAAATAGAACTTCAAAAAACAACAACAAAAATTTGCCCTAAAAGACACAGTTTAATAATGTCTAAAACTTCATTTTCAATTTCTTTATTAATAAATAATAACTAAATGTTAATTTTTTAAATGTACATTTAGAGAGAGAGGAAGGGAGAGTGAGAGAGAGAGATTCATCAATGTGAGAAATGTGTCAATAGGTTGCCTCCTAAATATGCCTTGAGCAGGATTTGAACCCATAACCTAGGTATGTACCTGGATCGGGGATCAAACTCCCAGCATTTTGGTGTGTAGGATGATGCTCCAACCAACTGGACTGCACTGGCCACGGCTAAATGTTAATTTTTAGTGGAAAGGCACTATACTGAACTCTTTGTATGCATTACCTTAATTTAATCTTCATAACAAAGTGTGTAACTTTATTTTGCCATTAGACAGATGAGCCTGGAGAGATTAAATAAATAGTCCAAGATCATAACCAGTCTCTCCATCTCCTGCTGCTTACCCTTAACCACTACACTCACTTCTCTATTTTCATGTACTTTCACATACATGAAAATGCCAACAACTTGAAAGTGTGTATTTGTGACATTGGTAGACAGAACATTTTTGTCAAAGTGTTTTAGAAGGTCGAATTCCTTCATTGATGATGTTTTATCTGTATTTTCTTATAAATGTATCTTCTTTTTCAGCCTTCCTTCATTTTCCTTCATTCATGTCATATGACCAAATGTTCTTTTCATAATGGAAAAGTCAAATGCATAGTGTCTTTATCACATCAATATTAAAAATTACAAAAGAATTTGGATATAATATGATATATGGGACATTAAAAGAAAGAAATCAATTTGTTACCCTAGTCTTTTAGAAATGTGACATCAAGTTCTTGTTCATAATTTACAAAGCCCAGACATCTGACACTGTGGGCTCACATCAAAGGGTAGAAATATTCCTATTCAGTTCAAAATAGCCAAGAAAACAGCAGTTGTGTATGACCATAAAGAACTTAAGGGTGAAATAGAAAGCAATATAAGAGTGTAAATGATTTCCTATTTTAAAAGCAATAAAATATCTTTAGAAAATAGCACATTTTGATTGACTCTCTAGTGATAACTCACTTATGAATAGAGAGTTATTTGAATCTTATGATGGTTTTTCATTTATAAAAAAATTCTGCTTCCCTATCACTGTGACAATAGACTTGGCCATTTTGTTTGCTGAATTGTTTGGTTATTTGGGCATATTTCATTACCCATCTAGAAATATATTATGTAGAATATGAATTATCCTGGTCTCTCATATCTCTATCCCACCCTTTCTTTCTACTATGCTGATTCCCCTTTTCTTCAGTGCTTTTAGTTAGCATTTGTATCAGAAGACAAAGACAAGAAGAAAATTTTGGAAGGCTGGAGAGCAATCTTGTTTTGGTCATTATCCTTCAAGTAGAGGGTTCAAAAACTTTCAATCACTCTCATTTTCAGAATCAATTCAGGAATTGGCTGTTCTAATGCTTTGACAGTGTCCACCTGTACCATGTATCTCATTGAGTTGACACCATCTGCAATGCAGATTTACACTATGTGATTTTTCACTTGATAAAACATATTTCTCTGTTGTTTGAGGATAGGATTACAGACTTATCCTTTAGATAAATTTGGAAGAGATTTTATTCTAGTCACTCATCAGCAGAAAATTTATTGAGTGATTGCCATTTGCCTGGCACTATAAATTTAAAGACATGGCTCCTGTCTTGAGTAATTTTGACCTTAGTATCCTAACCTTAAGTACAAATACAAATACAAATGAATATGTAATTCTGTGCTCATGTTAATATCTTACATTAGCTAAGCTTCTCTTTATTTTTTCTTGTGGATTTGGCCTCAGAGCTGTATTTAGAGAGAGAGGAGACCTCCATTACATGGGGATTTGGGAAATGGGAATTGTGTGAATATTTGTGAGGAAAGTGTTTTTGAATGCATTTTTTATCATTCTCTCTAAACTTATTTTAAAAAGTCAGGCTTATAAATAACATTTCAGCTAGAACTTGGTTTAACATGCATTTGTCCTATAGTGGTCCATTTTGCTGAGTAATTGAAGGAGCTCAATTTATACTTAGTGTTTAGTGAAACTGATTCTGAACATTTAAAAATAATAATAAATTTATTTTTATATCTTCAATACCTAGAAAAGCTCTTATTTATTAAATGAGTGGAGCTAT
This sequence comes from Tonatia bakeri, assembly GCA_004024845.1. Taxonomy (NCBI): domain Eukaryota; kingdom Metazoa; phylum Chordata; class Mammalia; order Chiroptera; family Phyllostomidae; genus Tonatia; species Tonatia bakeri. The sequence continues at coordinate 62,259 of PVIA01002099.1, read as the reverse complement.
ATGGCTATCTAATATTATAAATAGGACAAAGATTAATCAACTGATATATTTTTTTAATCCTTCAGGGGAAACATTTAACATTCTAGTTAAAATCTATTGCCTTTAAAGATTCCAGACTTTTCAAAAAGAACCTCTCTCATTTTTATTCAAGCAATATTTATGCTTTTGACTTTATTAATACACATGTATAATTAATCACCCTTTTGAAATACTTTTCAAGCTTAAGTGGAATGATATAATAAAATAAGTAAATTTTGTTTTAGAAAATATATTCCATGGTTCAATTTTGTTTTCTTGCATTTGTCTACATGTTTACTTTTCTTATGACATATATGTAGTCAGTGCAGTTTATCTAACAGCAATCAATTGAAAATTGTTTTTATATATTTAAGTATCAATATTTATAAGTAGCAAAACTTACTAGTAAATGTCATAGAAAATGTTTGGGAAACATAACAACTTAAATTAACTTATATAAATAATTTAATACAAATAATTAAAAGTAAATAGTAAGTGAACTTTCTAGTAATAAATTCTATTGGATGGGGAAGTGATTTTCCTAGTGTGATGGTGAGAACACAGTTCTTCTCAGACATTTGGACAGGAATTGATGAAGTACTAAAATACATGGCAGGAAAGAAAGGCTAGACTGAAGAGCCCTTGGGTGAATAATCCATTATGTCTTTTCCATCTGCTTTGTGCTGTTCACATTTTGCATTTCTCTGGGTAAAGTCAGCCACTGGAGGTCTCTGTTCCTCTGCACAATTTTAGCAAGATGAGAGTGTGTCATCATTTATAAAAAGAACCATTCCATTAAAAAGTGAATAGTACTATATAAGGAAGGCTGATGGGCTTCGTGTTCACTTTTAATAACTAGAAAATATATGTAGTTTCTAGATGTTACATTCATGGCTTTGGTTTAAACAGGGCAAGATCTGTGGTCACTGTTCAATTGTGTGTCAAAGAGACTAGACCGAGATCCACAGTCAAGACAATCCAAGCAGCTTTGTCTTCAGAAAAGTGACAAAGCACTGACTATAATTGGTGAATTGATCTTCCCATTTCTCATTCTGCATGTGGAAAAACTTATGTATTTGTTTTTCAGAATAAATAAAATAAACTGGGTATAAAAATCACTTTCCTAAAGTTAGTCTTTGAAGGAATTTAGAGAATATTTGTCTGTAAGCTACTTTTAAATATATTTGCAGACTAATAAAAATTCAAGTCGAAACTATGTAAGTTTTAACATATTGAAAATGGTACTGTTCCTAGAAGCATTGTCTTATAACCACAGATATTAGTGTTGTTGTTTCATTTAATGTAAACATCATTTACTGTTGTATGGTGTACACAGGTGAAGAAAAACTCATCTGTTCTGGATGGAATTTTTAACAGGGAGGGGAATGAAGATAAGATAAAAATAAAAGAAAATGTGACCAAACAATAAGGTGTTATATAGACTTAAATATAGAAGATATCACATCTGCACCAAATATGTGGGATAAAATTCTGTGTGTATTAGCATGGAGATGAGTGGGATTTATTTTGATAGATGCATATTGGAGAGGGGACAAGTCTGGGGAAGTACAAGGCAGAATTGGGGAATAGCAGGTGGTACTGGTTGACTAAAGGACAGAGTATTTGATTTGTAATGATGTGACCAGTGTTTTAAATGTTAGCCAGAGAATATTGAATTTAACTTAGAGGTCCAAATGAAACAATGGAATTTACAATTAGTATACTCATATGCCATGCTCTGTGCTAGTTACTTTCTTCATAATAATACCTCTAAGAGTTATTGTCCTTTAGTGCAGGAAGATGCTGAGGCATAGGAAAATGAAGTACTTTACCTAAGGTGACAATTTTGTAGTCAAATTGATTATGGGAAGAAGGGAAAAACACATAGTGTATTTCATCAAATCTCTGATGCTATCATCCTAAGACATCATTATTTTATGTGCCAGTAAGAGGAAAAAATGCTACTTAATTTAAGTAGGACACTCTGCTTATTGCAATATATATCATGACTTTAGAGACATTAAAGAATTTTTATTTAAATCATGTATCTTTGGATTGAGGTAAGGTTATCTTTAAGAAAACAGGGGAAGAAGGAATATTGCTCATCTCAACACAAGAAGACTAAGCCATGGGCTGAAAGTCCCCAGTTATAACAATAATATGATACCTTTGTATTGTATTTGTGTGTGTTTTTGTGGTATCTTGTAAGTATCAAAGTATTTTCACACATATTATTTCACTTGAGCATCATAAACATTTTATTTCTACTAGAAAACTTGAAAAAGCAAGTTGTAAAATATTATGTCTCGATGTTCTAGGTTTTAAGAAATCTTGTATTATATAATATAAAACATGTTTAATTTTAATAATATTGAAGCTTTATTTTTATTTTTTGTGGCTTGATTTTTTTAAAGATTTTATTTATTTTTAAAGAAGGGGAAGGGAGGGAGAAAGAGAGGGGGAGAAACATCAATGTGTGGTTGCCTCTCATGCACCCCCTATCAGGGAATCAGCTGGCAACCCAGGCTTGTGCCCTGACTGGGAATAGAACCAGTGACCCCTTGCTTCACAGGCTGGCACTCAATCCACTGAGTCACACCACCCAGGGCTAATTTCTTTTTTTTTAATTGTGTTTTTTTTTCCGTTGTCATTTAGCCTCCTCATACCCCTTCCCCCCTGCAATCACCACACTGTTGTCCATGTGTATGAGTCCTTTTACCTTTTTGTTTGATCCCTCTACCCCTTATCCTATTTTACAGAAATATGTATGTATATCTGTACATATATATTCACACACATATATACATAAATCCATACACACATATACATATATTCTAAGTGGTAACTTGGATCAGGATAAGAGGCACAAAGAGAATATTCTCACATTATATACTTTCACATCATTTGAGATTTTTGCAAAAAACATTTATTATTTAAAATCCACTACCAGTTTTTCAAAATGACAGAAAAAAACAGTGAGGACCTGGAGACCCAGAGAGTTTCCGCGATTTTACTAGGGTTGCACTGGCGGTAGCTGGGAGAGTAGAGAAGTCTAAAGAACCAGTTGTATGAACCTGATGGTTCTTACCATTCTGTGGATACTGGGGGAGGCCAGCAATGGTCTATTCTTTAAACATTACACAGGAAGGAAGGCATGGAAAGCAATTTTATTGAGAATGTCCTTAAAAGGGAATTGATTCTTAAGGAAGTATGTTGGATGACCTGCTAGCTTCTTCAAGTGGCCATTTTAATGCAGCTAGAATAAATAAATTAAGGGTATAAAGTGCAACTTTGGAGAAGAAGGTCATCATAAAGTCTCCATATCAAGATGTTTGTAGCTAAGAGTGTTGAAAAGAGAGAAATTATCCTATCTACACAACCCATCTTACAGTCATGGATGCTCGGTGTGAATGGAGGCTTAAGAAGCAGGACCCCTTTGGGCAGTCTTAGTACTGCTTAGAAACACTGCTTAGATATCTCAACAATCTTTGAAGAACTGTTTAAACATGTGCTAAAGCACAGTGAATTTCATTGGTCATACAGAAGACTATCCCAAAATAATTTTGCTATCCATCTTACATTATTTACCATTTGGCAGCTACTTCAGCCTCTCATAATACTGTCTCGAAACTCTTAGTAGTCACTTTCCCAACTCAGTCAATACTGGCTCTTCCTCTCCTTTTCACTTCCTTGAATTGTGCCTGATTTACTTTATTCCACTAGAGTGGTTACTCATTAGCCACAACACATGAAGACTAGGGAGGTATACACAGAAACCTCCCTGGAAGGGAACACTCATTGGAAGGAAGGCTGTGTGAATGCTTAAATAATTGGAATATAACTGGGGTCCCATGTGTCCCAGGGTCTGTGTCATGTCACTGTCGAAGAAAACAGCAGCCTGACTCTAGAAGCCAAGACAAATAGTGTTGATCTTTGAGTGTTTTGAAAGAGTGTAGTGCAGAGGTTTCATACAGCACTTTGTGTAGAAAGCTTCCTAAAAAATATGTCTATATCTCTTTTCCTCAAGAATCTCATCTGAGGCAAATGCTAGGAATCCTTAAGTAGGGGACTTCATTAGATCACCATAGGAGGGAAAGGGAGGAAGTGTGAGAGTAGTTTGTGATATGTCTGATAAAGGTTCATTCATGGGATTCTTTCATTCAATCAACAAGCATCCACTAAGCCCCATCTAAGAACTGGGCACTGTGACAGGGACTAGGGACTCTAAAGTGAATGAATTTATAGTCTGTCAGGAATGTGGGCATCAAACATCAAAACCGTGATGAATAATTTAGTAAAATCTCACAAATATGAACTGCTAACTTTGTGCCAGTTATTATGCTTAAAGCTATACATTTAATCTTCATTTAAATTTATAATATTTTCAATAAACCAATGTGATAAATATTGTTACTACTTCCATTCTACACGATGAGAAAATTGGGTGTTAACATAATAAGTTGCCCAAGGTTATACATTTAATAAGTATTGGAGCTAGGATTTCAAACTAAGTTTACTTAACTTCCGACCCGAAGTTCTTAGCCAGTGTTAAAGTATGCACTCTTATATCTAGGAGAAAGGTGGAGAACAAAAACTTGTGCCATCATGGGAAGGAACTGAGAAGGTTTTGCTTCCACCATTCACAAGTTGGGCTGCTGGCCAACACTGACCTCAGAAAATCAAGAGAACAGAACGTGCAGGGGAAGACCCTTCGGGGCTGGGTCCCGAGCAGTCAGTTGAACATCTGGCAAAGGCTATATAATTTGAGAAGCGAGGTAAGGGGAATGGGCCTTAGTGAGGGGAGGCCTAGTTTGGGGAGAGACCCTGTGGCCACTATATGAAGAACCATTTAGAGGATTGAGAAATGGTAGGGTTCTCGATTTTTCTCTCATAAGTCATAAACTTATATAAAGTATATAATCAGTATTATCAGCTTTGGCCTCAGGTCTGGGGTAAAGATACAGCTCACTAGTTACGTGGCTTTGGGAAGTACTCAACTTTTCTGTGCCTCTTACTTTTATATAAGATGAGTAATTTCAGGTTTAGAATGAGTAAGTCTGGGATAGTTGTAAAGATTATATTGAGTTCTTTATAAAAACTGCTTAGTTCAGTAACAGGTACATAGTATACCTGTAATAGATGATGGGTGTGATTTTTGCAGGTTATTCACAGACTGAATGCTTGCTTTGTTGTTTTCTGTGAACTGAATTTCTTTCTTCAGTGTTGGTTTGGAGAATGTGTATAGATAGCTCTTGTTGCCTACCCAATAAGCAAGGTGTTTTTGGCATACTAGATGAGGTGTTGTTAATTTTTATTATTATTTTCATCAGTACCTGTAACTAACATTTGTGGGGCATTTACCATGTCAGACAGTATGTGAGAGAGCTTACACATACCATGGCATTTCATCCTCATAGCACATCTGGGCGTGAGCACTATTATTAATTCTATTTTAGAAACAAAGATATCAAGGTTCTCAGACCTATGTGACTTGCTCAAGGCCACATTCTGGTACACTTGGGTGTCAGGTTTTGCACTCAGTTCTGCCTCCACGTTTGAAAAGAGGTATTTTCAAGGGGATCAGCTGGTCTCTCCGGCGGTCAGTGTGGCAGTCGGAGCTTCTCCCTGTACCATTTACAGCCTCCATCCTGACCCCTGGTTACCAGCCTTTCCTTGATGCTTGTCTAAGTCATTCAGAAGAGCAGGATCCCCACCCCTACACAGAACAGCCGGCCTGTTCCAAGAGTGCAGGGAGCTTTTAAGGAGTGTGAAGTATTTCATGCTCAATGGCTCACCTAAAATCTTTTAAAATTCCTGCAGGACAATGCGGTGAACTATTAGGAAAGGATGAATGTCTAGGGAGTGGTGAGCTTGGGGCAATTCAAAGCAATCCCTGTGTGAGAACATCCAGCAACTCAGGCTCCATTTCTTTTTGGAAAGTTTTTCGTTTTTTGTTTTTTTTTTTTGGACACTGTCTGGCTGGGATTATCACATTGTGATTTTCTTGGATGACTCAGAGATTTGGTAGAAAATGGAAAGCCATTGTGAATGTTCTTTCCCTTCTCAGGGATTTGGAGTCATATTCCTCTATGGTTTTAGCTTTCCATGCTTTGCTTTTTAATGTCACGGTCCACATGGAGCTAAAGAACATATAGTGCTATCATTTTGTTTTCCTGGGATTTCCTTCAGACCTGCTATTGTTTATACTTTTTAACTTACTATATTTGCAAAAGTGCATTTGAGGTGGTTTCCAATATAAAATATACATAAAACAGTACAATTATAAACAAGCATTCAAATATGGATCTGAAGTTAAGTACATGGTGATAAATAAATGCAGTGACTATCTGGGATGGGTAAATTACTACATTTGAGATTTAAACTTAACTTTCAGCTTCTTGGTAAACAATGTAAAGGATGACATGATGGATTTTCAGTCTTTTTGAACTGAAATAAAGGAAGTATTCAAACTGTTCTTATAAAAGATAATTTTTCTTGGACCAAAATTCTAGTAGAAGAAATGTGTAAATTTGTATGTTATAGAAATTTATGAGAGAATAGATTCACATTTATATGTATATATACATACACAGATACACAAGCATAAACATGTGTATTAATCCCTGTGCGCACACACACATATATACAAAACATAATAGTCAGACTAATGGTTATCCCAAGATGTCTACATGTTATTCCTTGAAATTTGTAAATATGTTAGATTAGGAGGATTTTGCAGATAGAATTAAGGTTGCTAATTATCTGACTTTAGAATAAGGAGATTATCCTGGATTGTCTGGATTGGCTCATGTAATCACAAGGGTCCTTAAAAATAGAAGAGGGAGGCAGAAGAGGAGGCCAGAATAATGAATGTGGGAAGGACTCAATCCACTGTTTTGGCTTTGAAGATGGAGAAAGGTGACCATGAGCCAAAGAATGCAGGCAGTCTCTCAAAACTGGGACAGGCAAGGGAATGGATCTTCCCTAGAACTTCCAGAATGGAACATAGTCCCGCCAATACCTTGATTTTAGCCCCTGAGACCTGTGTCAGCCTTCTGACCTGCTCAACTGAAAAAGAATACATTTGTATGAAGCTACTAAGTTTGTGGTAATTTGTTTTAATGGAAATAGAAAACTAATATCCTCCCCAATCTTCCCCAACGGAAATTTATACACACAAATAAAGCAGAGAAGAGCATAAGAGGAGAGAGAATAAAGTGCAAAGGGATCAGTCAAAATATTTCTATAGGGAGTTAAGATAATTCAGTCCAGGTACCTTGACTACAAAAATTCAGCTTAGTTCTCATATATCAGTGCAATTGATTTCTTGACTGTTGGGTATCTAATAGGGGTTTTAACTTCAGTCCAGACCACAGTCAAATTCTTAATTTTATTCCCTCTTCAGAACTCGTTACTGACAATGACACGCTGGAGCTGACTTCTCCCAGGTCCTGAAAGTCAATGGGGGACCATCTCTCACTCACTGACGTCATGTCTGTAGAATGAATTAGGCAATGATGGCAGTATTTACCTATTGAAGTCAAACACAAATCAGGAATTTTTCTTTCTGAGAGTTTATTGTTAACATTTACCATCATACGACTGCTCTCGAAGATTTTTCCCATCTCAATAAGTAGTATGACTATGCATCCAGTTGCTAAAAACCTAATGATCACCTTTGCTTCCTCTTTCCCTTATGGCCTATATGTAATCAATTGTCTAGTCCTGTCACATCTACCAACAAATCACATTCACTTTTTTCTATCTCCACAGTTTACTGCTCTTGTCTAAGCTGCCTGTACATCTTGCTTGGACCATTCCAATGGGCTTATAATAGACCTTCTATATTCCGCTGTTGTCTCCCTACAATGTTTTGGAATGTAGATCATATGTCACTTGACTGCTTAAAATCCTCCCTGGCTCTTAGAGTAAAACCCAATATTCTTAACTCCAGCCAACAATGATCTCCTTTCCTTACCTTGCCTGAACTTTCTAGTTGTATCTTGTCTTCTCTCCAACCAGCTTCTTCTGTTCTGGGCACATTGCTCTTTCTGTTCTTCAATTCACTAAGCTCATTTCCTGTCTTAAGGACTTTGCCATAGCAGTTCCCTTTGCCATGAATGTCCCTTTCTCTTTCCCCACTCCTTTGTGTGGCTACCTCCTTCATTTAAGGATTTAGCTTAAATGTCTCCACCTAAGAGAGATTTTTCCCAGCCCCCCAACCTAAAGTACTCTTTAACGTTCTTATAATATCACCTAATAACATTTTCATCTTGTTACTTGTTCCTGCCATTTCCTTGTTCATTTATAGTGCCTGGCATAGAGTAAACTCTTAAGAATTGCTAGCTGAAAAATGCATTGACTTAGAGTATTTAAAACATTGACTAGAAACATGTTCCATAGAGAGCTTCTTTCCTGTCTGAGACCTAGTGGCATGGGGTGGTGGTAAAAGTTGTCACTCCTGTCATGGGATAACAAAGTAGAAAATGGTTGGGGTGGAACAAATGTAAGTTAGAAGGTCAAACAACCAATGCAGCTTGAGTGAGAGTATTGCAGCTTTGGTAAAAGGTGTCTAAGTGTCAGAGATCAGGACAGGAATGGTGACTAAGAAATGTTGAACTATAAGCAAGAAAAGTATGGAGGCAGAATGCATGGGCCAGTCCTTGGTCCAGATAGGCAGGGGACTCAGGCAATCTTGCCCAGTTCTATAAGATGGCTTTTACCTATATCTGAAGCCCTTCTTTTGGCCCAGCTTTGCCATTCTAAAGGCCTAATGAATGTATATCACATGTCACAACCATGTGTAAGATTTAACTGCACACTTGCTTAGCCAGAGGAACCATTTCTTGATGACTTCAAATAAAGAGAACTTGACTACACTTTTAACAAAAGTTCATTAGTATTATACGATCCATACTCTTAGAATCTTTTTCTATAACCTAAAGGTTTTAGTTTATTATATCTTTGAGAAGGAGAATGGTTTATATAACACACCTGACTTAGAGTAGATATGGTGGTCATGAAGGAGGAAGACTCAGACCATTCACATAAAACAACCAGAACAGGATGGACATGTAATAAGGACTCAATGATACAATGATGGTAGCAGTGTGGTAATAATAATTCTCTTCTGCATGTTAAGTCTCATACAGTTTGGTATAAGAATCCCATTCCCTTTATCCTTTCTCTTCAAGTTTTCCATTTTAATCCTTGAATTGCCTTTTGATAATATCCAAATATGTTTGTTTGTATGTTTGTTTTTTAAGAGTTAAAGTCCTACAAGTTCTTTATTAATTAGGTGGGCTCAGGACAAGTCAGTGGTTTATTAAACAAGAGAAGTACTTCCTGAGGTTGGCAATTTAATAATATTTTTGCAAGTTAAAAAAGTGACAAAGTACAGTGGAGAAATGGGCTCTGTCTTCCAGCAGCTTACATTCTAGTCAAAATCTTAACAGAATGTCTGGAACCTTGTTAATAAATGGAAAGAGGAAGAGCATATTTTTGTTTCCTGCACCAATGCTCCCCAGCCAGCAATGTTGGAAATTACATGATAATGGAAATAAAAAAATTGGTCATTAATTTTTTGATAGCGTCACCCACACTATCAGGAAGGATACTTCAAGTTCTATTTGAAAGGCGAATCATTCTTGTGGTTGTTTGAATAGCATCTAAAGTTGAACTACAGCAGATGAGAAAAATCCTCTTAGGATAAGAAGAAGAAATATGTCTTATAAACATAACATTTGACATATTAAAAATGAAGAACATTTTATTTTTATAGCTTTCTATCTCTTAACATTAAAAATAATTTGCTATGTAGATAATTAGAGGAGATAAAATAGGGGCTAGATTTGCCAATCGTTATTTTCTTTGGCTTTAGGTGATAATAAGTGAAAAACACTACTTTGTATTACAAATAGAAGGCAGTCAAATCCTGTGTAGGTGAGGCTGAGTGAAGGAGATCATAATGTACTGGCAGTGGCCAGAAGAACTGATGGTAATTTTCTGTTTTTTGCATGATGGCTTCCTCACTTAAGATCTAAATTTTGGGTGACGTGTTATGGCTAGAACATCATTCTGAACAATAACACTTAGTACTTTAGGGTCTGATTAATTTATATAATAAACATTTTTGATATGCAAATTGTATTTCAAGGCACTGGATTGGAGACTGCAGATATAACACTAGGTGTGTCAGACAAACTCCCTGTCTCCATGGAACTGACAGTATAGCAGAGCGACAGATATTACACAAGTGATTAAGAATGTGATGGGTAGTTCTTGGAAATCCAGTGTTGTGGAGTCACATAACCAGGCAACCCTATTTAATTTGGGTAAGAAAGTTTATATAAGGAAGTGACATTCAAGTTGAGAAACCAAGGATTAGTAGAAGTTAGACAAATGAAGTGGGTTGTGTGTTTGTTTGTTAAACAGAGAGATGTACTGCTGGGTTAGAAAAGCAAGAGTGAGTTATGAAAAGTCTGAGCTGAGGAAGCCACATGTGAGGGGACCTGGATGGGGCTGAACTATAGTGAGTGGGGAATCTGACAGGAGATGAGGCTGCAGAAATAAGCATGAACCTGCTCATGCAGGGTCATGCCAGGGCTCTATGCCTTGTCATGAGGGCAATGGGGGGCTCAGGACGGCACTTAAGGAGGGGATTTTGTTTTGTAAGAAAAGATAAGCATGACAATGCTTGAAATGAAAGCATCTCTCAATGGCCTGATGTGGAACTTAAGGTGAATGGGCATTCTGGACTCCTTCTCCTCCTGGCTCAGTTATTAAGTCCTTTCAGCCATCCTATGCAAGGTTTCTGTCATTCACTCTCCATTTTCATTTCTACTGTGCTTGGGAAAAACTATTTCTTTCTTATCCAGGTATATCCAATCTTCAATCTATTTGTAAACCATGGACAAATTAATTTCCCCAAATTAATTTTTATTTTTTATTTAGAAATATTTTATTGATTGTGCACTATAGTTGTCCCAGGTTTCCCCCCTTTGTCTCCCTTTACCCATGGGTCATGCATAGTTCTTCAGCTATGTCATTTCCTATGCTGTTCTTAATATCTCCCTGTCTATTCTTTACCTACCAATTTGTGCTTCTGAATCCCTGAAACTTTTCCCACATTCTCCCCCTCCTTCCTCCCAGCTGATAACTCTCCAAATGATCTGTATATCTATGACTCTGTTTATGTTCTGCTTGTTTGCTCAGTTTGTTTTTTAGATTCAATTGTTGACGGTTGTGAAGTTATTCCATTTTAATGTTCATAGTTGTGATTTTATTCTTTTTCTTAAATAAGTCCTTTTAACATTTCATGTAATAATGGCCTGGTGAGAATGAACTTCTTTAGCTTTACCTTGTTTGAGAAAAACTTTATCTTCCCTTCCATTCTAAATGATAGCTTTGCTGGATAGAGTAATGAAGGCTATAGGTCCTTGCTTTTCATTACTTTGAATACTCCTTGCCAGTCCCTTCTTGCCTGCCAAATTTCTTTGGAGAAATCAGCTGACAGTCTTATGGGAACTCCTTTGTAGGTAACTTCCTGTTTTTCTCTTGCTGCTTTAAGATTCTCTCTTTATCTTTAACCTTTGGCATTTTAATTTATGATGTGACTTGGAGTGGTCCTCTTTGGGTCCATCTTGTTTGGGACTCTCTGTGCTTCCTGGACTTTTATGTCTACTTTCTTCACCAAATTGGGGAAATTTTCTTTCACTACTTTTTAAAATAAGTTTTCAATTTCTTGCTCTTTCTCTTATCCTTCCAGCACCCCTATGCTTTGAATGTTGGTACATTTGAAGTTGTCCAGAGGCTACTTACCCTATCCTCATTTTTTTTTTGGATTCTTTTTCTTCCTGCTATTCTCATTGATTTTTTTTTTCTTCCTCGTGTTCCAAATCATTGATTTGATTCTCAGCTTCATCAACTCCACTGTTGATTCCCTGTAAAATTTTCTTTATTTCACTTAGTGTAAACTTTATTTCTGCCTGGGTCTTTTTTATGCTGTTAAGTACCTAATGAGTTCCTTGAAGATCCTAATAACCAGTGTTTTGAACTCTACATCTAGTAAATTACTTATCACTATTTTATTTAGTCTTTTTCTGACATTTTGATCTGTTCTTTCATTTGGGCCATGTTTCTTTGTCTCCTCATTTTGGCAGCCTCCCTGTGTTTGTTTTTATGTATTAGGTAGAGCTGCTATGACTCCTTATCTTAGTGTGGCCTAGTGTAGAAAAGTGCACTTGTAAGTTGGATGGGGCTGAACCTTAGGTAACCCCCTGTTTGGGGCAACCCATGTGAACCAGGTTGACGCTGTCTCAGATATGGTGCTACCTGCTCTGTGGCTCTGTGTGGAGGAGGGCTCAGAAAAGGGTTAATGGCCACTGCCTGGCTTGTGAAGTTTTATCTGGAGGAAGCTGTCCCCTGGCACTTGCCCTGATGCCAGACACTTCAGTTTCTCCCTGTTTACCTCTGGTACCCTTAAAGCTACTTCCCTGGTGCTGTAGTCCAGAGGGAGTGAGTCTGTGTAAGTCCTAAGAGCATTTGGGCCCTTTAAGAGGAGATGTGTGAGAATCCTGCATTTTCTTCTGCTGCCCCAACTCCCATTGGTTTTTACAGCCAGAACTTATGGAGACTTATCTTCCTGGCACTGGAACCCTGGGCTGGGTGGTCTGGTGTGGGGTTGGGATCCCTCACTCCTAAGATATCCCTCCTGATTTTCATCCAACACATGTGGGTGTGAAACTGCCTTTTCTGCATCTCTGCATCATGTGTCTCCACATCTCTGACCCTCCTACCCATCTGAATGAATGTGACTTCTTTAATTCCTCGGTTGTCAGACTTCCATACAGCTTGATTTTCTGACAATTCTGGCTGATAGTAGTTTTCTAGTGTAGTTGTAATATTTGCTGTGTTTATGCAAGGACATGAGCTGTGTCAACCTATGCCTCTCTCTTGACTGGAAGTCTAAGTTAATCTTCTTTAAATACTGAGGACACACATATATATCGTTTCCTCTTTTAAAAAGCATATCGATGCCTCCCTAATGAACCAAAAGTCCCTAGGTATGTGTTTCTGGTTTCCTTTTACTCCTGATGCTCTAGCTCTCCTGTCAGCTCATTGGTCTCCTGATTGACCTCCAGTACATCCTGAACACCTCACCACTTCTGTTGGGCTCTCTTGTTTTCCCCTGAACCAAGTGACTTTTTCTTTACTGAATCTTACATGATTCTGAAGCTGCAACTCTTCTCTGGGAAGCCTTCTCAGATTTCATCTTTCTTCTTAATTTCTCATTTCAGGGAACCCTATGGAACTAATTATCTTAACAGCCACCATCTTAAATTATTATTCATTATTTAAATATGTTTTTTTGCTCAGTGATTGTTGAATTGGATAGTTAGTTGTGTCTATCCAAAATTCATATGTTGAAATCCTACTTCCCAGTGTAATGGTATTGGGTGGCATGGCCTTTTGTAGGTAATGAAGATTAGATGAAGGCTCTGCCCTCATGAATGGGATTAATGCCTTTGTAAGAGTCAGAAGAAACTTTGCTATTCTCTGCTGTGCAAAGGAGAAGTCACATCTGCAACGTGGAAAATGGCTTTTACAGGAACTTGACCATGTTAGCACCCTGCTCTTGGACTTCTAGTCTCCAAAAGTATGGGAAATAAATTTCTATTGTTTATAAACCACCCAGCCTATAGTTGTTTGTTATGGCAGCCCAAAGTGACATAATCGGATTAATGATTTCTTCTACAAACAGAAAATATACAAAAATGATGAGGAGTAATATGTTATCAAAGGTAATGCTTCTGCCAGTACCTTAAATAATACAAATATCAGTTAAATGTAATTTATGGCTTCTAACCACCTTATTATTTTAGGCTAACATTGACTAAGTTTTTTCCAAGATATATTTTACTTTTAAATGAAATCTATCTATCTAGATATGTTTATAGATATGTACATATTTATATATATAGATACATATCATTTTACTTTTAAATGAAATATATATGTGTGTGTATATATATGTGTATATATATATATATTTAGGAAAATTCTTTCCTTTGAGGAGTAAATCACTTTTTTAAATAATAAAATAGGAGACTATGTGTATTGCTTTAGCACAGATGAATAAATTCTTTTCATATTTTGGAAAGAAGAGTTTGTGATTAGTGAAGATGTTTTATGGAAATATTTAAAACTTGTGTTTATACATTGATTAAATCCCTCTTCCTTTCAGTATAAATATTTTTGCAGAACAGACACAATTCTGTGCTGGGATGTTACTTTCTGCTCTACCTATACTGTGCTGAACTTAGAAAAGCATGTGCTGTGTCAAATCAGAGTCCGCCTTACTTATCATTTTGATTAATAATGACTTCCTGGATGCCTAGTATTTCTTCATTGAAGAAGAGCAAGGTTACTGTATCACTTGATTATTTTGTGGCTCCTTCAAACCTAACTAGATCTATATTCAACTAAATATAATCAGGTTTATGTTATTTGACTCAAAATGCAGAAACAAGGTTTGAAAAATTCATTCATTCATTCATTCAACAATATCTGTTGAATGATCACAGGGTGTCATATTGTATTAATTCCTGGAAAATCCCTGACTTTTTTTGTCTAGAGGAAAATTAAGGAAAGAAAAACAACAATTATAGCACACAACACACACACACATATTGTGCTTTGGAGTGACTAAATCCAGACATCAGAAAAGACTTCTATATAAAGTGACCATAATAGAGGGTGCAAAGGTCCTGTGGCAAGAGAACACTCTTGGAATACAGGGGTGGAGAGGTGGGGGCAGAGGATGGAGGGAAAGGCATGGTCGAAGAAATCCTAAGGGTATTTCTTACCACTAAGGGGGGGTTCTGGATGGAGCCATGTTGGAGAAGATTGGAGCCCTAAAGAGAATGTCTTCCCAGTGAAACTTTCTTGTTTTTTCTTTTTTACTCTTTATCTTAAGAAACATGTTGAAGGAGAAAGTTACCTCCAAGTCAGCCAGCCAAGATTTTTAGAATACAGAACTTGTTTATTCTTTATAACACAAGAGTTAAAGACTCTGTCCTTTTTCCCAGTGTCTTAAGGACTTTTTTTTTAAGCACAGGGGCATGAACTACAGTTGTAGTCGATGGAATTACTGAGCCACGAAGCTGGAAGGCTTTATCCCCTGAAAGAATATTTGCCTGCCTGTGGAATGGAACCTTAGAGCTGTGAAAATATTGTTTATATGGGGCTCAGAATTCTTTAATAAGACAAGAATATTAGGGGAATGGGAAGTAATAGATGTTATACTGCCTGAAGAATCTGAAATCTTGTTAGCTGCTTTAAAAAAGATTTTCAAGTCAATTACTAGTAGTCAAGATCATAATTAGTTATTTTCCTTACCATTTTCACCATTAGTGACTCGGATTCCATTAGTGACTCATATTCCTCAAATGGAATATTGTAGGTGATATGAGCAGAAACAGACAAAGGAAGAGGATCCGAACTGCACCAGGAAGCTTTGCCTTACTTTTCACATGAATGGCCACAACTGGAAGAACACTAGTTTGATTTGAGGAGCTCTTCAACTGGTTTCAAAGGACAATCCAGTCCAATTTGTATAGAGAGATGGAGTAACTGAGTCGAATTCCAAACTTCCTTCTAGGGACTGAGAATATAGAAAGCTTTTTTTTTAAGAAAAAAAAAAAATCCTGCCAAGTTTTCTTTTTTCTTCCTTTTTTCTTAATGTTGATGTAGATTTAAGCTTTGGCTTTTCAATATATATTTGAAGTGACTATCCATATGGAATACCATCCAGTAGAAGAAAAAAGTATTTCCAGATGCTATTCCCTTTTAAGCAAATGTTAGATTGGGCGGAAATCAGAGGGATTTTGCCACCTGACATTGTGGCTCCCCGAAATGACTGCCTGCTTCTGCCACTGAGGCAGACAAAGTAGATGGCAGGAGATCCCACCCCCACAGCTGTTTTGTCCATTTTCCATCTCAGAGAGTACTGAGCTTTACAGGTGGGAAACCAGTCTTTCCTGATCATTGGGCAGTCCTTATGTCTTCCTCTACTGTTACAGGAAGCCGCCTTTGTGACTGTGAAAGGGTCCGGTGAGAGCCACAGTTTGACCATAGGCAAGATAGCAGATTCTGGTTAACAACTATCTGAACTTCAGAAGCACCATCACTTAGGGTAATGTAGAGTTGAAACTGAGGCAACACTATACAAGATGTGTTGCCCAAATTCCTAGAAGTCTTTGAGCTGGGAGGTTACAAGTTCTTGACCATGATACTCTTGTTCTGTCTGTCATTATGTATCTTTTCTAATTTCTTTGATATATAAAGATGGTGATAGTAATTTTTTTAAACCAAATTTTAGGGAAACAAAGAGTTGCCAATTATTTTAGTTAGCCTTTTAATTTTTTTATTTATATTTTTTTAAATATTTTAAAGATTTGATTTATTTATTTTTAGAGAAAAGAGAAAGAGAGGGAGAGAAACATCAGTGTGTGGTTGCCCCTCATGTTCTCCCAACTGGGGACCTGGCCCACAACCCAGGCATGTGCCCTGACTCGGAATTGAGCTGGTGACCCTTTGGTTCACAAGCCTGCACTCAATCCACTGAGCTACACCAGCTACTGTTAGTTAGTCTTTTTAAAAATGGTCAAGAACTATGAAGGGTCTGAGATTTTTCTTTACTTGCAAGCTGATAGGTTAGTGTGTTGCAGTTTCCTAGATTCTGGCAGAAGATAAGGGACTCCTAAATCAGAGGCAAAAGACTTGCTTTTTCATGGCACAACAAGCAGCATGGGCATCAGAGTATTATACAAACAGGGCCAGATGACACCAGCACATGCAGTGAGTTCATGAGAGGGGAGGAACCCTGAGTTTAGGAACCTTGAATCTTTTGTTTGATAAGCATGCTGCCGTTTGCCAGGAGAGAGACACCATCACTATCCTGCAAGGCTATATACTATGGACAGAGTCTAGAATGAGAGGCAATAAGTGTCACATGTGGAAGCACAAAGAACCATGCCAATTTTCCAATGTGGCCACTGGCCTGCAGTGACCGCAGAACGCTGCAGATGGCTCGTCAAAACATGAGAAAAGCATACACAGGGGCAACCAGGTCCTGTGGAGAAATAGGGATGAAACGGCCACTCTCTCTAGTGGAGAGCTTCCCAAGTCCCCACCTGAGTAGGCTTTTATTAAGAATACAGATACAGTTTGTGGATTACAGTCTGGCAGGGAAGATCAAAAGTAAAAGTAGTTTTCAAAGGGACTGACAGAATTCCCGCTGGGATTCTGGGCTGAGAGTTTGTGTTTTATCACTTAAAAAGACTATAGGACCTAAAAGGCTAGTCTCGTTTCCTGCTCATGCCTTCATATTCTAATTCAATAGCATCCTCCAGCAAGCAGATCTCACAGGATCTTGCATATTCTATGTCCCAGGCCTGATTACCCCAGGGGTCCACTGACTCCGGTCTGGACTGCACTGCCCCTGTTATTTCTGCAGGCCTGAGTTGGGCAGAGGAGACAAAGGCAGCCAGGAGACTTGGATTTCTCACAACTAAGAACAAGGACTCAGGCTTTGACAAAGCTGAGGGGGCAGAGGTTGATGTTGATCACCCCTTCATTTCCACAACCCCCAGGTCCTTCCCCGAGGCCTCCATGTGATCATGCCTGTCTTAGGTGATTCCCTCCATGGGAAATCTTATCTGTCATTGGCTATCAGATCAAGCATTGGAGGCCAGGCACAGAACAGGCAGCGCTCATGCCAGGGAAATAAATTTTGTCTCCTTAGTGTCTCCTGGTTTGGAGGTCTCTCACTCAGCCTGTCGAGGGGGAGGGGGTTACAGCTACCTGAGACCTGGCAGGGCAAACTCCAACAATTTTCTATCAACAAAAAATATTTTTCCCAGTAGATCAAATCTCTATGTCTGGAAACTACTGAATTATATGTAATTCCAGAGAACAAGGAGGAAGGAAATTAGAAGCAAAAAAGAGATAAGGGCAGTTACTTTGTGCAAGAATGTGGAGGTGACAAATTTTTTTTCTTGAGATTTTCTATCTAAGTGACTCCTAATTCCAAGTGATTAATCAGCTTTTAAAGTTAGCCTTATACTCTGCATGCTATTAATAGAAATAGTGGCTTTAATTATTTTTCAACAATCAATTCATTGTCACAATGATTCTGAAGTGTAGCCTGTAATATGGTAAACTATTTAAACCGTGTCATATTTGTTAAATCAGTGGCTTTGCATGTCATATTTGTTAAGTCAGTATGAATATTTGCATTCTTTGATGAAAAGGCATGGTAATCTTACATTTTTTGTAAAGTCTTCACATTTCATTGCAGTTTTCAAAACAACTTAGAAAATTACTATGAAAGAAGGAATGTGTAGCTTTTGGAGAGAAAAAAAGTACAACATTTTACTATAAGCATCGTACATGAATACATCCCCTATGCAACTACTTTGACATTTCATATTAAGATTTTAGTGTTTTAGTGTTTAGGATTGGATCCAGTCAGAAATAGTTGTGTATTTCCAAAGAACACAGGCTAAGAAAGGTTATGGATACTGAGTTTGTGTCAGATAACTTGCTTGAAGAAAGAAGAAACTTCTGTAGAAGCTGGAAAAAAAGACTTCAGGCTTTTGTGGTAGAGTCATTTAAAGAGAATAGATTTCCAAAAGGCATTTTCATAAAGACACTAGAATATTAACTCTGAAGTTTTACATGAGCTTCAAATACTTCATTAATTTGTCAAGACTTTAGGATTTCTACATTATGGTGGTGAATGTGAATGTGTACTAATTAGATTCTCAATAGTCAAGTTTCAAAAGGTCTTCATGACAGATTATTTGTTCATGAAGCCTCTGTAATTTGCCAAGTGATGAGTAAGTTGCAAAAATGACAGAGTTTTCATCCTTTTAGGAGCAACTGCCATGAACTACTTTCATCTTTCATCTCTGGTGAGATGAAAGTTTTACATCTCCTGTCCAAATTGTGGAGATACAAAATGGTTTAAGGAGAAAGAAGGAGAAGAAAAACAAAAAAGAAAAAAGAAAACAATGCTGATTTTTCAAAGGGAAGTATTCTGCTCGATGGCTGACTGCCCAACCACATGCTCCCAGTGCCTTTTTCCATCAGATGGGAAAGCTAGACATACTGCCACTTACTGTTAACCACAGCATTAGACCCAGGGGCTTACATTTTAAGAAATGTAAGAAACATTAACTTGAAAACATTGATAGGACTGGTGACATTGTGGCTAGTCTCACAAAAGTTGGGGAAAGGAATGTTAAGCATGTAAGAAAACCAGATAATAAATTCTGTCTTTTCTAACACCAAGTTATGTTTGTGACAACTATATGACTGGCACAATTTAAAAAATTGGGACATGTCAAAAATGTGTCTGTTATGCTCCTAGTGGGATGCCTGATTACAGCGATAGATGATGATGGTACGTAAAAGCACAGAGAGCTGCTTTGTATCTGTCTGCCTGGCATGGCTTAGCTGCAGTGGCCTGGGAGGGACCAGGCCGTGACTGGTGGGTGGGTGGAAAGGCTCTGAGCACAATAACCTTGATCCTGCTCTCCAATGTCTATAATGAGTGGACTTTGGAGGTAAGTTCAAAGCTTTCCCCCTTTTCTTATTCTAGTGCCTTAGGAGGAGTCAGAATGGATTTTTCTGTGAAATACTAGGGTGTTTTTGGTGGGAGGAATAAAGGATTATCAAAACACGTTTCTATAGAAACTTTCAGATAAGCTTCATGCTTTCATTCTTTTCCCTCCAATCATGCTGGTGGGTAAATTCCAGACTTTATGGTGCCTTACCGTTAGGGGACATCCCAACTTCTGGAAGCCCTAATCAGCACTAGTTGTTTACACTGGCTTTGGTTTGGGGATGGCTCTCTTGTCTGGGTCCTGTTGGGTAAGTGGAGAACTAGAGTTATAAGACCAGCATTCGAATATGGGCAAGTTTCTTGCTTGCTTCTTTTTAAGCCCTGTGCTGAGAAGGAAATTGGTGCTCTGGAGACTCAATAGGCTGAACTATTTAGCACAGTAAGAGGTTCTACTGGAATCATACAAAATACTGAGTAAAATGCCCAGTATATAATGTAGAATTTAATCCATTCTCTAGAACACAGTAAGTACTCACTGAATATCTGATGGTTGGATGCGTGAATGATGTTCATTTCACTGGGGGACCTTGTGCTGTAGTAAATGGTTAGTCAAATATTTGGGGATTTGGGTTGCCAATAAAATCTGTTCATCAGAGAGATAATAGAAAGCTGTTATATTATATATAATAGACAGCTCTCAACTTAATTTAATTCTGAATACTAGTCCCATGCACATGCATCTGATTGGCAGAGCCTAAGGCACAGCCAGAGCGGTTACCACAAGGGGTCTGAGAAAGAACTTTTAGCTTTCTGCAGAATATGAAGAGCTGATTATAACAAGATCAGATGTGATATGAAACCTGTTAACCATGCCTGCTACCTTCCTCCTTCCCACCTTTTTTTTTTTTTAATGTCTCTCTACCTTGGCTGGCACTGTACAGATTTTGACTTGCATTTCTGAAATTATGGGTCAGGTCTACAATGCTATACCAGTGAACATAATTATTCTCCCTTCTATTCTGGAACCTCATCATTGCTCTCTTTATTTTTGTTAGGAAGAAGACAGAGCCTTTGTTTCATATGGCTTTGTTTACTACAGTGAAAAATTCCCTAAATCTTGAGATATTTTTACTTTATTATTATGTCCCCAGCCTCTCAGTTTAAATTATTTAAGCATATTACTCTCCCTCAATGCAATGCAAACAGAGCATAAAGACAAGGTACCAGAAACAAAACAGAATACCAACAAAGGCATTTAAATTAAAAATTCAAATGAAACATGTTATGCATGATTTAAACTTGACGTAGTTGATTTGTTAATGACAACCATTCATAAAGACTTTGGGAGAATTTGGACTAAGTTTGAAGTTATTCCCCTTTTTAAAATATCTCAGCACACGCATTCACTGAATCTTATTTTTGTTCTTTCTACAGCAGGCTGTTTATCCTACTTCAAGGCAAATCTCTCATCCTATTCTCAGGGTTCAAATTTTTCCCTATTCCTTTCTGCCTTACTCCAAGAATTATTCCCTTTTGTTAGTGCCTTTATTCTCTCCCCCTCTTTTGGTATGATCTCTGTATTTCTCTCCTCTGAAAATACACTCAGTCCCACTGACTCTGTATAATTCTGCATCTCTTAAATTATTGCCCATTCTTCTTTTCTCCATGAAAGTCCTCAAAGAGTGATATCCAACTATGTCCTCTACTTCCTATTTTTCACTTCTTATCTGAAATTTTGCTGCTTTTCCCTTTCAAGGGCTACAGTGTGATCTCCTAGTAGTCAACCAATAGAACTTTGTGAAGTTTGTTTATTCCTTCTTTTATAGCATTTGAAGATGTTAATACCCTTTTAGCTATATTTTTTTAAATATATATTTTTAAATTTTTGTTCAGTTACAGTTGTCCTGCCTTTTTCCTATTGTTCACCCCTATTCCACACAGCCCTGCCACTGTCAATCCCCACCATTGTCCATGCCCATGGGTTCTCTATTCGTGTTCCTTTTCTTATCTCTTCCCCTTCTTTCCCCTGTTATCCCTCTTCTGTCTCCCCTCTCATCACTGTCAGTTTGTTCTTTATTTCCAAGTCTCTGGTTCTATTTTGCTCATTTGTTTGTTTTATTCATTAGGTTCCACTTATAGATGAGATCACATGGCATTTATCTTTTACCACCTGGCTTATTTCATTTAGCACAATACTCTCTAGTTCCATCCATGATGTCACAAAGGGTGGGAGTTCCCTCTTTCTTTCTGCTGCATAGTATTTCATTGTGTAAATGTACCACAGTTTTTTAATCCACTCATTTACTGATGGGCGCTTAGGCCATTTGTAGCACTTGGCTATTGTAAATTGTGCTACTGTGAACATTGGGGTGTATCGGTCCCTTTGAATTGGTGTTTCAGGGTTCTTACCTTCACCTATTTTTTAATGTCTTTTTTATCGACTTCTGTGATGTGACATTGTCTTATTTCTTCTTATCATATAGCTATGACTCTTGGATTTTTTGGTCTTTGCTAACCTTGATAGCTTGTTCCATTAATTATTTCTTTTCTGTCATTTTATCTTCATGTTTTCATTTCTCAAAGACCACAACATTTGCCTGAAAACATGCTTCGACCTTTCTGTTCACAGAAAAGAATAATCCTTTTTTGAAACTGATTCCTGCATGAGTTTTATCCTATTTTTCACATTAATTTTGCTTTCAGGATTCTCAACAGTTTAGTCATATAACTATACTCTCTTCACTTTCTTACAACTTAACCTCTTGTATATAATTTCCACAACTTTTTCTGTCTCTACTGTTTGAAATTCTTCCTTTTCTTGTACTCTATGATCTGCCGTATACTGGTTATTTTATTGGTTTGATGATTCCTTTTGTGCTCTTTGTTGCATGTTTTCCTAACAGTGGGTATTTTCTGAAGCTCCTTTTATCACCGTAGTCTTGCCCTGATGGTCTCATTCATGCCTACAGTTTTGGTCTGTGGTGGGTTCCTACATTGCCATCTCAAACTCTAAATTCTTTCATCATGGCTGTTTGACAGACGCAGTCTGAGTGCTTGGAAATGGACCAGGACACAGCAGTGGTTAGAGGAGGCTTTCTGGAGTGACACAGAGCTTTGAGGAGATATTTCAAGTTAAGTCTTTCAGGAAGAGTCACGAGTCATTCTGGAAATACCAAAAATCTGTGTTAAGTGCTCATCTTAGGAGCAGGAATATAAGTGAAGAATACAGCCAAGAGTCAGGGTCAGTTCAAAGAAGAGGATAGAATGGAAGTAAGTTTAAAACAAGCAATGCACACACAGAATCATTTTTGCAAATGGTTTTGGGGAATTCTTAGGTCATCTCAGATAGCACATGACATGTGGAGAGTGGTGTCAGATTCACCTCACGATGCAGATTCTGGGCAGTCAACTCTAAAGTTCTTGTTGGTCTTTCATTTCCATCTTCCTGCTGTATTTTCCCACATAGATTTTACTCTCTTGTTCAATAAAAGAAAACAATGTTCTTTTTTTTCTGAAAATAACCCTGCCCTCCCACTATCAGCATCATCCAAAACGTTAGGGATTGATTTCTTTCTCAACTCCCACATCTTATCAGTTCCTAGGTCCAGACACAATTCTTCATATTTCATATATATGTGTGTATACATATGTGTGTATGTATATATACACATATGTTTTCTATTTCCAATGTTTTTTTCTCCTCATTTACTCTGTAACAGACATGTCAATATTTTTCTAATTGATCTCTTCATGTATGCTATCTGGATTTGAGGTTTTGCAAAACAATGAAGAAATTACACATCCATGCCAATTGCTTGTTTCTAAGGCTCAAAAGATTTAGGAAGTACTCATTGGATAACAGCACTTAGATTATAAGGGTGGTTTAGGAAGATGTATTCTCTTGGTTGTTCCTTGTTATAGTTCCCTGAGGTCCCTTTGCCCCACTTAGGTGCCCTGCAAGTAGACCCAGAGATTTGACATTATGATGTTGATCTGTAGGCCACTTATAGATACCATAAATTTTACTATAGATACAAACAAATACATTTGCTTTACATGTGATATAGACCTAAAAGAATCTTTGGGCAACTTCTTTCATACACACGCACACATTCACACATATTATATAAAATATATTTACATGCATGTAAATATATTACATATAGTAAATATATACTACATATAGTATATATAGTATCTTCATATAGTATATATAGATAGTATATATATATAATAAGCAATCTATATATACTATCTTCATATCCAATCATTCCACACTTTGCTAAAAGATGGAAACTCATCAAATACAATTCTGATTGACACTCTATTTTTCATGGAATAATAAAGAAATTTTATTGTCTAAAATTCAAGTTACTAATACATAATCAATTCTAATATAATATTCTAATAAGCTGCTACAAATCATTTTTAGAATAAGACAAGACATCAATAAATGAACAAATAATTTGCCAACATTTCTTTGCAAAGGCCTTTTCATTATACCTAGAACTAGGAAAGTCTATTCTATTTCTGCAACTCTTTCTTGTCATAATTCTATTCTTTATGCCTTTTTTTTTAGAACTAGGTTTAGACTCATATCCTTCTTCAAGTACTTTCCGACTGCCCCAGTCTATAAGATGACTCTTAATATTTACAAATCTTTATATTGATTATAACTTTGCTTTTTAACCTCTACTCCTATCACTTCCTAAATTTCATGAGACCCTTGTCACTATGTCCAGAAGTTTCTGGACCATTGTAAGCATTTATTATTAATTAATTTTTACCCAGTTGCCCAGACTTTTGAGAGTTAATGGCATATTAGTCATTCTTTACTGAAAACTTTTACTTGTATCACCTGTGTAGAGGCTTTAGTCATCTCAAACCATAGAAGGTAAGCAAAACAAGTAGGCCTTACAGTTTCAATCCCCTCCATTGTCCCAGAATTTTGTCTTCAGAGGTGTAGCCATGAGAGGTCTCAGAGTTTTTGCATTAATTCTACTGTTGCCACTAATCTGTATAACCATCATATTGAAAATGTTAATAATAGGCTTATAATGCTAAAATAAGCCATGCGATGATATTACTTGGGTAAATCAAAATTTAATTATCTAAAACAAACATAAGAAAGTTAGCTCAATATGAGTGCACGATAGAGAAATCAGAACAGTGTTTAATAATATATGGGAATTTAAGCTTATGGAATCCTCAGATGGGATGTACTAGTGGGCACACAGCTGTACATGTTAAATTTGAGTGAGCAAGAGTCACATCAGAATACATAAATTTCAGGTTTGCACATTGTGCAATATGATCACAAAGGTACAGTTCACTGTATAGTCAGTACACTTAGCCCTGAACATCTTGTTCATTCTCAACTTCCTGAGCTATCCTGAGTTAATTCATGTGGAGCTTTAACAAAAGTCATTATCCTGATGTCATTGGGAATCTGGAATTTGGTGGGCCATTGGGCCTATTCTGTGTAAGATTTATAGTCCTGCAGCAATTTCTGTTTGTATGTTTTCTGTGTCAAAATTTTGTTACCTAATAGTGTCATTTTATATTTCCATAAGATTTAATAATCAAATAAATAATACATATTTATATTTTATATTCATAATGCCTAACTCACCATATTGCATTTAAAATTTCACTGCATTAAGCATTTTTGTGCACATACTGAGTTTCAGGTGCCATAATAAATGCTAGAAATATAAATAGACTGTGATTTGATCTGTGGCTTGGGAAGGATTCAGCCCTTTAGCAAGTCACATGGGGACATTCGTAAAGGTGCACTTCTCAGCTCTTCCTTTAAGAGAGAACCTGCCACTCCTTGCATTTATCTGACTGCTTCCATGCTTTTGGGGTCTAAAGCAGTCTTTGAACTGAGATCAAGCTCTTGCCAAGCAGCTGCCAGGCAATGATTCAGACTGGTGGGGGTGCTAGGCCTGACTATTTTCGCCTAAAGCAAGACTCCTCTACAGATAATCTTTGTGTGGGATTTCCCCATTGGCCTGGCCTAGACTTTCTTTGCCCTGCCCAAAACTCTTTCTACCCCATCCCTCTTCCTTCTCCTTTTCCATTCACAGGTATCTGATATACATCATTGTGTAAAACTTTTCCTGTTGACCCCTGATCCTTCCCTTCTTTCCTTGTGTTTCATAAACTTTTCCCCCTGTAGATTTCTTGTACTCCATCTTGGTATCTTCTTGTCAGAGGACCTAAACTAATAACACACAGACACACAAAATAGTTATAAAAAATGTGGTAACTATTATAATCGAGAGTATATGAAAACTATATGGGAAGCTTTTCTTGCATTCCATGGTGAGACTTGGATAATTTTTTTCTTACATTTTTTACTTTACTTTCTACAAACTCTGTATTTAAAATAGAACATGTCATATTGTATTATAATTGCTTGTTTGTATGTTTTTCACTTCATCAGACTGAGATCTTTGAGAGACAATGATGTTTTACTTAACCTTGTATACTGAAGGGCATTTTATCAAGCTCAGTGATACCAAAAATACTTGTTGAAGAATGAATCACAGAGGAGGAATTAATAATCTGGGATCTGAAGGATGAGCTTACGCTTTCTAGGTGAACAAAGTAAAGAGTGAGTATTTAATAGAAGGGCTTTCATCTTGAACAAGTATTCAGGAAATGTCAAGTTATTTGGAATAGCTAGAGTTCATTGTGCTTTGGGGTTTAGAGGAATAGCGCATGAGGATAGAAAGATAACTCAGCCTTGCACAATATGGGTACTTGCTGAATATTTATATATGAAGACCATTTATGTCATTTCTCAAAAAAGTTGCTTGAGGAGTTGCGTGTGTATGTATAATAAGATGAAATGAGCTTATTGAAACAAGAAAGTCTCACTATACTTCATTCTGCATGAAAGAGAAGCAAATTGTGATAAAAATTATCTGTGATAATGAATGTTTCAATTTTCTACAAAGATACCAAGATAAAAATCCATTTTTGTTTCCTTATGATACTATAGCAATACAAATACATTTTCAGTCTCGTAACCTCATAGCTATTTCTGACAATATCTTCTTTTTTGGCACACATGTCCTATGACATGCCAAATCTTTCTGGGAATTCAAGTCTAGAGTCGTTCAGGTGTCACTCCTTTCTTTCCATACTTGCAGAACCTTTTTTGCATGCTCTATAAGCTTCTATTGAATCTCTATAATGAGTCTCCGCATTTTTAATCAAGACATTTTAAATCCTTACAATTGCAAAAAAAAATCCTACAAAAACTTTTTATTACATTGCTTTACTTGGTCTGGAACATGTGATGGTTGTGTTGTCAGTTATCTCATGTATAAAGTTCCAAGCCTGGCCTTCAAGGTCCTCTGGTTCCTACTTTATGTATCCCCATTGTACCATTTTTAGCTTCATCTCTTAGTACTTCCCAACATGTCCAAGGACATCTATACACCATTTTTTATATAGATTACTTGTTATTAGCTTCTCTTATGTTATTTTGAAAAATTCCTTTATTTCAACCAGTGTATTTCCTTATTAACCTGTCTACCCACCTACCCACTCAGGTACGTGTTTGTGTGTGTGTGTGTGTGCGTGTGTGTGTGTGTGTATAGTCCAGAATATATCCAGCCATGTAATATGAAAAATAGAGACATTTATTGAAGAAGATACAAGAAACATTGTACATAGGAGAATGACACCTTAGTTCTCTTCAAAGTAGTCGCCTGGGGATCTCACACAATTCTCCCAATTGCCATCAGCTGCTCCATCATATTTTACTAAATTTCATTGACTGTCTGAAATTTCTTCCCTCCCAAAGGTGACTTTAGTATTGGAAAAAGCCAGAAGTCACGGGGTGCCAAATGTGGGCTGAAGAGGGACTGAGTTACCTGGGTTATTTGATATTTTGCCAAAAAACTCTACATGAGATGTGATGAATAAGCAGGCTCATTGTTCATGATGAAGCTGCCAATGACCAGTTGCCCAGAGCTGTGGCCTTCTCAATCATCTGACTAGTTTCTGTGGAGGAATGTTCAAGCTTAACATAAAATCTGATGCAGATTGGCTGCTCTACTCACTCAGTCATTTTGAATGTGATGGCTACACAGTACACATGCTCACTCCATGGCGTCTGTTGTCCCCACTGATTAGTACAGTGAAGTTACCATTGTTCAGGCATCCTCATTCCAGTCCACTCTTCTTGGCTGCCAGATTATACTGATGTCGCACAAACCATTCTTGTTATATTAATGATGGCTAGTTTTTTTCTGGACAGACCTTATACATATGTATATATACATGTATATAAGCATATACAAATAAAATATGATGAATATATATATAGCATATACTTTATATTTATTTTCTCTTATTTCATTTATGGATTTTTTTCTTCTTTTTCCAGATTAGGTAAAGACTGAGTTTTTTAAGCCTTTTGCATGGTTTGACAATATTAGTAGCTATTATAAATTCCACAGGCTCTTAAATAATGAGTATGTGGATAAACAAATTCTCATCTCTCTGGTAATATATTTTTTTACCTTGATTGCCTTTAATTATTTTATTTTCAAATACCTCTTATGTAGAGCTCAGTGGTTTTGTTTCCCTGCAGATCTCAAAGGCAATACTTCTTAATTGTGAATAGAATAAAGAAGGTAAGGCTGGAGTAGAAAGTGATTCTGGATCGCACACCCCATGGGGACTTTATTATAATCATGGGGAGGTGTGTAGAGTGAGAAGACATTTTCTCAGAATTATGATTTATTCTCCCTAGGGTGTTTCCTTACCACCCTGCCAAAAATCACTAATCACCAAATTATGTTATTCCTTAGACTACTCAACAACTGGATTTATTGTGAGACTCATTTTCGTTTTGGTTAGTTATCATATTTGTATATATAAAAATTATATTCAGTTGATTTTTAAAAACTTAGTCAATAAAAAAATAAAATAAAAAGCTTAAACTTGGGTGCAAAAAAAGAACACATAGTTAATGAGCTAGAAATAACCAATGCTAATAATTAGGCAAACATCAGAGAAGAAATGTGGTTGTTTTTTCCTAATCCTAAGATTGACAGCTAATTTGATTCAGAAAGTGCCATATTAATCAGCCAAGAAATATTGTAAAAACATGGCACTAAGAGGAAAGACTCTTAGATTGTCATCTCTGCTCTGCCACTGTCTTTGTGGTTTTAGGGTTCTACTCCTCACTGATGCATCTGCAACATGGAACTGATGTGCCTTACCTGTGGGGTACCAGGCATTGTATAGGGTAAAACATTAAATATATAAGACTTGGCTTCTGCTTTCAAAGTGATGGAGAATCTTAGAGAAATAGTACCATGAGTGCAAACATCTCCCTTGGAAGTTGTTATGCGTAAAACAACTTACAAATTTACAAAGTATGTAAATACACTGTCAACAACTTCTCAGAAGAGAACATCTCTTTTTAAAAAATTATAAATATCACCCAACATTTAAAAATTCAGAATATTAGTGATATTGTAAAATACAAGTTGCATCCTCATTTCTAATAGAGAATATATTTTTAAAAATGTCATCAGGGTGAAAAATAAAAACTTAACACTGTCATGTCTAAGGAATCTGTGTTTTCTCTCTCCTTCCCTCCAAATCAAGTATATTACAAATTCTGTGTTTACAAGAAAGAGAGGCAAAGAGAAGAGGGAGGTGGCAGAGGGAAGCCTGTTTGTCTTTTCCTTCGATGGGCTGCTCCATCAAGTACTGTATACCACGTACTGTGCCTCAGGTACAGACTTGTATGTTTCCAAGCGCAGGATTTTGTCTTTTTCATCTTTGTTTCCCCAAAGTTCTTAGCAAAGGCTATGTAGCCAATCACTATTTGTTGTTGAATAGACAAATTGAAATAATTTGAGAATTACATCTCATATTTTTTGTCAGTTCTTAAGTGATGCTAGGATTTAGCTAATCACCTCCTCCAGTTTTTTCTTGTTGCTCTCTTCCTAACATTTCTCATTTCCCACTTTTTTCTGTGTTCAGTTAGGGTTATTTAAGCTGCTCCAGCAAAGAAATTTCAAAATTCAGTGGCCTGGAGACTGCAGTTTATTTAGTTTATTTCTTTCTCACTTTCTCTGGGGTAAATGCTCCAGATTGGCAATTAGTTCTACTCCGTGAAAGTATTTCAGGAGCCAGGTGAGTAGTGGTGTTGCAAGGGCCAATGAACTATTTTCAAGGTATCTCAGGAAGAACAAAAGTCGGGGGCCAGGGAATTCCATTTAAATAAGTGATATGGAAGTTAAATAATTCTTCCTCCATTCCAACGCTGAAGCTGTGGTTCTAATTACAGAGCCGCACCAAGGGCAAGGGGGCTACCCACAGGTTGTGGCTGGGGGAGGGAGCTCAGTTTCAGGTGGAGCAGCCATTTCATGACTTCCACTCTATTCAATAGAAAAGAGATCCTTATTTGCTTTCCTGGTGGACAGTTAGCAATCTCTGCCTCATCTTTTCCTCCTGGTAATTTGCCATATATTTTTTAATAGACTCAGGCTCTAGAGAACATTTTAAAGAAAACTTTTGTTTTTCCCTCTAGGCACTAATTTCCATTTCCTCACAGCTTTGGTGATATTACCCAAGTAAAAGATAATATATCCTGTCTAGTTTTTCTGATAAGTTTGGGGAATCTATAGTTTATTTCTGAGATCTTGACATTTATTAGTTTTGCAGTAAAACAGCCTTAGATTTATGCTGTAAAAATTTCAGAAAAATTTCTCATTTTAGTGGTCTAAACCAAAGAATAGAAAGTGCTTAAAATAAGAGACTGCCTTGAGTTAAATTTGAAAGCTAATATGGTTCCTTGGATTCATTAGCATAATTAGTCTTCTCTTGGAAACATTCGAAGTGCAGCTTGTTCTAGTATGGGAAAATACTATTTTGTTGCGTTTTAGAATTTAGTAAGGAAGAGTATTTTCCAGTTTTGTTATTCTGAATTATGTGCATATTCTTTAATAACTCTAAAGTAAGCTAAAATTTATAAAGGATCAATTCTAAGTATATTTGTACAGTTGTTTCAAGGAGAATGGCCAAATATAAAAGAAAAGTCTGTAACAATTCAAAGTATTTTTATACTTCTCTTTTTGTTTTCTTTTTTATGTCTTCCCTCATAATCTTTGAGGATACTGCAGCTTCATTTCCTTGGCAAAATAATTTCAAGGAGAGCTGGAATGAAAGATCACTAATGTTTTAATGGCTCTGTCTGTCAACAGCTGACTTTTTGTTAATAACAGAACAGGCTGTCTTTGCACATGGAGGGGAATACGGAACACGTTCTGCGATCTGCACACCCTTGGGGCCAGCTGAGTTATTAATTGCCAATTTTAAAGATGCTGACAAGTGTAGACAGAAGTGCAGAAGATTTTTTTTTAATGGACTTTGCCTTTGAATGGAAAGGACAACTATATGATGTCTACATACTAAGACAGAAAGGATTCCTACTTCCTTTTCATTAGCTATTTTTTTGTCCTGAAAAATATTTTTTATTACAGAATTATAAATGATGCCATAGTAAATACTTATTTTTATTAATTACTTAAAGGTCATGTCTTGAAACTGAAGGAGTTCTAGGTCAGGGCTAGTTTGATATGACTGTCATACCTGAGCCTAAGAAAGCATTTATAGAAGTCTAAGTGGGCAGGGAAAGCCCTTTAGGCTAATCATAATAATGGTAATAATGGTAATAGAGTTGCTTATATTTCAGGTATTGTTCTTAGCATTACATGTCCACTCTCATTTATGCCAGGATAGTTAGAACCCTTCCTTAATTGACTGTCTCTCCTTAAGGAGAAGAGTGATAAAAATGGCACCAACATTCTAAGGAAACCATTTAAATTGCCCCTAAATTCCTTCTAGTGTGGGGAAAAAGTTTAAAAACTCAAATCATTAGTCCTTAGAATTTTTACTTCAAGGTTTATCTCACTGTTTTTTATCCCATTAACACCAGGTGAAATTAATTTTTTTTTCTCAAAACTCTGTATTTAAGAGTTTAAAAAAGATATAAACAACTCTAGATTGACAGAGCAGCTCTGTTCCCTAATATTTACATCTTTGTAATGAAGAAATCTACAGTGGGATTGTGGGAACTGCATAAAGAGGAAGTCCTGTGGAGAAGGTCAGCTATTGTCCCTTGTAGAGGATTTAGGAGGGAAAACCGAGGGGCGACTCTGTACCTAGAGTTTGAGGAAAATGTGTGTTCCTACCCTTTTTATGTTTTGGTTCTGTGTTTATTTCGTCTCTGTGGTCCAGGGGAGGGCGATTTGGTTTCATCCCCACATGGTGAGCCACACAGGCTGCCAGCCCCCCTTGGGGATTTTGCACAGTGTCATTTCATGCTGGATGAATGGATGGTGTCCAAAGGCAGAAATGAGCTAATACATTTTATTATAAGATCTTGCTTTTAAAAAAGTGTTTATTCCTAATGGTTCTTTGTTGAAACAGAATAGAGTGTGTGGAAAAACTGGAAGTTTCAGCAAAGTGGAAAGGATCAGCACCTGCAGAGTGAGATACCAGCTCTGCGTCATCCTGTAAACATCCGTCACAGGGCCTCAGAGGGTGAGAGCTTGTTCCTGTGGGGTGTGCAGGAGAGGGCTCTGTGCTTTTCTATTCTTTAGGTTTTTATTTGTAGAACTTAAAATTTATTTTATAAATTAAAGGTTTAATGAATAAACTATACCATTACATCATCTTCAGGTTAAGAAGATGACATAATGAGATTGCTTTTCAAAATATTTGTCTATAAGAGGGAAGTTGAGATTTGAGGTGTGGATGAAGTAACCTTTTTAGATATGATAGCTTGAGTTGCTTTATTACAGTGTTCTTCTTGGTATGTCGGAGAAAATGAAAATGGGCTGTGGCTTTTCCTTTATTGTTTTTACATTATATTTTATTGATTATGCTAATAGTTTCCTAATCCTTCTTCCTTTGCTCCCCTATACCCAGCAACCCCCAATCACTCAGGCAAGCCCCACACCATTTTTCATGTCCATGGGTCATGAATGTAAGTGCTTTGGCTACTCCATTTCCTATACTGTACTTACATCCTATACTTACATCCACATGGCTATTCTGTAACTAACTATTTGTAGTTCTTAATCTCCTCACCTCTTCACCCATCCCTCACCACCACCCTCCAGTCTGGCAACCATCAAAATGCTCTCTGTATCCATGATTCTGTTTCTGTTCTTGTTTGCTTAGTTTATTTCTTAGATTTAATTGTTGATAGATATTTATTCATTGCCACTTTACTGTTCATAGTTTTGATCTTCTTTTTCTTAAGTAAGTCTCTTTAACATTTCATATAATTATGGTTTGGTGATGGTGAACTCCTTTAGGTTTTTTTTCTTATCTGTAAAGCTCTTTATCTGCCCTTCAATTCTAAATGATAGCTTTGTTGGGTAGAGCAATCTTGGCTGCAGGTGCCTGCTTTCATGACTTTGATTATTTCTTGCCAATTCCTTCCAGCCTGCTAAATTTCTTTTGAGAAGTCAGCTGACAGTCTTATGGGAACTCCCATGTAGGTAACTAACTTCTTTTCTCTTGCTGCTTTTAAGATTCTGTCTTTATCTTTAACCTTTGGCATTTAATTATGTTGTATCTTGGAGTGGGTCTCTTTGCATGGATCTTGTTTGGGACTCTGTGCTTCCTAGACTTGCACACCTATTTTTTTCACCAAATTAGGGAAGTTTCATTATTTTTTTAAATAGATTTCCAATTTATTGCTCTTTCTATTCTCCTCCTGGCACCCCCATGATGCAAATGCTGGACCTCTTGAAGTTCCAAAAGCTGATTATACTATCCTTTTTTTTTTTAAATTCTTTTTTCTTGCTGCTGTTCTGGTTGGTTGTTTTGCTTCCTTGTGTTTCAAATCATTGTTTTGATTCTCAGCTTTATCCACTCTACTGTTGTTTCCCTGTAAATTGTTCTTCACTTTAATTAGCATATCGTTCATTTCTGACTGGATCTCTTTTATGCTTTTGAGGTCCTCACTAAGTTCCTTGAGCATCCTATAACCAGTGTTTTGAACTCTGCATCTGATAGATTGCTTATCTACATTTTGTTTAGCTCTTTTTCTGGAGTTTTGATATGTTCTCTCATTTGGGCCATATTTCTTTGTCTCTTCATTTTGGTGGCCTCCCTATGTTTGTTTCTATGTATTAGGGAGAGCTCCTATGACTCCCTGTTTTGGTAGTATGGCCTAATGTAGTAGGTTTCCTGTGTGGTCCAGTGGCACAGCCCCACATCACTCAAGCTGGGCACTTGAGGTGTACATTTTGTGTGGGCTGAGTATATCCTCCTCTTGTAGTTGAGCCTTTATTGCTATTGGCAGGTCAATGGGAAGGATTTACCCACACTAGTCAGCTATAAGGACTGGCTGTGACCACTGACCACCAAACTCTGCTCTTTGTGGGATCAGCTATGCAGGGGCAGGGTGGTGGGGCTCCGATATAGTCTGTATCTATCCACTGGGTGCACAGGCTCTGGGGTTTCCTGAGTAGTGCAGGCCAAGGTAAGCTCCACCTGTGTTTTACCTGGGGCCTCTCTGCCTGGTCTATAAAGCAATCTGATATGGCTGGTACTTGTTTTAGGCTTGGAGATTCCCAGGTGAAGTCAAGCTGTGAATCTAGGCTGGCTGCTGCTAGTGCTGGGCCTGGGGCCACTTAGCAAGAGGTATGGGAACTGGGGGCTCACTGAGACCAGCTATTGCTTGTTTGAGAGGATTTAGAAAGTTGTGAAGCTTGAGCCAAGACCAGGTCATTTATATGGAAAAACAGCTTAGGTGGGCCCATCAATTGGGTGGGGCAGAGTCTCTGAGCATCTCCAAGGCAGGTGGGTCAAGCTGTGTTAGGCAGGTTGATGGAGTGTCAGATATGGCAACAGCTTGCCAGCTCTGTAGCGGGCAGGTTTACAAAAGGGACAATGGCCTCTGCTGGCCTTGTTGTCAGACACTTCAGTTTCTCCCTGTAAACCACTGGTGCCTTTTAAGCTGCTACCCTGGTGCTTGAGCTCAGAGGGAGTGCATCGGAGTAGGTGAGTCCATGTGTGCTCTTTAAGAGGAATTGCTTGGGGCTCCAGAAGTTTCTTCCACCGAATCAATCCCTGCTGGTTTTTAATAGCCTGAAGTTGTGGGGACTTATCTTCCTGGCGCTGGAACCCTGGGCTGGGTAGCCTGGTGTGGGACAGGAACTATTCACTCCTGAAATATCTCTCCCAAAGTTTATCCACCTCTGTAGATGCAAGCCAGCCCATTTTGCATCTTCCCCCCTCCAACCTGTCTGGATGGATGTGGTTTCTTTAATTCTGTACTTGTTTGACTTCCATTCAGCTGAATTTCTGACAATGCTGGGTGATGATTGTTCTATGATTTAGTTTTAATTTTGATGTGGTTTTGCAAGGAGGCAAGCTGTGTTTACCTATGCTGCCATCTTGACCAGAAATCTCTCCTGGCTTGAAATCTCTCCTGGCCTTGAAAAATGAGGTTCTGTTCTTTAAAAATGTGATGGGAAAAGATCTGTATTTTGATTTTGATTGATGGTGTTACTACAGAGATGTTTGATAATATTTAAAGATCCTTTGGGGGCAGAAAATGACACTGCCAGTTGAAAGATGAAAGGCAGAACACTATGCTGTTTATAACTCCTGAGGAACAGAAGTCCTGGGAAGTACCATACAAGAGATGGCACCTGGGACCGTTGGAAGTTTGTATGGCAAGCTGGGTGGGCTTAGCTGGGTGTCCGTGGCTCTGTGGCACAGGAGCTGTCTCTAGTGGTTCAGTACTTGTTGGCTCTGGAGCCTTTCCTGATAGATCATAGTAGGCATGGGTGTAAGAACCTGATAAGAAGTGTGGTTGGGGTGTGGACTTAATTGACTGCTCAAGAAAGTGGAGCTAACTTGCCAGGACCTCGTAGCTATATCAAGATAGCATTAAAACAACAACAACAACCTCTAATACCCTATACTACAAGACAGAACAGGCTTCCCATTATAAAGTGGTTTAAATATTAGTGTTTATTTAAACAACAGATACACTGAGTACTTAGGTTTTGTACATGAATACACCTAGCTCTTACCAGCACCAAGTAAATCAACTATCAAAATTGATGCCTGGACATTGATGATAACAGCAGTAAAGTGTAGGAGGATGTTCTGCATGGCGTGGGCCCAGTTCCCACTTGGGGATGCACAGGACCCATGCCCACAGATAGGTTCTCCCAAGGGGAATCAGGCCTGCAATGTGCTTAGGCTGTTATGAGTCTTGCTTTTTGCTAAAACTCCCTCACCCTGAATTGAGGACATTTACTGCAAAGTAACTTCCTAAAATCCATGCTAAACCTTCCAAGGATGAGTGTAACTGGTTCAACTATTTTTGCCTCTTCATTTGCAAATATCCCTCTTCTGTGATGTGATTGGCAGCATTGGCTCCTTTGTTTTCTGTAAAAGGTAACCACCTAAAGCGAACCTGTGCATTGTAAATGAGGACCATCATGTAATGGGTGGAGAAACCCAATAAAGGCCTGTCATGTGGAGGCCGAGGCTTTTGCTCCCCTTGAGAGAAAAGCCATGCTGTCCCTTTTCCTCCACCAGACTCGGTAGTCTGTGTGAATGTCTCATTTTATCCATAATGATGCAGACACTGCAGCCTGGTGTCTGCATCAGTAAAGAGTACTTCTCTCCTATATGTTTTCTTCCATTTGTTTTGTTTTTTACTTTTCCCAAGAAGCTAGGAATGAAAGTGTAGGTAGAAGGCTCAGTGTGCATGGGTGTCAGGGAAGGTAAGATCATAGAGCTGATGTTGAGTTAAGGATAGAAGCTTAGCTTTCCTCCAGAATACCCTTCCTCTGGTGCAATCATGGGGACTGAAGTAACTCTCCAGTTCAGCATTAGGTGGAAATTAGTGAAAACCTAAGAAGTGAGCTGCAGGAAAATTAAGTTGCATTGCCATGGCTATGAGAAATAAAGATGCAGTTTTTCTTCTCTGTTTCTGGTCCTACTTGGGCCTTCAGATGAGTTTGCTCCTGGACATGTGTGATACCTCTGAGTGAGCCTCAGAAGACCACTGTGTGTAGATATTGATTTACAACAAATGTTCAGGATGCTGATTCAGACCCATGAACTGTACTTCAAGTGCCCAGATAAGAAGGGAGAGCCTGTACAAAGCAATCAGACAACTGTATTTTTCTTGGGCTGTTGTAAAAATGGGAACAAATCCAATGGGAAAGTCCAGAGCTAGTGTGGTTCTGACTGATTTTCATCAATCCCTATGAAATTTGATTCTATAAAGAAAATATCAGCCTGACCAGGTGTCTCAATTTGTTAGAACATCGTCCCTAACACCAAAAATGTTGCAGGCTCGATCCCCAGTCAGGGTGTGCACTTAGGTTTTGGGTTCAATCTTCAGTCAAAGCTTGTACAAGAAACAATTGATTCATGTTTCTTTGTCACATTGATGTTTCTCCCTTTCTCTCCCTAAAATCAATAAATACATCCTTGGGTAAGGATTAATTAAAAAAAGAAAATATTATGAAAATATTATATTAGTCTAAGGGCCTTTAGAGAACCTTATCTCTTGAATTCAGGCTTAGATAAGCTGCCTTATTTGAGGCAAATCTTCACATTTAATGTTTAAAAGTTTCCTAAGGTCAACATAAAAGAAAGATTAATTGGTTGACTCAAGGTTTGATTTTGTTCTGTTTCTCCAAATGTATTCTCATTTTAGTTCAGGGACTTTATTTTGGTAGTGAGGCATTTGGTGACTTCAACTTTTGAATGAATTATTGTAGAAAATAGCTTAGGGTACAGCTTCATTCCAAGGGGTATACATAATTTTTGTTAGTAACAATTACATTTTTATGTTCCATTCTTTCGAATCTAGAAATTGAAATAAACTTATAAACAAACAGTAAAAGCAGCATGTTAGGCCTTTTCTTAGACATATTTATGAGGCTTTATTGCTGCCTGAGAATCTCTAAAAATTGTTCTTTGTACAGATGGATTCTAATAAGTATGATTTATTGTTATATACCAAAGAAATAGAGAAATTTTGAACAAAAGGATATACCTCTCTCCCCTAGAAATACTTCCCAAGAACCATTGAAATCTTTGCCTGAAATTCATAGTGATATTCATTGAAAATCCTCAATCATCTATGATGCTCAGCCAGAAATTCAGTAGTGGAATCCAAGAGAAGTTAGCAGACCATTTTTTTCTACCCTAATTTAAATCCTGGAGCAAGGGGAGAAAAATGTGAAAAACAGACATTTATTGATAAGGAAGCTGGAAGGAACTTCTGCCTTATTGGAGACTCGGTGATAAACTGGATCTGGGGGAACCGAGGGGTAAAAGTGATATATCCTTTCAGCTTCATCAGTGTGACCATGACCATGGTGACTGGCTCTGGACTGGCTTTGACTGCTTTTTGGCAGGTGTATCCTGACATAGGCTCACCCTAGGCCCATGTTCTGAGCTTCTCTCTTCCCGCCCTACAGCTTTCTAGATCCTGAGGTGTGTGGACCAATAGGAACCATCTTGCACTCAGGAATACACAGGTGTCAGAAAGTAGGGGAGAGTTCACACTCACATTGCAACTCTTGACCAATGGGGTACAAGAGTCTAGAGGTTAATCCCTCCCTCTTCCATCCTGAGACATATCCAAAAGACTTCTTAGAAAGTCTGTGGATTGAAAACCAATCTTTGTATTGATTCCCCAGTCTTCTGCATGTACTCTCCTGTCCCCCCTCATTTTTGCTTTGTAAGATCGCATTCCTGAGTAAGTCTTGCCTGCCTCTGTTCAGAGTGTGCTTTGAGAGGATTTCAGGGAGAGATTATTGAAAAATTTTATAAATCAATGCTAAATGACAATTAACACAGTAGAAAGATGGGCAAAGGACATGAGCTGGCAGTTTAACAAGAAGAAAAAATACAAAACTTTTGTTTTAATAAAATTTTGATATCAAATTTTACCTTATCTGCATGGAAAATTAAAACAAAATTGATAACATTGTTATAGTCAATATATTAGGAAACAGTCTCAAACTTAGTGGTGGTGGCACCTGGTTGGAGGTTAATTTGCTAATATCATTTTGGAAGGCAATTCTCCATGAATATTCTCACATTTCTGCAAGGTATGAGCTTTCTGAGGAATGGATGAGTTTGAAAATCAAAAGGAAATTGTAAGTTGTAAATTGCTACAGAGATATGTGGGAACTTAACTTTCCTGGAGAGACATTTGCTTATCTTCCAGATTAATAAGTTTTCTGTTTCTTTTTCTCTGCAGAGGGACATAGGAGCAGATATGTCAGCCACCTTACATACACTATGAATTTTGTAATTTCAAGTACCCTCTCCTGTGGCACAAACCCTGTTGCATGTACAGGTGAACTTTAGGTTCCCATTGTGTAACCCTGTGGAGAATTGGGGCATGGGCAACCAATGCAAGATGCTGCTCTGGCTGCTGCCTTTTGCTTTGAGTTATACAAGGTCTGTTCTCTGATCCAGAGGTCTGGTGTTTCTGTTAGCAAATGCACATACAACCATGACAGGCTAACTTTTAATCTTGTAAGTAGGGTAAAATATCTGTTCTTTTGTAGTTTGAACTTAGCATATCTCTCAAAACTAAAGGTGAACATAACCTTTGGATTTAGTTTTAAACCTCTGGAGACTTGTGCTATGTGAGGATACAGGGGCACATATGTTGGGTGCCTGCCTGGCATCCATTCCTCCCTTTGCAACAGCACAGTTTCTTTTGAAGGACTACCCACCTTTATTGCACAGCAGCTGTGCATTTTTGGGAAGGGGTAGAGGAGGTGAGTTGAGCTCATC
Organism: Tonatia bakeri; assembly: GCA_004024845.1. Classification (NCBI taxonomy): domain Eukaryota; kingdom Metazoa; phylum Chordata; class Mammalia; order Chiroptera; family Phyllostomidae; genus Tonatia; species Tonatia bakeri. The sequence continues at coordinate 22,766 of PVIA01002099.1, read as the reverse complement.
CCACTTGCTGGAGTGAGTCCTCACAGGCCTAAGCAAACTTGCTTAATATGGCACAGCTGCCAGGATGGTCAGTAACCAGTCCTTCGACTATCAGTTCATGTTATTGCTTAAGTTTGATTGGGGCAAGAGTGAAATAAGTGAAGGACATCTGTGCTAAGGTAGGATGAAGAGAGAATCTCTTTCTCTCAATGGCGTGGGGGAATAGGCCTGGGACTACTACAGCTATTGTGAACATTGAGAGAAATTTGACTAAAGATTAACTGTTAGTAGAAGACTGAAAGATTTAGAGAAAAATGGAGCCAGTACCCTGACTAAACCATGCCTGAACTTCCTGTGAATTTTCAAGTTATATGAGTAAATAAAATTATTTATTACTTATGTCAGTTGAATTGAATTTTCTAGTGTGTAATGAAAACCTTCCTCTCTGATAAAGAGTATGAGTGAGGAAGGGAGTGAGGAGGCCAATACTGAGCATATCTCTCAATAGATTCTCTGTCACTCTAGCTGTCTGAAATTCTTCCCCTCGGAGATGTTTCCCTGAATTTAACTGTTGATCTTGAATGGTGCCATCTAAATAGCACTTTCTGCTACAATGGAAATTTCCTATATTTGTGTTGCCCCATATGGTAGCCATTAGGTACATGTGAATATTGAGCACTTGAAATATTGTTAGTAAGACTGAGAAAGTGAATCTTTTAAAAGAGATTTTATTTACTTATTTATCTTTAGAGGAGGGAGGAAAAAGAGAGGGAGAGAAACATTGATCAGCTGCTTCTTGCCTGAGCCCTGACTGGGGACTGAACCTGCAACCCAGGCATGTACCCTGACCAGGAATCAAACTGGTGACTTTTTGCTTTGCAGAATCACATCCAAGCAACTGAGCCACACTGGTCAGGGCAAGAAAGTGAATCTTAAGCTTCACTGAATTTTAATTAACTTAAATCTAAATAGCTGCATGTAGTTAGTAGCTACCATATTGTACAGTACAAATTTAGATGGCCCTGTTAAAAAGTGAAGCACTTAGAAGATTAATAAGCTTGTCTTGTCAAATTATAACATGATTTATCAAAGGCTTATTGGAAAACTTAAACTTGATCCTGGAAAAGAGGAGGTGTGGTGTATTTGATAATTTGATTTTTATTTGTTTTGAGGATGGGTCATGTAGGAGAGACCCAGAGTAAGCAAATGCCTTTACCTTTTCTACCAATTGGAAATCTTACCTTTCCAGGGACCACTAGTTTGTGAAATTATTTTAAAAAGGGAAAATAGCTGCCAATTTTTCTTGATATAGGCAGTGTACATCTTTATAGTTTAGTTTCATATCAATGAGAATATAAACAAAAGCAGTATAAATAAATATATCAGAAATTCCTTACATATGAGGTAAATTATGTGTCCCAGATGTGTGGATTTTGAAAACAGACTATATTACATCAATAAAACGCTAATCGAGAAATAAAAAAGTCCTATCATGCTTCTTTTTTCCTCTTCTCTTTACTCATTTCCCCTCCCTATTTGTGTTAGTCTGCAAGGGCTGCCATAGCACAATATCACAGACTGGGTGGGTTAAACAGCAGAAATTTATAGTAATTTCTTGCAGTTGTGGAGGCTCGAACTCCAATACAAGGTGTCCCTGGGTTTCGTTTCTCCTGAGACCTCTCTTTTTGGCATGCAGATGACCACCTCCTTGCTGTTTCCTCTCATGGCCTTTCTTCTTTGCATGTCCGTTTCTGGAATCTCTTCCTCTTCTTATAAGGACACTGGTTCTATAGCATTAGGGCCCCATCCTTCTGATTCATTTGACCATAGTTACCTCTTTAAAGGTCTTTTCTGCAGTATAGTTGTATTGGGGGTTGGTGCTCCAACACAGGAATTTGGGGTGAACAAAATTCAGTCCACAAAACCATTTTCCTTCCTTCCACAGAGGTGAGTCAAGGACATATAGTGGGAAAGGCACCAAGGTCACAATAAAAGAAGGAAGACATGGTTCATGTCCCATTAGAACCTGAGGCTCTCTTTGTGGAGGAGAGAGCCACTTAACAGGCAACCTAATTAAAAATGTAGTATGAGTAATCATGGGTGAAGTTATTGCAGGGAGTTATTCCAGGAAAGAGGGCAAAGGAGGGAGGAAGAGAGAGGCCATGCCAATCATGTCATGTCTTGTGGGATCATATGTTAGTAACTTGGTGCTATTTCCCCTTTCACTTCTCTCTTCTCTATTGAGGTAATGAAATCCTAGAAAGTACATTGTCCAGGCTCCCTGTCAGCAAGGTTCTTGTTTAACTTCTGTTAATGAGAGGTACTTACATTAGATTTGTAAGTCAGGGAGAAGCAAAGACACTATTTGAATGAGGAAGTAATAGGTATCTTGAAGTTTTGTATACTGAAAATTACCCTCTTCATTGTGTAAGGAGTTGGGGTTATCAGGAATGTCTCCCTGTAGTTCCTATACTTCCCATGTCTTCCAACAAGTTTTTTAGTCTCTAATTGACAGAATTAAGTTACTTACTACTCAAAAATCCTAAAATGATTCTTTTTTTTAAGTCAAACTCAGACTTATGGTATAGCCATCAAGCTAAGCATTTCATGTCAGTTACTAGAACTTAGTTCTACTAGTTCTCTGAGATACTTTCAGAACTAACTCCACTATTCCCTACACCTATGTTTGCCTCAGTTCCAAACATCCTTCTCAAATGTTATCACCCAGACTTTCCACAGTACTGTAATTATCAGTAAATTGAATCCAATCTCCTTTCCTTTCATTTTCTTTGACTTGTGTATGTACCTTCTGGAACTCTTCATATGTGTTCAGCAACCTCCACTGCATCCTCAACATTTTCTCTGAATGTTGTCTATACCTCCTTGTTTATTAAAATCTTGCTGTCCTTGAAGACATCGTTTTCACTGGGCTGTGTATCTCAGGGCCAGGAAGTGGGGCAGTATTTTCCTTGCTTTCTTATGGCAGTTTCCAAATCATTTCTCCTAGCTCCTTTGAAGTAACTATTATTTGCTGATGCCACACCCACTTTCTCTCTGCTGATCTGCAATTATAATCACTTGGTTGCCTGAAGCATTAAACTCTTTCCTTTAGTTTTTAATATTTTGTCTGCAATGTTCCTATTTAGGGTTGTTTAAAATTCATTATACATAAAATATTCGCAAAAGTGGCTACAGTAGATTCTCAATGAGTATTATTGTCATTGTTATCATCTTAGTTTTTTCCCTATTTGTGTCTGAACAAGTAAACATTGCTGGAAATAAAATCACATGGTAGGAATTATTACTTTCTCTTTCAATTCTTAATTACAGCCCTCAAACTGGCCTCAACTCTGTCCAGCGATCAATATTGTTCTTTATTAGCTTCTTTTTCCACTCAAGGAGATGACTTATTACACTTTCTTCTTTTTTCCTATATCCCACACCCTTTCACTCTCTCAGTTGATGATCTCAGCTCACACTTAATTGAGGCAATATAGATTAATTTGGAAACTCTCTGATCTTCCCTCTACCAAATCATTTTTTTTAGTGCATCTGCACCTATTTTTCTTTCTTCCTTCCTATTTTCAGGAATGAAGAGGTCCTCCTTTTATCACAGCCAATCATTCTATTTATTCTTGGCATCCCTTTTCCCATTCTTTTATGATCCTTTTTCTCTTATTATTCACTCTCCCAAGAAAGGTTTAATAACTAACAACTCCCCACAAATACCCTTTCTCTGTTTTCTTTTATGACAAAATTTCTAAATTTGGATTCTGCAATTAATGTTTTCACTTCCTGATCTCTTATTCATTTTTAACCCTTTCCAATCTCGCACCTCTTCAGACGACTCCTGACAAAGTCAACATCTCTATATAGCCAAATTTGGTTACCCCTGCTTAGTCCTCACTTCTCAGCCTCACAGTGCATTCAATCTGGTTGAACTATTCTCTTTTTCTTGAAGCATTTTCCTATTTTACCTTAAATGACCAAACCCACAGCTTCTTGGTTTCAATCAAAATTCAGATCTTTTCTACCCAACTTGGGGCAAGTTTCTGAGCTATATAGTCAGACCTTACTACATTCTTACATCATACCTTAAAGCCCCGAGTCTGTGACTAGTAGTATGAAGTAGAGGATAAGAGCAGGAGCTGAGGAGCCATACCATCTTCACACACATCTGGCTCTCCCACTTGCTAGCTGTGTAACCTTGGGCAGATTACTTCACTTCTTTGTATCTCAGTTTATTCATCCATATAATAAGGATAATAAGACTTTAGTTATAGGGATATTGGGAGGATTGTATTAACAATGTGTGACTTTACAATATTAAACACTCAATAAATATTAGCTGCTATTATTAGATGCCCAAAACTCTCAGATTCACATCTCCTGCATAGACTTCTCACCTAAGGTTTGAGTTTATGTGCAGCTGCCCATTTAAGAACTCTACGTGGATGACTAGTAGTATCTCCAAATTAACATGCTCAAAACAGAATTAAAAAGTAGTTGGATCTCAAAATTAACATGTTCAAAACAAAGTTCAGAATTCTTAACGCCCAAACTAGTTCCTCTTCTTAGTTGTCTCTCTCTCACCATATGGCATTGTCTTTGTCTATTCAGCAAGAGATTATTTGTGAAACTGGAGGCGACTGTCAGTGCTTCCTATAGATAACATTCTGAAATTAGAAAATTGAACTATACCTAGGTAGGAGACATAAAAACCATCATAGAGCTTTTTGGATTAGGTGATCTTACCACCAGCCAATATATTTGGTTGAACTCCCACTACATAGAACTCTTCTGGGTGTGTTTGGGGGACCTTGGTATGTTTGCCTGCTAAAAGTTAGGAGAAAAGCGAGGTACATTCTAGAAACAGAAGATCTGGTCCCATGACTTCTGTTCTAGAGGAATATGTTAACTTAATAGGCAAATAAAATACATACAGAATCACATGTATCTTTTAAATATTTATGAAGCAATCATATACTATCAAAGTAATTGGTAAATATCTATGTGTACATGATTATATTTGCTACTTGTTACATTTCTAATATTTCTTCCAGGTGTTTTATAACACTTTCTCTTAAGTGGTTAATTATTTTCTTCAGCATTCAGTTTTCTGATCCATGTTTTTATGAGTACTTTTTGCTTGCTTTCATAATGATTCCACATATAGATGCAATATTTCTTTAAGGTTCAGTTATCCAAGGGAAGAAACTTTGGGTTCACACACACAAAAAATACCTGGGAATTTCATGATGTTAGAAATTCAATGATCTTTTGGTGATCATTACAGCCACCACACAATACAGTTTACTCAGCACACATTATATTCCAGCCAGAGGACTAAGAAACTTTCATGCGTTATGATATTTAAGTATCACAGGAACTCTCCCAGTGGGAGTGTTAGTAACTACAAATGCCAGGTGCAGAAAATAGGCTAAGAGAGGCTAATTAATTTGCATAAGGTCACATAGCTTGAAAATGACAAAGCCAGCATTCAAGCCTATGTTCTCTTATTCACGACCAGTATTATTTATCATTAATTTAACTTAAACTTATTACAAAGTACTTACAAAGAAACAGTTTATTTACTAGTATGACCTAATAGTTTATTAAGTAGCTTGTTGTTTGCACTTCTATTTTGTCTTTTTCCAGTTGATGAGTTGCTTTTTTATTTTTTTGTTGAGATTTTCACATGAGCTACTTTATTAATTTTTTAAAACACACTGGATAGAAAACTTCATTACGTTATTCTCCATTATTTACTCAACTGTAAAATTCAGCTTCCAAGTTCCAGTTAAGGGTTTATAAATCAGTTTTTGTTGTATTCACCATTTCTCTTAGTACTATGGTTTCATTGTATGATGATCATTTTGAAGTAGGCATTTATTGCAAAGGTAAGACTTTCCACATATTAGTTCTTTTAAAAATTTAGTTCGATTCCCAGATCATGTCCTCAGGCTGCCAAAATGGCTCTGTGGCAACGTTAAAAACTGATGATAAATAGGGAATGTTTAGATTGAGACTTGTGAAACTGGACTGAAGCACTTATCTTTAGATCCAATTTTGGTGATGTATGCATTATGATTCCTGGCATGGAAAAAGCAGTTTTTAGCTGATGGAAATCTATTTCTGAAGTAGACTCTCACAGAAACTCCCTAGGTAGCAATGAAAAGAAAATGTTGAATTCTATGACTTTGTTATTACAGAATATCACAAGCAGAGTATTCCACAGCAGCCTTACTGATCATACAGAAAATATCTTCAAATGGCTGTCCCCACAATGCTGGCTTTCAATAAACACTCAAGGCATCATTTGTACATTGCAGTGTTGAAGATATTCCCACAGGGCACTGACATGATGAAGGCCAGGGAAATAACTTTACTACTAGATTGGATCAGAAATAAGACTGAGCTTATTGAGTCAGTGTGATTTGACTAGAATATTTCTTGGGTTTTCTCTTCTGTCATTCTTAATTTATTAATCAACATCCCAAATAATTCTGTAAAATCTTAACCAAATTAGCATGAGCAGTTCAAAAATCAAACAACTGAAAAAATCTGGGCAAATAGAAAGGCTAGTAAAGAATAAAGACAGCAGCAAGACTGGTGTCCTGAAATGTGTGACATACCATCCCCAAGAGTGTTGGTGGCGGGGAGGGGGGGGGGTGGCTGAGATTTTGGCTCTGAGTTTCCTGAGGTCAAGGAAAAAGTGAAAGGTAATTATAAAAGTCAGTGTCCATAATAAAGAAATCAATGAATGCATCATGAGAGGCACAGATATTACTGATACCATGACTTGAGAGAATTTTCTCCCATGAGTATTTATAGACAGACTAAAATTCCAAAGACATCATAATTGATGCAGTTTCTTATTGCAGTGTTTGACTATATCCTTTGGAGGTAAAGTGAACACATGCTTCAGCCTCATCATTCAGTGAAAGCCATTCTGTTGCCTGAGTTTGGAGTGGTCACAAAATAATTTGGCCCAGATATTTAGCACTGAGATGATACAGCTTGTTTCAAGAGAAAAGTTATAGACCAACTAGTTATAGCACATGTGAATGGATTGCATCTTCTTAGGACCATATATTTCTAATTAAAAATAATTTTTTGTTATTATAAAAGCATTACATATATATTGTAGAAAATCAAAAGATACAGGTAAATAAGAATAATAAACAAACAAAGCACTTTACCCCACCTAGAAAAAATGATCATAGTGAATGTTTTGCAGAAAGATCATATTATACGCAATATTTTGTAAAATGCTTTCCCAATTATGTTGTTAGTTAACATATTTACTTTTTCCATATAAATAATGTTTCATCTCCTCTAATAACCAGTCCATATTCACACTATCCAATTATCCCCAAATGTTCTCTATGTAACTGGTTTGTTGAAACTAGAATCCAATCTAGATGCATTGAATCTTGTTGTTATGTTGTTTAAAGTTTGTTAATCTAGAACAGTTCATCATGACACTGGCTTGCTGGAGAGACTGTGTCAGTTTTCCTACAAAATACCTTATCTTCTAAATTTATCTGGCTGTCCTCTTATAGAAACACACCAATATTTCTTAATGAAATGGAATGAATTCCACTTAAATAATTTTGGCCAGAATGCACCATATTTATATTCTGAACTTTGCCCTTCCCTCAATCTTGATATTTCGGATATGTGAAATTAAACTCATGACAGCATGCAAAGAAGTAAAAAAATTATTTATTGAAGAAATGAACATTTTCTACTTCGTCTAAGTGGTTCATCTAATAGGAAACACACCAGAACATTTAATTATTAAAAAAAAACATAAATCTGACCCGTTGGCATAAAATTGAATAACCATAAATCAAAATTACAGATTTTTGGCTAAATATTTTTTCTTTGATTTAGATACTTTAATCACAGGAATCTATGTATTTATATTCACATCTATACCAATCTATATCTAAGTTGTCTATAACAAAGTATAAAAGATTAAAAACCAAGTTATTAAACTTCTCTATCCCTATAACTCTCTGACTTAAGACCCTAGGAAGGAGAAATCCCTATTCCGCTATCTCAGGAAATTGTTCACTTACTTTTCAAACTACTTTGTTGCTCTCTAATACATGGTTGTCTCCATTGCACTTCTCATTAAGCCCTTAGACTCTGTTATCTCCATGTTTCCTTTTGAAGTCATTCTCATTATTTATAAACCACATCCCGTATTTCAGGCAGGGTTGATGCACAGCCTTCATAACTGTATATGGAAGCCTTGGTGTCAAGCACACCACAGACCTCACCAGGATGAGGTCTGTTTGTTCTGAGTGACACAGCACTGAGAGAAACTATTCATTATGCTCTCTATGGTTCTTTAATCTAAACAACCGAAACATGGTTCATCCACAACTGCTTTCTATGATTTAAACTACTGAGGGTTTTGACCAAAATATTTATGGAATAATACTGCAAGTTAACAGCCTCTTACTTCCACTTTCAGAACATTTACACTCAAGATTAGAAAATATACCACTAGAAAAGTTTTATTTAAAAAATATAAATTGCATGGAAAACATATTAATGAAGCAAACAGAATATTCTCCTTGGAGTTAATATTTTCAAAAAGTTTAATGAGTTAGATTCTTTACACATTATAATATTAAATGAAGTTACTTCAGAATCAATGAAAGATAGGATCCAAATCACAGAATCTAAAATCTCAGAGGTTTAGATATTGTGATTTCTTACTTTGAAAATTTTATAGTTGTTATAATGTGCCATGGTAATAAAAGTTTTGAAAATCTGAAAAAATATATCCAAGGTGAGGTTAGTAAAGATAAACTAAATCTTGATAATTGTGATGAAGTAATTTTGAAGAATTGACATAATTTTTAGTAAGGATATTAAAATCATAAAAAAGAAGTACATACAATAATGTCTGTCCCTAAATCTACCATTTCCAGATGGTTTCACACATTTGGGGGGAATTTTGGAGGGGACCGTTTCAAACCAACTGAAAAGCTAATCCCTTAAGAAAAACATTATAGTAATGTGACATGTAATTGTCATCAACACTAAGCTCATTAGAAGGTACTGGGAGAAACAAAAATTTGCAAAATTTGTTGACTTCCAAAGTTGTATCTTTAATTTGAATTGGTTTTAATGACTATGTGTTATAGTCATATATTCATTAACTTAAAAAAGACTTAGGTCCTATGTTCCAGACATTGTAACAAGCATTGGGGATATGAGTTGGCATAAACATACTCTTTGAAAGTTGACTTCTATAGCTGTTAGAAGTAATTTTGGCTGCAGGTAAGGAAAACCTGACTATTAGTAATCTAAATGAATAGTTTTCTCTTTCTAAAAATTTCTGGAGTTGGGAGGCTGCTGGTTCTGGTTGAATAGTATGTGAATGACAGAACCATCCCATGTCTTTCTGTCACACTTTCGAGTGCAGGCACTGGCATGGCGACTGCTTTCAAGACAAGAATGAGAGAGAGGGAGCTGCGTGCATGACATCTGTTCTTTCTATCAGGGAAACATATCACTTTCTGAGGTGTCACCTAGCAAAATTCCATTTATTTATCATTGGCCAAAACTGTGTTACAGGCCCACTTCTAGCTTCAAAGAAACTATATTTGAGTACTGTTGATATTTAATTGTACAAACTTTTGTGATGGAGATGACATGAAAAAGTGAATATTGAGTTTGGTTATCTTGTCAATACGGTGTAACATAGCTTCCTACTTGAAAAGTAACTATTGATATGTGATTAGAAAGCCAACTATATTTTTCAGAAACTAGAGAATAATATGGTTCATAAACTTTTATATTCTCTAGGAATTGTGGTATAATAGGAAGATGAAGAACTCCACTAGGAAATTGGAATAAACATATGAAGAGTGGACATTATTGCAATAGAATTTCTGTATCTTTTTAACATGAAGTGGGTAATTTTAATATGTAACAGAATTTTTGCCTTTTTTTGTCTTTGACTGTGGGAGGTAAACACATATGTTTTAGATATTTTTCACTAGAAAGTAGGGAACTTTTTTTTACTGTTTTCTACTCATATAAGGGGGAGTTAGATATTATTTTATCTTAAAACACTGTAATTACAGAGTTTTGCTTTTAGTAAATAGTGGGGTACCTAGTATTGGATTGATTATGATGTCAAGATGAATAGTAACTTCAATTAAATAAAAACAACTTTTTGAGGGTGCTGGAGAGTGACCAAAAGCAAGCAGAAACTGGAGGAGTGTAAATCCTTGGAAAGGGGAACTATACTGGGTAAATTTCACATTTATGAATTTCTGCCTGAGGTCATTCTCTGTTAAGAGTGATACGGAATGACTAGGACTCAGCAGAAAGTTGCAGTCTTACTGGCTCCAGGAATAAATGGATACATTTGATGTTGCGAAGGTAGGTAAAAGGTGAGGGGGAGGATTCCTGGAAGTGACGAAGCTACTTGAGGTGGACAGCCCCAAACCAACACATAAACTCCACTAAGTCCTGATTGGTCTCTGAACTGTGCACACATGGAGCAGTGCCTCAGACTGGGGAGAGAGAAGAATTGAGTGGAGGTTTCAGGTGGTTACAGGAAAATCAGAATGTGGAGTTGGAGTCCAACCAAGTCAATTGACTGCTAGAACAAAAACCAATGCTCTACAGGAAAAGATGACAGAATCCAGAATATCAAAATGTACAATTTATAGTGATCAGTATAGAATAAAATCACTTTACATTTGAGAAACAGGAACATGTAACCCACAAAGATAAAAAGCAGTAAACAGAAACCAACCACATGATGACTCAGACGTTCGTATATACAGGCAAGTTATTTTAAAGCTATTGTAAATATTTTCATGGGCTGGAAGAAAAATATGTCATAATGAGTGACCATATGGGGAATCTCAGCAGAGAAATGGAAACTATAAAGAGGACCAAAGGAAAAATGTAAAACTGAAAATACAGTGTTTGAAATGAAAAATTTGAAGTGGAAGCTCTTAATATCAGATTGGAAATTGCAGAAGGAAGGGCTAGTGAATGTGAAGAGAGATCAACAAAGCAGGGAAAAACTGAAGAAAAACCTCCAATAGTTCAGTGACATGTGGGGAACTATTAAGTAATCTAAAATACATGTAACTGGGCTTCTAGTCAATGGCAACATAGCCAGACATGGCTCGCCTCTTTGCACAACTACATCAAAATTACAACTAAAATATAGAACAACCATCACTCAGAACTGTCAGAAATCAAGTTGAATGGAAGTCTGACAACTACAGAATTAAAGAAACCACATCCATCCATACTAGCAGGAGGGGTGGAGACATGGAATGGGCTGGTCCTTTACCCACGTGTGTTGGATAAAAAATTGAGAGGGATATTTTGGGAGTGAGGAGTCCCAGCCCTACTCCAGCCCCACCAGCCTAGGGTTCCAGTGCCAGGAAAATAGGTCCTCACAATTTCTGGCCGCAAAAAGCAGTGGGGATCAGTTGGTGGAAGAAGCTACTGGAGCCCCAAGAAGTTCCTCTTAAAAAACTCACACATGAACTCAGACTCACTCTTTCTGAGCTCAGGTACCGGCGTAGCACCTTGAAAGGTGCCAGTGGTATACAGGGAGAAACTGAAGTGTCTGACATCAAGGTGAGCAGAGGCCATTGACCCTTTTGTAAACCTGTCCCCCACAGAGCTAGCAAGTTGGTGCCATATCTGAGACTCCTAGCTAACACTGTTTGACCTGCCATGGAGATCCCCAGAGACTCTGCCCCGCTCAACTTATTGGTCCATCCATGAATGGCCAGTATTGGTTCTTGCTTCACAACGTCCTGAATCCTCTCAGACTAGCAACAGCTGGCCTCAGTGAGCTCCAAGCTATGCACTAGCAGCAGCCAGATTAGTTTTACAGTTTGGTTTTGCCTGGGAATCTCCAAGCCCAGCACAAGTAGTAGCCTTCCCAGATTGCTTCATAGCTCAGGAAGGTCAGTCTGAGCTTTCCCTGCACTACCTGGGAAACCTCAGGGCCAGTGCACCCAGTGGACAGCTATAGATCATGTCAGATCACCACCACCCTGCCCCTGCACAACTGACCCTCCACGGAGAGCAGGGGTTGGTGGTCAGCGGTCACAGCCAATCCTTGCAATGGACTGGTCTGGGCAAATCTCTTCCATTGATCTGCAACAGCAACCAGGGCTCAACTACAAAAGGAGGCTATACTCAGCACACATGAAGGGCACACCTTCAGTACCCAGCTGGGGTGATAGGGGATGCTGTCCCACCAGGCCCCATAGGACATATACTACATTAGGCACACTACCAAGACACAGATTAAAAGCAACTCTACCTAATACATGGAAACAAACACAGGGAGGCTGCCAAAATGAGGAGACAAAGAAACATGGTCCAAATGAAACATAATAAAACTCCAGAAAAAGAACTAAGTGAAACAGAGATAAGCAATCTATCAGATGCAGATTTCGAAACATTGGTTATCAGGATGCTCAAGGAACTTAGTGAGGACTACAGCAGCATAAAAAAGATCCAGTCAGAAATGAAGGATATACTAATTGCAATGAAGAATAATTTACAAGGAAATGACAGTAGAGCGGCTGAAGCTGAGATTCAAATTAATGATTTGGAACAAAAGGAAAGGAAAAACAAGCAATCAGAACAATAAGAAGAAAAAAGAACCCCCCAAAATGAGGATAGTATAAGCAGCCTCTGGGACAACTTCAGGAAATCCAACATTCACATCATAGGAATGCCAGGAGAAGAGAAAGAACAAGAAATTGGAACTCTACTTGAAAAAATGATGAAAGAAAACTTCCATAATTTGCTGAAGGAAATAGACATGCAGATCTAAGAAGCACAGAGAGTCCTAACCAAGATGAATGCAAAGAGACCCACTCTGCTTAATAGTTAAAATGCCATAAGGTTTTAACTATTAATAATAGTTGAAATGCCAAAGGTTAAAGATAAAGAGAGAATCCTAAAAGCAGCAAGAGAAAAGAAGGTAGTTACTTACAGAGGAGTTGCCATAAGACTGTCAGCTGATTTCTCAAAAGAAACTTAGCAGGTTAGAAGGAATTGGCAAGAAATGTCCAAAGTCATAAAGAGCAGGTACCTACAGCCAGGATTACTAAGGAAAAGTCTCATATAGAATCAAAGAGCAAATAAAGAGCTTCCTGGAAAAGAAGAATCTAAAGGAATTCATCATCAGCAGACAATTATTACATGAAATGTTAAAGGGACTTATTTAAGGAAAAGAATTTCAAAGCTATGATTAATAAAATGGCAAAAAATATATATCTTTCAACAACTGAATCTAAAAAAACAAACTAAGCAGATGAGAACAGAGACAGAATCATGGATACAGAGAGTGTTTTGATGGTTGCCAGATGGGGTGTGGGGGAATGGGTGAAGAGGTGAGGGGATTAAGAAGTACAAATGTGTAGTTACAGAATAGCCATGGGGACATGAAGTACAGGAAACAGAGTAGACAGAGCACTTATACACATGACCCATAGACATGAACAATGGTGTGGGGATTGCCTGAGGTAGTGGAGGGTACTGGGTGGAAATTGGGCAAAAGGGGAAAAATCAGGACAACTGTAATAGCATAATTAATAAAATATAATTTTTTGAATAAAAAAGAAAATTTTAATTTTCTTTGGCAAGCTAGCATTTATTGAATACTTAATACATGCCAGGACTCTTCCAATAACTTTTCATTTTTTATACTCTTGTTTTCGCCCAATTTAAAAAATTGTGGTAAAATGTATATAATATAAAGTTTACCTATTAACTATTTTTTAAAAATTTTATTGTTGTTCAAGTACAGTTGTCTGCCTTTTCTCCCCACTTCCACCCCAACCCCAGCCATCCCTCCCTCCCTCCCATGATTCCACCCCCGCTTGGGTTTGTCCATGTGTCCTTTACAGTTGTTCCTGAAAACCCTTCCCCCTTTCTCCCCATTATCCCCTCCCATCTCCCCTCTGGTTACTATCTGTTTGTTCTTAATTTCAATAAAATATAATTTTAAAAATGTTGTTTTAAGTAAATTTATGATTTTGTTTGGTCCACATCCATAGCCATCCTGGGCTGCATGTGGCCTGTGGGCCTTGCAGTGGACACCCCTGCAAGGATCAGCACCCCAAAAGCTTGTAATGTTCTGTGATATCTGAAGTGGAAAAGAGATAGTTCAGGCCACTTGGGAGGCAAAATAACTAAGTATACATTAAGAAAGTTCATGTGAACTCCAAGGTATTCTCATACAATCTGCCCTGGTTCTCAACTTCCACAATATCTTAGGTGGGGAGATTAGTTAAAGATACTTAACTGAACTGAAGCACAACTACGTTTTCCTTTTGATGTCAAAAATGTACTCTTGAGGAGTCTGTTAGAGGTACTGTTTTGTGCCACTGTGTTTTTTTTTTAATTGTCACCCAAGGATTTGTTTATTGATTTCAGATAGAGAGGAGAGAGAGAGACAGAGACAGAAACATCACTCAGTTGCCTTTCATATGCACTCTGACCAGAGCCTAGGTGTGTGCCCTGACGAAGGATGGAACCAGCAAACTTTTGGTGTATGGACGATGCTCCCACCAACTGAGCCACCTGGCTGGGGTGCCACTGTGGTTTGAGATTTGGAACTTTCAAGAGTAATTATTAATTATGCCAAATAACATTCACAAACCTAGCCTTTCAAAAGGCAAATTAGGATGTATGTATACATCTTCTAAATGAGTTTTAAATAATTACACAAATAAAAAATTATATGAAATGTAAAACACAGACATAATGCAAAATATAAAATAATTACATAAATAATTAGAGACACTTCAACTTCATTTAACTTTACACTTAGATTTAGTGTTTAACACACATATAGCTTTTTATAAGGATTGGCTAATCTGTGTGATAAACTGAAGCCAGAACCAGATTGAAGTCTTCCTGTTTTCTTGCTTGTTGAGTAGTGCCTGAGTGGTTCCAACACTGAAAAAACCTCTATAGTTAAGAATTTCTTGGAAATCTTGTCAGATGTCTCTGCACCCTCTGTATGTCCTCCTTGGAGAAGTATCTGTTTAAATCTTTTGCCCATTTTGTAATTGGGTTGTTTCTCTTCCTGGAGTGGAGTCATGTGAGTTCTTTATGGATTTTGGAGATCAAACCCTTGTCTGAGGTGTCATTGGCAAATATGTTTTCCCATGTAGTTGGTTCTCTTTTCATTTTCATGCTGTTTTCTTTAGCCATGCAGAAGCTTTTTAATTTGATGAGGTCCCATTTGTTTATTCTTTCCTTTATGTCCCTTGCTCTAGGGGACATATCAGTGAAAATATTGCTGTGTGGAATATCTGAGATTTTCCTACCGATGTTTTCCTATAGGACTTTCATGGTGTCACAACTTACATTTAAATTTTTTATCCGCCTTGAATTTATTTTTGTGTATGGTGTAAGTTGATGATTGAGTTTCATTTTTTTTTTTTTTTTTTTTTTT
>PVIA01002098.1:0-229535 GCA_004024845.1 Tonatia bakeri | reverse complement strand
TTTTTTTAATTCTTTATTTTATTGATTATGCAACTACAGTTGGCCCATTTTCTCCCCTCACTCCCCACCACCCTGCCCATCCCCTCCCACCCTCATTCCCCCCTTTAGTTCATGTCCATGTGTCATAAGTTCTCTAGTGTCTACATGTCCCATACTATTCCTACCCTCCCCCTGTCTATTTTCTACCTACTGTCTATGCTACCTGTTTTATTTATTTTTCATGTATGTTTAAATCTTTGATAAAAGATTTTTTTAACTGGTTATAATGACCCTCTATTATATAAAAAGAGATCTGTATTCTTTAATATACTTGAAATCTTTATGATCCTATTAACCAGTGTCATCTCAATAAATTTAATAAAAATAAAATTAATAAAATGTCCTGGAAGACAGAAAGACTGTGAAAATGTTAGGTTAAAGGAGGCCAAAGAGACATGACAACTAAATATAATACTTGATCCTAGACTGGATCTTGAACTAAAAAAAAAAGGGATGAGCAACTATAATGGGCATTACTAGTTCAGTTGATAAAGTTGAAAAGTAAATGGTAGCTTAAATGAAATTTTTGTACCAATGTTAAAATTTATTAAATTGACAACTGCAGTGTGGCTATGCAAGAAAATATCTTGCCCATGACTGGTGTGGCTCAGTGGATTTGGCGCTGTCCTGCAAACAGAGATTAGCGGTTCAATTCCTGGTCAGGGCACATGCCTGGGTTTCTGGCCAGGTCCCTCGATGAGAGGTGTGTGAGAGTCAACTGATTGATGTTTCTCCCCTTTCTTTCTCCCTTCTGCCCTTCCTCTCTCTATAAAAATAACATTTTTTTTAAAAAGAAAATATCTTTACTATTAGGAACACACATTGTAGTATTTTGGGGTCAAGGACCCAATGTAAGTGGGTTACCCTCAAATCATTCAAGAAGAAAAAAAATCAACAAATGTGTGTATATGTAAAGATTATGAGCAAATAATAAAGCAAATCAAATAGAGTAAAATTTTAACAAATAATCCAGGTAATAAGCATATAGGTATTCTTCATACTAATTTTACTTTTTCACCTCCTCTGTAAATTTTACATTTACAGTAAGTGATCAAAGATTACAAACTTCTAGTTATAAGATAAATAAGTCCTAGTGATATAATGCACAGCCTGGTTACTATCATTAACCATACTGTGTTGTATATTTAAAAGTTGCTGAAAGAATAGATCTTAAGAGTTTCCGTCATTAGAAAAAAAAATTTGTAACTATGTGTGGTGATAAATGTTAACAAAACTTGTTGTGGTAATTATTTCACAATATATACATTAATCATGTTAAACACCTGAAACTAATATAATGTTATATGCTAATTATATTTAAAAAAATAGTAAGTGCAGCTGCAGGCTGAATTCCTAGGAGAGATTGATTCAAATGAAATGTGTCAGGAAAAGGAGAAAAGAGTGTTTGTATAAGAAAGGCAAATGAGAGGAAATGATAATAAATTAAGGAGTACAGAAGATGAGGGGCATGATGGGAACTGGAACCACGCAGGCCATATTAAGGAGATTAGATTTTATCATGAAATCATGGAGGCCAAAAATTTTATGGGCACACAAAAAAATCATATTTACCTCTCAGAAAATCACTCCTAGAATGGCGTAAGACTAGAGGTAGAGAGAAAAGTCTGCCAGAAGTTCAGGCATGAGATAATGAAGACAAAACTCAAAAAAATATTGAAGGTGTGGAAAAGTTAGGACTTGGTGATCTGTTACATGCGGAGAAAAGCATAGAGAAAGAACACCACCCAGACTGTTAAACTAGCCTTCTTAAGTATGTTTTTTGATGTACTTCTTTTTTTTCTGTTGAGAACTGTGGGAATACATGGTACCTGACATTGCCTCTTACTCTCAATTAAATTCACAATAGTCTTGGAGGAAGACAAGAGTGACGATTTATACAGCCTGTCTGAAATCCCACATAAAACACCCACTCATCTCTACATTGTTGGGGTGTAAAAAATTAACTTTGTCTTCCTTTGAGAATAATTAATAATGGTTTTCTGTCAGCACAACGGATGCATTTCGGTGCACACATTTCACCAGAGAGAAGTACAAAGGTAGTTTCTGTTGGGTTTTGTGCACCAGCAACATTGAATGAGGAGCAGTTTTTCGGGCACTCAGCATTTCCATCTTGATTCTGATGTCAAGAATGTACTCTCACCCTCTGCCACCCTCTACCAGTTCTTCAAAATCATTGCAGATCTAATTCCAAGAAGTCTTCCCTAATACACTGACATCAATGAAAATGAGATTATTTCCAAACAGAAGTTGTTTTTTTTTAAATGCTGTCCCAATTTATGTCCTATCAGCAGGGTTATAAGAGTTTCTGCGGTTCAAGCCCAGTCATTGACTGGTTGTTGTAAATCTCTAGTTTGGCCACTCCGGTGGGAATGCAGGTGTATTCACTGTGGCTTCAATTTGCATTTGCATTTCTGAAAACTTCGGTTGTTGAGCTCTACTTCGTATGTTATTTGACTCAGTGGACACTCTCTTCTTCTGCAGTAACAGTTTGAGTCTTCTCCCCATTTTCCTATTGAATTGTCTGTCTTTTCTTACTGGTTTGCGAAAGCTCTTTCACATGAGTTCATAAAAATTTTAAAGAAAAAAGTGGTTTCAAAGAAATACCTAAATTATAGAAAAAGAGGCTTTAGCTTTATCCTCAGCCTCTGAGGAGTAGCCCTTGTAGAAGTTTTAGAAGCTCCACTTTAGACCAATACACAGAAATTTTATTTACAGCTGAAAGGGTTTTTTTTACATCTCACTTGAACAAGTGACTCCAGAGTAATCACAGTCGTGCTTTTTCTTCCTCACAGAGGCAAGGCCATAATGACACGAAAGGATTTCCAGGCAGCAGTGAGGGCAGAGTCGACCTGAGATGCCAGAAATTGAGGAGGCTTAGCCTGGTTTTATATCTGCTACAGCAAAGTTGTCTAGTTGGTGTTCATCAACCTTTTTCACCCACAGTAAGAAATATATTTTACGTCATGGCCCAGCACACATAAATATAACTGAAAAAAATTCTAAACCAATGTTTACCTTTATTCTGATGTTTTCTATACATACTATTTTATACCATTTCATTTGGTTGCTATTTTTAGCACAAGCTCTAACCCACTAAACTGATTCGACATGACAGATCTTAGAAAAACATTGCTGTAGAACATTATTTCTCAAGTTTTAGTATGTATGTAAATTACCTAAAATTCTCACTGGAATGTAGATTCTGTTTTGATAAGTTGAGACAAACCATTATTATTCTTAATACTATTATCAATATCATCATTACCAAAATTACTCAGCACAGACATACATTGCAAACCATATGTGGATAATTTGGGGTATCTAACAAAACTATCAATTCCATAGTCTTTGTGTCTACACATCTTCTGCCCTTTTCCTCCCACACGTGGCACTCCCATAGTCTGCTATTCTGTGATATGCCCACAGCACCTGGAACCAACCAGTCACCCTTAGTTTGTCTGGCTTGCCAGAGAAAAGCCAAAGAGCACAGGTGCCCTCGGTCTCCTGGTGCCTCGGAGCAGTGCTTCCTGAGTCAGAGGTCTGGGGTGAAGCCTGAGATTCTAAATCTCTAACAAGTTCCCAGATGATGCTGGGGCTGCTGGTCCACAGCTGTCCTCTGGAAGACCAAAGCTCCAGAAAACAAAAAAAAAAACAAACAGAGATTTAAGACTTTTGGATTCAGGTATTAGTAAGAACACAAATGGCTAAGCACATGATAAAGTTCCAAAGTCTGCGTAAGGGCCAACAGAGAAAGATTCCTGAGGAGGAAGTACACTGAATCCCTGAAAGGGATGATGGCGTTCTGATTACAAGGGGAGGAGAACAAGGCCTAAAGCAGTGGCTGGACTGATAACAAGGACCAAAGCATCGAGGCCCTAAGCCAGATGGCAGGCAGATTTTGTAATGGTTAAAGGTGACTGTGGTCACACAAGCAATGTAAAACCCATGATGTTCCAGTAAGAACCTTCTGAGTAATCTGGAGTTGAGGAAGTAAAAAGACTTTGGCATCAACACTACTAAAATCACAAAGAAAAAGGTCAAGGCCAAGGGCCAAGGGTTGAGGCCACTGGGGATATAGAGAAATGTTCTGGAGTTTGGAAGATAATCTTGGCAAGGATCAGGCATGGCTCATCTAAAGAGAGGGCAGAGGTTTCCAACAGACAGTGAAAGTGGTGCAGCAGGGTACTCCTGGCCTGTATGACGCTTTCACACACCTAGGCGAACAGAGCCACGATGGATTTTAGCCTGACCTAGTTCCCTCATTCACAAACCGGTGGGCTGTACACAGCACACACCCACAGCCTAGGTGTGGGCAAAGCCAGCCCCTCCTCCCAGCAGGAGTTCAAGAACTGGTAGAAAGTATAGTATCTGTTGCATAATGCTTTCAAAGAAATGGGATAGACAGGAAATGCCAGGTAATGTAAGGAAATAGGAAAATAAATAGTATTGATAGGAAAAGCCACTTAGGAAAAAGAAAGGAATTTATGGAACAGATTAAAATAAAATAATCACAAACAATAATATTAGCCTTATATGTAATTGAAAGTGTTCCAGGCCACAGAGAAGGGGATTAATAAAGGTCAGATGGCTCAGGAGGTCTGTCACTAAGCTGCTTATGGTAATAATAACAGATTACAATGAGCCAGGCACAGTGCTAAGGGCTTTGTGCATAGGATTACAGTATAATTGATCAACCAGGCCCACCATGTTTGGAGAGCGAAAGAGCAAACTAAAATCATTTATCATATAAAATCACAAGTAGTTATTTTCTGATCAAGTTACTGATACAAATTAATATATTACACCTATGAAATAGTTCCAATAAAAACAGTTTCTGTAATAAAAATAAACAGAATATATCAGTATGGATTAAAGCAAAATTAAAAGAAAAATGTCTACATTGATTATTTCAAGGCTAAACATAAAAATACATATCTATATATTAAAGCAAAAGTTAAAGAGATCTTTATATTATTTTAATATTAACAATCTCACATTAATTACTATGATTTAAAATAAAAATCACACAGTAATAATGATCCTTGGTACATGACTGTAGACCTGTATCCACTTTGACTGTCTATAACACATGCTGGTGGTATTTTTCTAAAAATGTACTTTTCTAAATGATATTTCTCCCCCAAATTTTCTGAATACCTCTCTCAGTGCCACTCAGATCAGAAAGAGCCAGCTGTCCCTAGCCCACGTTCCTCTGGACACTTTGTTTCATTGGCCAGGCCATACATGCTGTCCTTGAAGGGCAGGAATTAACTTACGCCTGGAAAGCTTCAGAAGAAGAGACCTGGGTTGTCCCTGACCGTCTGCCAGGTGAACTACTGTCAACACCGGGGAGACCGTGGCCGACGCTGCGAGTACAAAGTGGCCTATCAGATGCATCACTGCATATGTGATACCTCATTTTTTTTAAAGATCTAGAGAGAAACTAGACATCTAGGACTTCTAATCATTGCTATTTGTATTTAATATCTTGTTGAATTCACAGAAGAACCATATTCTATCAGGCCTATCCACCTTTGGGAAACAGCTATAACTGGAGGAAGCAAGACTTGACCCCACGCCATCCAGCTCCAGGACCCGTGTTCCCATCCACGCCCAGCCTGCAGCTCTTAGGGATCCCTCTTCCTGGGCCCTTTCCTAGGCCCTGTCTCCCAGACAAGTGTCCTCCAGGTTGTGGTCTGTTCTCAGCTTTGAAGCCTTTGACTGGCATCATCTCAGTCAATGGATTTTTGGGTTTTGTCCACACAGCCCTCCAATCAAAATCAATTCAACTTGCTTTCATGTGACGTTTGTGGTGCTCTTCTTTCAATTTTACTTATTTAAAATTTTCCTTTAAAAATTGGGGGACAATTTCACCTTTCCAGACATGGACACCCCAGATTCAGTCTTCTTGGCTTAAGTGGGATTGCCACCTGATCTCTAAACAACTTGGATTGTAGACATAGCAACATTAGTACAGCCTACCTCCAAAAATGATCAGCTATCAATTACACAAGAAATAACTCAAAAGTGAACAAAACTGACTAGAAATACATTCTGTCATATAAAAATCCGGTGAAGTTCAGATTGAAAAAGAGAAGAATCTCACTAAATCTTTTCATCCAAAGCAAATTAAAAAATATCATGAATATGTGACCTAGTATTTTTATTCAAATAGCATTGCATGTTCAGAAAAAGGAATTCAGTCTCATCGATTTTTCTACTTTATTACATTCATCTTTAGTCTGTCTTTCCATGTGTGCACATATGTTACTGTGTGTATGCCTGAACATCAGCAAGGGAAAAGATGCCTATATTTGTTAAATTTACTAATGTTCCAAAGATCCAATTAATCTTCCTTCCAACTGCATGTATTACACCTTACTTTATATTTAGCACTATGTGTACTCTACAGAGAGACCATCCTTCCCTAGAGAAGGATGTAGTCATAATTTAATTGACTACTCTTATGAAACTAACTTTTTTCAAATTAAATCTATTCAGTGAAACGAATTCCTTCGTTGACACTTAATAACATGATGACTCTGGCTGAGTTTCCGAATGAGTTCAACACTTCAGCCTGGTGTTTTTCTAAAAGACAATAACCACACTGGAGCAGCAAGACACATCAGCAGTCGATGCCCCAATATGTGGAAACAGCAAAATTCCTCAAATCCCTAGGCAGTCTCACTGCCCCCTCCTTTTTGGCGGAGGAGTTAACTGAGGAAGTAGGTTGTTATCATGCCTCTCTGCAGCCTGTTTGGATCCCCCCTGAATAACAAAGCTGAGCATCCCCGCATGGATCACGTGATTCGTTTCCTATTTTAGTTGGATTGCAGTCAGATTCTGCTTTCTAACAGCTGCCTGAGAAAATGCAGGGAAGATTTCTACAGAGAAATTCACAGAATCAATTTCAGGTTATAGAAAACTGGCTATTTCATCATTGCTTCATTTTACCAATAGATGGCACTGTGGGTAGTGAAATGGAATAAAAGAGCCCTGACATTACTTTTTTTTATTTAAGTTTTTTGAAGGCTGGGGGTAGGGTGGAGGGAGGTGGACAGAAAAAGAAAATAACCCAACCGATTTTCAAGTGTTTTACTCACAATGATATTTTTACAGTTTTATAAATGTTTCTACCTTAATTACTATTTTTTCCTCCTCTGACCTTGCTTCACCAAGGACTATTAGGCAAAACATTTAACTCAGTTTCACATCTATTAAGTGAGAAGGTTAGATTAGCTCAGGGGTGGAAAATTGAAATGCTTGCTAGAGCCAGACAGCTTATTTATAAGAGTTCAGAGGGTCTGGTGGGAGAGGATAAGGAGGCTAAGCACAGTCTATCCAAAATAATTCAATTTTAAATGTTTTTGTTTGCTTTCTGGTTAGTTTTGTCTTCTGAAAAAAATACAATAAACCGAAATGAGAGTCTTTGGGAACAAATTATTATCTAATCGAATAGATGATGCCTAGAAGCTCCTCTAATTATAAAATGCTAAAATGTGTTCTAAACTCTACTAGAGGAATATCTGTATAAATCCACACCTGTATTTCTAATCATGTATATATGTTACCAGGCATTATTCAAATATCTTCAAGCTCTGATATATCTGTTTAAGCCTAATATGAAACAAAGTAGAAAGATACTATTTCCCTTCCACTAAAATACAGGACAACGTGAAAGAAATTTGGAGCCTATAAGATTCTCTTAAATTCCAACTTTTTCCACCTTAGCAGCCTCACCATCAACTGAATCTTTGCAGAGAGAAATACAAGGGTCATCTGTCATGCATCTCTTTCACGTTTACCATCAGTCAGTGATCTGAGCCAATGTTACCTCCGAACTCTCTCTCCCTACCATTCCTAATTTTTCATCCCTGTGACTACTGCCCTAATTCAGACACTCATTGGCTAGATGTCACTAACCAGCTGAGTAAACCAGCCAGAGCAGTAAGCACCCATGGGACGGCAGAAAAGTATGACTGACTCAGGAGGCATCCAGGCTGAACTGAATCTACACGGGGTACACGTGGGTACAGGAATTTGGCCCATACTTACCTTTCCAGCCTCTTCTTTTGCATATTACCTCAAACATACCTTACATTTCCATTTTCAGTTGCACAGAACTACTCACTATAATTAGGACAAACCATGTGCCACACTTGGACAGGTTCCACAATCTATATACAATACATTTGACCACCTAGAAAATTCCTAGATGTCTTTCAAAATCCAGTTCAACTATTTGTCCTCCACAAAGTCATTTGTAATTCTTCCAAATGAAAATAATGACTTCTTACTTTATAACTGCATATATTTATACTCATTTTTCACATACCACTGTCATCATGTTGAGTTTATGTTCTACCATAGACTTTAATCACCCATCTTTCATTAATTACTGAGTTGTATCTGAAACAAATGTCTCCGAAATCCTCCTGCCTGGGTGTGAATCCTAGGTCTATCACTAAGCAACCATGAGGTTTTGAGCATGTTACTTTTCCATACCTCATTCATTTAGTACCAATAACAGATGCCATAGGACTGCTGTGAGGACCATATGTGAAAACGTGTGTAAAGTGCTTACCACAGTGTTTGACACATGTCACTGACTTCCCTTTTTAAGCTTTCACATATTTCTCTGCAGAATATTAGGTTTGGCCTAGCAGACCCATGTGATCTCTTGTGCCTCTAAAATTGTTTGACTTCGTGTCCTGATTAGCGTGGATATGCTGACAGAGTTAAACAAATAACTCCGTGCACACCTGAGAACAGCGGTCAGTCACAGTAAGTCATCACCCCTGAGTCTCAGTCAGATGGTTTCAGTGAAATTTGAGTGTTAAGAACTATACTTTAACTTATTAACAATAATATACATGTGTATAAGTATATTGTTAATTGATGTCCCTCTTGACAGAGGCTTTCTGCCTCCATTTCTCTTCCAACACTCACATGAACACATACTCATTTCCAGCAGGATTTATTCTAGAGACAACCAACTGATGAACAGAACTGCTTACCCATTACTTAAAATACTTGAAGATTGTCATGGGCTCAGAGGACCAAGTGATCCCAGAAAACTCTGGCAAAGTTTAAAACTTCTACCATCCCTGTGCCCGTCCTAACACATACATACGCTCGCATGTGCACACAAACCAGCTTCCTTCAGATGCCATAGATTTTCATATTTTTCCTTTTTGTGGTTTCTAAAGTCCAAATTCTCTAGAAGTTGTAAGTTCTTTTTGTTTGATTTAGTTTTGCATAAGAACTCCTGAGACGGAGGCTCAGGAAGCTTGAGTGATGGGAGAAAAGAATTCACGTAGGAAGTATATCTGCCCACAAATGCTACATGTAGTGAAACTATTTCTCTGTGCTCACGAGTGTACATGTTCATTCATGGGAACATGTGCTCTGGTTAAAGCTCTTTTTGAAGATAAATAAAATTGGTAAAATGCTACCATTTTATTCAAATTTAGGAGTGCTTATTATATGAAACATTCTAACGTAAAAGCTATGAATGATAATTTGAGACTTTTACTCTCTACATTTTTACTCATTCAAAAAACATCATTCAGCTAAGCATCTATGTGCCTGACACTTAAATACCAAGGTTAATAAATAAAATCTGGTCACAGACTTCAGGTAGATTATAGACTACTAGAAATGTGGACGCATAAACAATTTGTGGCCTACACTATTACAAAGGAAGTTACAAACTAATTTCACTGAATGAAGAGAAATGATTTTACTAGATTCATAAAGACCTAAGTAGAGGAAAATTGAACAAATACTTGGTAAATATAAAAGTAAAAAGAGACTCTCTTAGTCTGAAAAGAAGGCAGTATCATTATTCAAAGTGAAGAAATTCAGATTTATGTGAGTAGATCATAACTTACAGTTTCAAAGTCTTTTTCTTACCCTAAGTCTCAAAGTGTTTCTGCATTTTCACATTTCAGGACTAGTGATATGTAGATGTGTGGATATGCTATGCAGATAAAGAATTAGTTGGTATACAGTGACCAGGAGTAGAAAAATTTACTATTTTATTGTGCATATACAAAAAAGAAAAAGAAGTTTTAATTTCAAAATGTAAAATAGTTCATTGATTTGCAAATTAATTATGTAAGATTTATAGCTACAAAGAGAAAAGTGATAACTCAATAAAGTTGTAAATCTGGATTACTTTGATGTTGAACACTTTAAAGCTATAGGGTATAATTAAAATATTGTCTTTTTTTTCAAATTTAGGCTAAACAGTGCACAAAAGATTGACGGCAAAATCTTGGGAAACTACTCTAAGTGTTTTTTGAAGTATAAATATAAATTGGGCAAACTTACATTTTGCTATTTCAAAAATCTTAATTAGTGTTGCTCAAAAATATTAAATAATGCAGACACTAGTGTTATATGCCATATATTTTTTCCTGAGAAATGTACGTAACACAACTGCACATGAAAAATAACATAACTTATGGGAAAGGTAAATCATTCAAAATATATAGAAAAATATAACCAAAATAGCAGCAAAATTTACAGTCCTAATAAAAAAAAATCCCTGCATGATCAAATCTTAACTAGTATTTGCACCAAGAATACACTGTCAGTCCATCCTGTGCAGTCCTAGGTCATGGTGATCATACTTCTGCCTTCAACATGTAGCTCCCTGAGGAAATTTACTTCTAATTAGAAACCAATTTCATCAAAATTAAAAATGTGATCCCCAGGTAGCCTTCTTTGCCAATCTATTTTCCCCTTAAGTACAGAATAAATGTCTTTTTATCTTCTCTATCTGTACCTGCAGCTTCCCCAGAAGTTTGACATAGCAAACCGAGGGAAATGGCAGCTCTTAAAGCCTCAGACTCAGCACTTTCTGCACGGAAGGAAGGCATTTGCTCTGACCATTTCTTCAAGTATTTAAAAAAAAAAAAAAGCTTGCTTCCTGCCACTTCAAAACATTAAAATGTGGTAAAAGTTACGTATAAACTTCAACAAATTCCATGTTACACTGATCATTCCCCATTTTACTAATTATGGATGCACTAGTTATCATCAAGAGAATGTGGGTTATACAGAATACAGTGTGCTGGATGGGTCATCTCCAGACATAAGAGGTTTTTACACATAAAATGGATATGGATTAGACAACTTTAAAAGGCTATTCATCATAACAGCAACGTCAAATGGCATCTTGCTTATAAGATCTTCATCTGAGTGCTATCCAATATGCTGAAGCTTACAAAATAGTTAATGGATGAATATGGTAGAAAATGGATTTTTAGAAGTATTGATCCTTCAAATAGCTTAAAAACAGGTACAGTTTTTTTTTAAATGTGGCACTTGTGAAAAATGCTTAATTTATTTTGGGATTTCAATATGCCATAGTAACCCATGACACAATAGATCTATTCCTGCCAAAAGGAAACCATGGTATTGAGTGTGTGCTGCTGTCAGACCTTGACGTAAAAGGGCTACTATGTGTAGGTAAATGGGACAGTGTTTCTGATTCTGCTGCTCTGGAAAGGGGGTCCCCAGCAGAGACAACTTTCCACCAATAAACTGATGTTTATAGAGACCAATTCATGGTCGGGTACCTAGTCAAAACCTAGGTATCACTTTTCAAAGGTCCCCCAACAGACACTGTCCCTCAGGCCAAACAAGTAATCTTAAAATCTAATCATAAGCTATGTTATTTTAAAAATATAATAATAAAGGCCTCAAAAATGAAAGGTATATACTAAAGTATGAAGCTGTTGAAATGACATATCAGGATTATTTTAAAATACTTCATTAAAAAGAAATATGAAAAGCAGAAAAGAGGACAAGAGACTAGCAAAATGTTGATAATCACTGAAATTAGTGATAGGTTCATTGGGGAGGGTGATGCATTTATTCTATTTTTGTGTATTTGAAAATTTGTCTCCAGATGGAAAAGAAAGAACAACCATGAGATATTGATCAGCAATATAAAGTCTACTCTGTTCCACAAAGTGAATAATATATTTACAAAACTAAAAATAAAATTCTCTGGTCATTTATTGAGTTTACTAAATTCCTATGGTTTACAAATTTATTGCCAGGATATATACATATGACTCCTCCCCAAATCAGGTCCTGAGAAAACATGGGTTTATGTTCAGGGAATTTCTGTAAGCTAAAGTATCATGCATTACCTAAGTATTTTTTCAAATGCATGCAAATAAATACAAAGCACTTTGAGTAGAGTTGACAAAAATGAGTGTAACAACCACTGTGTGGGAACTATAGTCATCATCAAAGAGTTTAAAACTCTTTATTAAGCAGTCATCTCTAGAAGCACTTGTATTTTTTATCTAATTTTAGTAATTTCAGTAAAGCTTTACCCCAGTAATACTGGTCTAAAAATGAATATCATTAATTTAATTTTTTTGTTACTAGGCAAAATCAGAAAAGCAAAGACTATTCTCATCTCTACTGTGGGTTCATTTTATAGGCAGACAAAAGACCTAGTCTTTCTATACCAACAATCCAGTAAACTGAGCCCATCATTTTCAGTGGACTATTATAAAATTGTTTTAGGAAACATTTCCAAAAACTTGGAGAGCATCCTGATTTTTATGTCTTTTCAAGTACACCTGGCATCTTTTTACATGCAATTACAACTCCCACTGGGATAAAATGACAGACTGCTTGATAAAAATATGATCTGGTAGTGATAATGGTCTATTTGGTCAGCAATTTTCAACCTTTTTATCTCATGGCACACATACATTAATTGCTAATATTCTGCAACACAACAAAAATACATTTTTCGCCGATCTGAAAAAAATAGGTATAATTTTGATTAATTTACAAAAATAAATCATAATAGTGATTACCTACCCTTTTTGCTGCAGAATGACTTTTTGTAAAAAATTGGGTGTCTATATTTGTATATAACAATTTCTGGTACTAAGAATTAACCAACCAGACACAACCTTATTATGCGGCCAATAAAATGCAAGTCTATTATATGACATATATATATGGTTTAAGACGGGGCACTCGCACCAGATGGCTACTGTTGTGTTAGCTATTGTTATTTTTTAAATTGATAATCTAAGGGAAAAGAAGTCAGTGCCCATGATTAAATAGTCAGTTATTACATGTTGTAAAAAGTCTTTCAGAACACTGGTTAAAAATTGCTATATTAGATCATTAATAACATGAGAGAAAATACTTTATCCCAATCTTAAGCAATAGATTTAGAAGGGCACATGCCTGCATTTGCTCAGTAGGAATCCATATCAGACACAAAAACAGGGGCAATTCCCTTATTACAAAGTCACAGACTTACTGATTATTAATAAAAGTCTAGTGTTCCCATGGAGAATGTTCATTTAACATTCTTTCTCTGTGCTAGGGACTATACTAGACACTGGAGGCACATCCGTGTACCTCTTAAACTGATTTGTCATGAATAACTCAATCAGTAGCCTTAGAGCGAAGAGAGGGTTGTGGGATGACAGGGGTGAGGACAGAATGGAGCAAAGGAACTTGAGGAAAAGGAACCTCTGATGACAACAGGCCACTCCTACAAACTGGCAGTTACTGAAAAACTGAGTGCATGCTGGAAGAAATTGACTTTGTTTCTCACATTTTTAAGTCTATGCATGTCAGTTGTACCCTACATTTAAATTTCTGCCTGGAACAGAGTTTGAGTGGTTGTGGAATTTGTGTGTGGTGAGAAAAATCACTTCTATGTATTCTCTTTTTAAACTTCCTACAACTTGATCAACACAACGTCCAAACTTGTAATTTTTCATTGGTAACATCTCTGCCTTTCTCACAGCAATCATTTCTGATCTTACCACCAGGATTCTAGCTCCAGTGGGAAAACAAGCAGCAGGAGAAATGAACTCTTAATTGAAAACATATTTTTTGCTTAAACAGAGAAAAAACTAGAGAAATTTACAAAATTAATGCATTTGTGCAAAGAGCATTTTGAAGGAAAAAAAATAAGGATTGAAGTAGAAAAGAGTCCTCTGCTCCAATTAGATTCCACTGGATGCAATAAACATGCATTTATCAGACTGTGCCAAGCTCTGTACCACACACTGGAACAGAGTAGCTAATGGTTGTAGTACTGCTTTTTGTAATTTTCAGCATTTTAGAAACAGGTACTAGATGTGTAATTATTTTTATTGCCATGTTACAGATGAAACAAATGAGTCCCAGTAACGCTAAATGGTTCAATGTTACGAAGCCAATAAAGGACAGAATTGGAATGCATATTCATGTCTTCTGACACTAATGACAGTGTTCTTTCTTACCCTGGTGCCACTAATAAAACTACTGCTAATGACATTTATAGTAAAAACAAGGACGTCTAATTTTTATTAAGCACTTATTATGTGCTAGCACTGACTGTATGACCACTATAATCTAAATATTTTACCTCGTTAAATCATCACAACAACCTGATGTGGTTACTTGTCATTCCTGTCATTACCCCTGTAAATTCAATGAGACTCACACAGTTTAGTATATCATCTTGTATGTGACAGCCCAAGATGTCCCAGCCAGAAAAAAATAACTGAACTCAGACTCATACCCACACATCTATCTGTAGTCTGTGTCCGTGGCCGGCACTGGTGATTCCCACACTTGCCTGATGGCAGCGCACATCCGAGAACTTACAAAGAACAAACACAAATTGCCAGGGGTCTGGGTTCTGATTTCACAAGTTGGGTCTGAAGCCCAAGATAAAAACTTTTAACAAGCATTGGATAAATATCAGGCAAGTAAAGGGAACACATGCTATATATTCTTTTTTTTTTTTTTTTTTAATTTCAGCTTCTCTAACTTACCCTCTTGCTAAGAGGCTGAGAAGCTTCCTCTGTAAAGGGCAAGACAGGGAACATGTCACTCTGTGGGCCATACAGTTTTTGTCGCAAATATGCGTCTCTGCTGTTGTAGTTGGAAAGCAGCCATAGACAGTACGTTACCAAATGGGTGTGGCTGTATTCTGATGAAACATTATTTATACACACTTAGGTTTGAATTTCATATAATATTCATGTGTCATAAAATGTTATCCTTCTTTTAATATTGCAACCATTTAGAAAACTATTTGTAGGTAACAAGCCACACAAAACAGGTGGGCTGGATTTAAGTTGCAGGGTGGGTCGTGTTTTTCCCCCACACCTGCTCTAGCCCTCTTTCTCTTAGAAGTCGGTTTCAGACAGAACAGTAGTTCATAGAAAGTTCTTTACCTGACCTTCTCTTACTGACATTTACAGTAATGTCCTTTTTTTTTTTTTCCTTTCTGTCTCCTATCTTCCTACCCTGATGTCTGGATATTATCTCATTTTAAATTCTGAAATACAAGAGTATTGTAGCAATTCTGTAAACAGTGCTCTGAGGTCTATGGGGGAATAAACTAATAAACCAAAACATATTTACTATAAATAAATGTATTATAAGGAATAAGGAGTTCTTGAAAACTATTTAGGTCATATCCACAGGATAATAAGTGGATTTTATCATTTTAGTGAATCATTGCCAACAAGCATTAAGCTTATGAGAAGAGAGGATCATTTTGTCAGGCAACCATCTAAGTTCATAACACTCAGATCAGCTGAGAATCTCTGGATGTCAGAAAACCTTTGTCTGGTAGTTTTAACCAATGTATAATCACATCCTCTTAGCTTCACACTTCAGTGAATTCTTGTTTAACGTGACACTTATTACAAAATTTTCTCTTCCAAAAAGACTCTCCTCTGATTCTCTGTAATTGAAGACAAACATTAGGGGGACACCCCCCAAAACTGGAATTACCTTCTGGAGAGTGAGCCACTTGTAGTTCAGGCTTCCCCAACTAAATGAGTGTTCAAGGAACCCATCTGTACCTGTGCACCAGCTGGCATTGTTGTGAGAAGCTGCATTCACAGTGAATTTGTTTTAAAGACTCTTGCAAAGCATTCGCCCATGTAATGATGGTTGATTTATGAGCGCACTGCCCCCAGTGCAGCTCTGCATGTTCAGCAGTTTTTGACCAAAAATGGCAATGACCCTATGCCCCATACTCACTATCTTACCCAGAGTGATTTTTTTTTTAATTTCCCTGGATGAAAAAAGTCCTCAAAGGGAAATATTTTGCTGATGTGGAAGAGGGGAAACAAAAACCAGATGGCAGAAGCACAAAAAGGCATCAACAAATCCCAAAACTATTTCGCACAGTGGAAAAAAACATCTCGATAGGTGTGCTGCATCAAATGGAGATTTGAAAGTGACTGAAGTTTAAACATGTAAAAATAAATACACAATTTTTTATAAACAAATTCCATTTCAGGGGAGTCCTCCCTCACACCGCAAGTCCCTAATAATATCATTCCATGCAAAATTGTTTCATTATAATGTTCATGAGATGTCATAGGAACTTAATACTTATTTATATCAATTAGCCTATAGTAAAACCGGTTTTATTACACATCATTTCACTTAAAGTCACAGAACTTATTGGTGACATTAAATGAGGACTTACTATAATTTTAAACAGGTCAATAAATGCTTTATTCACTATGTACTTGACACTCTTTAGATAGCCACTTGTTTTTTCTAGTTTATTCCAATTACTTTTTAAGATACATACACTTCATTTGCTAAGAAAAAATATTTTGCAAAGTTCTTAATTATACATTAAGAGAAAAGTCATGTGCACAATTGAAGCACATGGGTGTATTCCAAGACCATGCCATAATTTTATGAGTAAAAGGGAATGTGGCATTTGGAAAACCTGGGACTTTCAGAGTCTTTCACGGATGTCAGGGATCTGGGAATTATCTAGTTCAACTTTTCCTTCATTTTGTGCTTGACTCAAAACCTTCTTCCGTAGATCACTGACAATTGCTTAAATGCCTTCAGTAATGGAGGTCAGTAATAACTGCAGCAACTGCCGCCACCTTTAACCAGCCCCGTTAGTTCTTCCTCATTTTTAGCTGGAACTCCCCCCTCGTAACTCTCACCCCACTGTCCTTTGGTCAAAAAAAATGTTGAATTATAAGTTAATGATAATACATAATAATGTACTAAGAAATACTTGTGGTACATGTATATATGTATCACTACATATTCTATCGTAAAAATAAAGTGTTTCAGCTAAATAAATAAATTGGTGTGGGGAGCCAATGGTGATTATCTGCTCTGTCTCACATGAGTTCTTTGGTTTGCAACTGCCTAAACTTGACGTCATAGGTTAAGACAGGTGAGGAGAGATCTGGTTTGAGTCAAACTGAGCTCAGAAAAAATGTCATTTGATAAAGAAGCCACCTTTATTCCTGCCTGGTTTACAACTCCAATATCTGACACCTCATACCAAGCATGTGGAATTTTCCTAATGGTCAAATTCAAAGCAGGGGCTAGAAGCTAAATTTGAAATGGCATGCAGAGGTTGAAAACAGGAAAGGCAAGAGTACTAAGCTCACCTTTCCCAACTATATAAAATAAGATAAAAATGGAATGTCCTGAAAATTTTCTTTGACAACTTCTCTAGGAATCTAAGTTGAGTAGACTAAGCAGCTGAGACAAGGACATCTTATGATACTCCAAGGCTGGTCTAATTTAGATATTCATTCCAGCTTGGCCATGGAAATAACCGGAACTCCAGCTAACAGGACAAATCATCTAAAAAATATGCATACAAATGTAGGACCCTGTAGTGGTTGAAGGCTACTGATTCAGCCATATAATAAGATGTATAATAAGATGTATGCCCTAGTGCTATTTTCTGTACCTCATTTTATTTATATGCAAAATGATAAACAATAGCACCTACTACACAGGGTTGCAATGAAGGTTAAATATGTTAATACAGGCAAAGTGCATAGAACAGTATTCAGCACAGAGTAAGCACTGTAAATTCATGTTACTTAATATTAATATAACATAGTTCTATTCTAATATTTACCAAACTGCTATGCAATTGCAGATTTTATTATAAGCTCTTCAATAGTGTAATATCTTCCATACCTGAAGCTTTGTGTTAGATACTGGCTTAGTAACCTGCATGAAGCCTGGGATACAACATGGTCTTCAATAACTGTTCATGGAAGGAATAGACTAAATAAGTTGTTTTCTCATCCATTTGGTTGGTAACTTGCTCCTTAGGTAATTTAATTTGTATAAATACTTTAATATACCAAAGTTATGATAGTTTGGGATTTCATAATAAATCTAGTAAGCTATGAAATCTAAAATGTTTGCTTTAATCAAGGAGAATAGAACACAGTAGTTCCCCCTTATTTGTGGTTTCACTTTCCATGGTTTCAGTTACCTGCGGTCGACTGGGTTCAAAAACATTAAATGGAAAATTCCAGAAAGAAACAATTCTTAAGTTTTCAATTGCACACCATTTTGAGTAGCGTGAAGATACTGCACAGTCCCACTCCATCCCGTCCAGGATGTGAATCATTCCTTTGTCTTGCGTATCCATAATGCGTAAGCTACTCATCTATTAGTCACTTAGTAGCTGTTTTGGTTGTCAGATCAGTTATCAGAGAGAGAGAAAGAGATGAGACCACATTTATATAACTGTTGTCATACTATAGTGTTATAATTGTTCTATTTTATTAGTAGTTATTATTGTTAAACCTCCTGTTGTGCCTAATTCATAAGTTAAACTTTACCATAGGTATGTATAGGAAAACATTCACTACTCTCCACAGTTTCAGGCACCCACTGGAGGTCTTGGAACAAATCCTTCTTGGATAAAAGAAGACTATTATACACCAAATTATGTAAACTGCCTGTTAAAATCTCTCTTTTACTACCTAAATTAAAAGTCTTACATTTATAACTGCAAATAAGACAATAAGCATTAGTAAGTCTAGAAACAGACATGCTGTTTTGATCCTGCAAAAGCAATCTCTTTCAATTAATGAGTCTCCAGGACAATTTCTTCAGTAATCTACATAAGAATTTTATATTTTATTTATATGTTGGATGGTTAAACAGAGAGTATTTTACAAATGTATCCAAACTTGATTCTATCCAGGGACTGCCAAACGAAGCTTGGCCAGACAACAAAAATGTATGCAAAAGCATGTAAACACCATGGTCTTGGGGAATGAGAATCCAATATCCTGGAGGTTATGTTTGGGTCTCCATGTAACTCATTGCTAAATTTAAAGATTGTGTTTGAGGTAGGACTGAATTTGTGTAACAGTGACCATGTTAATAACAGGGCCCTATTCACTGTACAAAATTCCTCAGAATTGGCTAAATCAAAGACTCAAGATTAAAATTAGGCAATGTCAAGTTGTTTGCTGCTTGCATGGCAGAGAACTAAGAGGGCTCTGTGGGTGCCATCGGGGTCCCAGAGAAGCCTTTTGGTATTCAGAGTGTTGGTGATTTTGCACACTGGATAGGCAGCTTAAGCAAATGTTTACCTGGATGCAGGCTGAAGAACTCCATAGCAGAAAACTCAGTGTACAGAAAGAGGCACAAACAGCAAAATCTAGCATCAGAACCTTAATTATCAATGGAAACTACAAGTGCTGGTGGTAATTTGAACCTATGCCAGGGAGATTAATTAGATCTTAAAACTCAGTAGTAAGTGCTGCAAATTAAGACCTAATGAGCAATTTTATAAAAGAGCTTGTGACACCTGGTCTTGCTTCAAAGAACAGAAAACAAATGCTGACATGGTGGAAAACAAGGGAATCTTCCCATTTCTGCATGATCAGAGTAGTGTTCTGATGCAGTGAGGTCTGAATGAAGCACTGTGGCTCTCTGGGGACCCAGCAGATAGCAATCTAGCAGTTAAGTCATGCTCCAACAGACAGTGACCAGATGCCTCTCACTAGCACTTTGTGGGCAAAGAACATCCACTAAGAAAAAAGAAAATTTGAGAATGCACTCCCTGAAATGCTGAGGAGATGCAGCAGCAAAATATGGGTATGTGTGTAAAATGTAAGTAAGACTTCAGGTGTGTCTGCTGATAAATAGAACCTGGGGACTTACTTGATGAAGTGTAGGACTATATTCACTATAATATGTATGTTTTAACTTGTCTTCGTGGGCTCCATTTATCGAATTTCATTGATTCAAAGATGCGCCTCTTTTCATTTACTGTCTCTAAAATTAGAAAGTGTCTTAGAATGAAGGATAGCTAAATCTCAACAAAACAGGGTGCTTTTTTGGTATAGATACAATCACTACAATAAGTCAATACTTTTCCCTATCTAGCTTTGATTGGTTTACCCAAACTTGGAGTCTGAGAAGTAAAATCGTTCTGCCTTTCAATTTCATCACACAGAAAACCATGATAACAATGCTTACTGTGACCTGATAGGTTTTTTTTTTTTTTTGAAGACTGTGTTACTCATTCTAGGATAGCAGATGGATATGGGCTTGGGTGCTTTGGCAGGAGGAAGAGAGAGAGAAGAGGAATCTTGAGGAAAGTAACAGGAATGCCAAAGATGAAGAAAAGTGGTGCTTTGGGGTCCCAGTAAACACCTGCCCACCACTCCTCAGGAACGAAATGGCACGGCAGGACCTGCATGTCTGAGTGACTCTAAAAAGCCCTGTCTGGAACCCAAGTCATCTTTGGTCAGCATACCCCTGGCTGACACAAAATGAGAGGAGGGGTCCATTTTTCCTTGAACTTAGAGAAGACAGTACAGACACAGTAGTTATCTAAGCTAGTACCAACGGCAACTGTAAATAGAGGTGTAGCCCCACCCCCATTTTCTCATATCTCATTAACAAGGATTCTCTCTTGCTCACAGTGAAGGATTTGTTCAGGAGCAGCCAGACCTGATCTTTGAAGAAAAGTACATGACCTGGGGACACCCTATGATTATCACTATAAGGCTGTTCCCCCAAATAAGAGAAGGGCTTCCTTGAAATAAACAAGTTGGAATTCAAGTTATTTAAAATAAAACATAAGGAACATTGGTTATATCCATCTTTCCCAGAATAAACAGATGGCATGGGGAACAGAGTTGAACTAATGACATCAGTGAATAACTAATTACCTATCTCTTTAAAAAGGGGAAGTATAGAAACCTAGGAACTCTGTTAATTTTAGTTTTAATTCAAGGGAAGTAAATAGCAAATCAACCAGTATGTAAAAGGCTCCCATTCACTGTAGATTTCAGCCTAGAAACTCAGCAGTCCCACCTTTTTTTAATAAGTTGTACTTAGGAATATCTATGCTAACATGAACTTACAAACTAAATAAATGAGCTCATTCATCAGCATAAATCCTCACAGCAAATCACATTTTAGTAGATTTGAGAGGAAATTTCAGATGGTTCTTCTCAGTCACACAATACTTTTAAATTTATCTACTATATTTTTATTATCCCCACTGATAAACACAAATGTTGTTTCATGGCCAGACACCATATCTAGGAATTCACCTCCCGAAAGTACTTACCAGAGGCCCACAGAGAGAAGTTAAAGCATAGTATGGCCAAGATCCCACTGTCTCTCACACCCAAGTAGAGCACCGTTAACTTATCTATTGAGACAGAACTGGCTTCGGCACTGTGTCAGTTTATGTACACAGCATGACGCTCTGGCTCACATATTGTGGAAGGTTCACCACAAGTTTACTTAATATCCATCATCTCATGTAGACCCACGCACAAAACAAAGAAGAAGAAAAAGAAAAAAAGTTTTCCTTTGTGATAAAAAAAGTAGATTCTAAAACGTCTTAACAACTTTAAATCATACGATATAGCAGTGTTAACTGCCGTCATCATGTTGTATGTTACATCCCTAGGAGCAATTTTTCTTGTAACTGGCAGTCTGTGCCTTTTGACCATCTTTATTCAATTCCTACTTCCCCCACACCCTGCCTCTGGTAGCCACAAATCTGTTCTTTTATGTTTTTTTTCTTTTTAGATTCCACACATAAGTTAAATTATACAGTATTCATCTTTCTCTGTCTGACTTATTTCACTTAGCAAAGCACCCTCAAGATCCATCCCTGTTGTCACAAATGGCAGGGATTCCCTTTTCATGGCCGAATACTATTTCATTCTGAGCGTGCTGTGTGTGCATGTGTCACAGCTCCGTTACCCGTTACCCATTCCTCTGCCTATGGGCACTCAGGTTGTTTCCGTGCCGTGGCTATGACAAACAATGCTGCTGTGAGTGAACACGGGAGTCCAGACAGCTCTTTGACAGAGCTTTGTTTTCTTTGGGTGTATTCTCTGACATGGGATTGCTGAATCCATCCTTAATTTCTGACTATGCATTTACAAACCCATCAAGAAAGAAGAAATGTGGGAATGGGATCAGAGTTTACTCTTAATTTTTATCTATTTGTTAAGCCTAAGCTCTACTTCCATATCTGAGGGGGGACCCCCCAAAAAGGAATTTATTTACAAACAAAATTTGTGTATTTATTCTTACATGTTTACACTGCAGTCATGTTCAAAGTGCTCTTAGTTTGATGCAATACACCTATCATTTTTTCCACTGCTCAAAGCAGTTTTTGAACTTGTCAATTTTGATGCCTTTTAGTGCTTCTGCCATTTCTTTGTTTGTTGTTTTATTTTACCTCTTCCACATTGGCAAAACATTTCCCTTTGAGAACTTTTTTCACCAGGGAAAACAAGCAAAAAAAATCTTTCTTGGGGTGAGATCAGGTAAATAAGGAGTGTGGGTCATGGGGGTAATGCCATTTTTTGTCAAAAACTGCTGAATACTCAGCGCAGTGCAGGCAGGTGTGCTCGTAAATCACCCATCCTGAAATGGGTAAATGAATTGAAAGAATCTTCCAAAAAAATTCACTGAAGCTGAACACAGCCTCTCACAACAATGCCAGCTAGTGCACTGATACAGATGGGTTCCTAGAACACTCACCTAGTGAGGGAAGCCTACAAGGGGCCCACCTTCCAGAACATAATTCCGTTTTTTTAGCACCTTCCTTCTTTGTATCATTTAGAGTTTGAGTGTGTCTGTGTTTATTCAGGCTTTTAATGGATTGTGAATTTTTTTAAATTAATAATGATTTAAAAGTTAACAAACCAAAACAAGAACCAGTGCAATCCCAACAGATCAAAGGAGTCTCAGTTTGGCTGTGTGTAATATATATTTTTTAAGTTTAGTCTCTATTGTATTTTTCCCACTACCATTTAGACCCTTATACCTCCTCCCTCCAGCAATCACCACACTGTTGTCCATGTCCACGAGTACTGTTTTCCTTTTTGTTCAATCCCTGTGCCTCCTAACACCCCCACCAAAAAATTTTGAGGGTCCTCTGCTATAGTTATTGAAACAAACTAAACAGCTTTAGATTCTAAAAAGGCATAATACAAAATAATATTCAAATCCGGTCATTGTCTGATGACAACTGAAGAATGCCAAGAGAGCATCAAAAGGGGTAATAACCAGAATGGTTGAAATAAGCAAGAGTTATCTGATTCATGGGATGAACTGATGCAAACTCCACCAAGCGCTAGCACATAACCAAAAGAATTTTTAGGCATTTTTAAGTGGTTGTACAGAATCACATACAACAAAATCCATCCTCTCTGATGAGTCTGCCCACATACTCTATCTCTTCTTGTATCCCACTTAAAAATAATGATATAGCCCTGGCTGGTGTAGCTCAGTGGA
Source organism: Tonatia bakeri (assembly GCA_004024845.1). NCBI lineage: Eukaryota > Metazoa > Chordata > Mammalia > Chiroptera > Phyllostomidae > Tonatia > Tonatia bakeri. The sequence continues at coordinate 205,889 of PVIA01002098.1, read as the reverse complement.
TTGAGCGCGGGCTGCGAACTAGGCATCGCAGGTTCGATTCCCAGTCAGGGCACATGCCTAGGTTGCAGGCCATGTCCCCCAGCAACCACACACTGATGTTTCTCTCTCTCTCTCTCTCCCCCTTCCCTCTCTAAAAATAAATAAATAAAATCTTAAAAAAAATAATGATATAAAATAATATTAATAATATATTTCATTTAATCTTCCCCAAACTCACTGGAGTATATACAATTGTATTATTCCCATTTTATTTGATAAGAAAAAAAAAGCCTTAGGAGGTTAAACACTTGCCCAAAGTCATATATGGGGAGGGGCAGCAGCAGAACAGGGAGTCAGACACAGACACTCTGACTTCAAAGAAGTGCTCTGCCCACCACCGCACTGCAGTGTGAATAGGGACTGTTGATGCCACGAAATCCTTGGAAGACATCACGTTCCAGTGTGACTCCTCAATAGAAGAAAAGGTAAATAAGAAGGAAGGAAAAGGGGCAAAAATATCATATCTTAGAATTGTAAAGTGAACAGAAAGCAATGTTTGAGAATGTAGTTTAAAAAGGAGGATGATATCAATGCACCTGAAGAAGAACACGAGTGTCTTTCCCCTTGACCTAAACCACATTTCAGTTCAGATTCAAGAGGAGATTGTTAGTATGAATCCTTGAACTTTGGCTAAAATGAACAATCCTGGGTAGAGGTTATCATCAGCATGTTGACCAGCAGTCTCTATTTTTAGTTACTATAAAAATTAAAGCAACACTCTTTTTAAGAAACTGAATAAACCACAATGCAATTAAACAGTCAATAATCAGGGAGTTCACAGTCTTTAATGCAGATGAAATGTAGGACTCTTGGATTAAATTTCCAAAGTCAGGCTGAAACAAAAGGAATTCAGGCTAATCAAAGATTTAGTTCTCACACTTCTGCCAAAATTTACAAACCATGGCCCATTTCAATATGCTCTCTCTGAGAGCACATAATAGCTAAAACCCCCCTGAAAACATTAAATCAGGTTAACCATTCAAAACAGGCAAATATTGGAGGAGAATCAGATGCATATTAATGTATTCTTTATTTCATGATTTTATTTAATACCGTTCCTCTTACGAGCTCATGGTACACGGAACACAGCCCCAATAAAGTTGTGTGAAATACACAGTTCTCTGAGCCTGCATCTGAAGACCTACTTTATCTTGTAAATGAAATCCTATCAAGTGGCCTGGAAAGTCCAGAAATGACATTATGAATATTATATCCATCACTTAGCCAGTACTTATGGTACCGTATTTTCACTTCTATAATTTCAGTAAGATTAAAGTTTTTTCCAACTCTAAGCTCAGAAGTGAAATTTTAAGAGAAGGCACTCAAGCTAACTGGACAGCAAAATGATTATTTCTTTTTGAATTTCTGTGAATCATTATGGATGGAAATCTTCCCACAAATTGCTTACACTTCCTCTTCTGAGATCCCCAGAGAAAACCCCAAAACAAAATGAGAGTTCTCATTTAAAAATGTTCTAACAACTCAGGCAAAATGTGTTGTTTCTAATATGAATGTCATAAGCTTATGTACTAGGAATAAGCACTTCCCATATAATGAGAAGATCTTTTAAGAATTATGAATGCTTTTGACCCTTTCCTTTGATTTTGCCTGTCTGTTTACACAAGCAAAAAAAATCTATTTTTAAACTGATATTATAACAATTACACTTTGCTTTTTTAAAAAAGCCACTATAGTTCTAGCTTTACTCACTTTTTCTCCTATATTAAATGGAAGACTATGTTGTTAAAGATGAGACAACAGCTTGGCATTAACTGTGTTTGCATCACGTCATCACTGAAACTGTTCCGAAATTGTGATTCTGGCCTATCTGCTCTTTATTGCTGTGCTAATAGCAATGTGAAATTTGTTACTATGGGTGAAGCAGACAAACATTACTAAGCAGCTATAATTTTATGCCAGTTATATTCTAATTACCTTATTCAATCCTCACAGTAACCCAGTAACATCAGAATGATCATTCTCTGTAACAGAAAACATACAGTGCACACAGGTTGTGTAACTGGTTCAACATCACACTGAATGTAAATTTAAAGTCAGGCACGTTAGTTCTGGAGAACTGTAGTTTCAGCTTAGATAGTTACATGCTGTGATCGTGTGTGCTTCAGTTTCCTTGCCTGAAAGATGGGAATGATATGTGCTCTACGCATATCACAGCTTTTCTGGATGGCTTAATAACAGAATCACAATCAAAGTGTTTTAAAAATTAGTATATGCTCATATGGAAATCCATACTGAAGATTTATTTCCTTTGATCAGCTCACTATGAAGTTGTTTTTTTTTTGTTTTTTTTTAAAGACCCGACTCTTTGATAAAATTTAAGAGTTAGAATTAGGAGATTTTATATAAATATATGCATTTTTCAGTTCTTAAACATCAGAACAGGTGCAATGGTAGCCCTTTATGTCTGCACAGAAAGATCTGGCAGAGCAAAAGAGCAGCTGCCCGTCTGAGACTGGGCGAGTGCCCTGCACTCTGCCATAGTTCCTCCCCAGCTAGCCTCACCCACTTACACTCAGAAGTATCTGTATTTGCTTCCCCTTGTAGTAAAGTGCAAAATACTGAGTCAAGGTAGTGTAGGATTGTATGAGGAGGCACCACGCTAGTCCAGGCATGCCACCTTACCCTGTGCTTTGAAAACATGACCATCATCACACTGGAACCTATTATCTGAACCCACTGGGTAACACCTGTAGGTCTAGACTAGAGCTTTAAAAAAGACGAAAAGAAAATAGGCATGTTGCCCAGACACAATTTCTGACGAGAATACCAACTATTCCAGAAAAAAACTTCAGGGATTAATTATGAAAAGAATACCTATTTTTTTCTCTCTCTGTTTCTGACCTCTCACCTGACCTCCTTTTCCCAGCACAAAGGAAGCATCAACATCAAATTCACTTGCAGCAGTTAATACAGGTACTTAAAATCTTATTGAAAAAAATATTTTTTTCAAAGATCATAGAATGTTTCCCACTATTCAATGTTTCATAAGCAGCCGGCATCACCGCCTTTAGCTCTGCCCTGGCCACATGCCCTGCCATAGCCCCCACGGGGCTGAAGCTTGTCGAGTCTGCACAACTAAGGCCCAGCTGGTCCACAGTAAAGCCTCTCCTCTGCCTATCCACAAAGAGGTCAGGGAAAGGGCACAGAAATGAAAGATCTGGCCTTGGGTATACCACAGCCCTAGTCCAAATCCTCCATGTTTCACCTTCTTAGCTAGATATTCTTGGCTAAGTTTCTTTATCTATAAAACAGTCTTCATGCCCCTCATTCATAGACCTATCTGAGGATTCAACAAATGAACCTCAGTAAAGCCCTTGCTGTCCAACACATAATGAATATTTAATAAATGGCAGCAATTGTTATGATTAAAGGACAAATATCTGAGGCAATAGTGAGCTATTTTCTCAAATATTGTTCTCTTATTGCCTTTTATGACAGTATAGTATATTCTGGGTGTTTTTAGAGTTATAGAAACAATTTCATTGAAATGAGTTAAAGGAGAACATTATCCTCAATTAAAAAAAATTAACACAAAACCAATTCAGGAAAGAGAAAATGCTATTCAATATTTTAAATGAGAATTTTCCAAGGTGAAGAATGCAATCAAATATTTATTTTGAAAAGTGAATTATAAGGTTACATTAACAAAAATTATCCTTTCTAATGAGGAGCACTCAGGTTAAATTTCTACATTACTCATCAGAGAAAATTGCTTGCTTCAGAGAAAAATGAAAAATAACACTGGGATTTTCAAACATATCAACCATGTATGGTAGTAATATTTCCTCCTTTCTGAATACAAAGTTTGAAAACAAGTTTTATATATTATCTGAATTGAAAATGTGTATGAGATTATCTCATACATATTTAAATAAGAAAAAGTTCAAAGAGTACGTTTCCTGAACACGAATTTCGCTGTTTCACTATCACTCTCCTTACAAGCACTCATCTACTGCAGTCCGTCACCTAACAGAATGGAATGAGCAACACAGAACCCTTGGTACTTCCTAAACCTCCTCATTGGTGACCATTATTTTACAGTGAAAGTCTTCCCTTTCCTACAAGAAATAATGGAAACACTTCTAATTGAGTAGAGTTGCATTATCTGATATCAAGAAAATGAAAATATATTTATCACATCAAGCCTTGATTCCTCATTTGTAACCTAAAAGGGTTGATGTAGATCATTTCTATGCCCTCTCCCTTATCTAGCATTTTACTTAATATTATCTTATATCTTTCCTATTATAAAGGTTATTGTAAGTTAGAGCTGTACTTTGATCCCTGGTTCATCTGTTTTAGGGTAACGACACTGTGACATAAGGTTCAGTTCAGGACAATTAGTTCTATGTCAGACAGATGTGCCAGAGATACCACGAATAAATACTCAGTTTCATAATAGGCCAGTGAACTTCACAGAGGGCAAACCTACTTAACAGTTACAATACTATTGGACTTCAGCGCACACATATATGCTGATGTTAGGAAGGGACTACAGAAAGACATTTGTAATAAGAGGAGCAGCTAGCTCAATAAATTTCATACTTGCTACCAACTGGAGGGTGGGGGTGACGTGAGGGAAGAAACTTCAAAATATATGAACTCTTACTGAGGCTAGTAGCTCAGTAACATTTTTATAAACTATATAAAAACAACTTGGGGAATAGCATATTCTCAAGCAAGATTATCTGAAAACAAATCAAAACTAAATTAAAACTATGTCCTTCATTTTTTAATAAAAGACCTCATTTAAATGTAGAAAAATCAATATCATAGTAGAAGATATTCTTTTAAATTAAATGTTGGTATCAAAAACACTATATTGGTTTCTCTTATATTATCATAGACTCATAATGAGCCAACAGTGGTTACAGGCATTTAAAGCCATTTTGTTTATATAACATATTTTGTAAATGTATATAACCAATATTAAAAGTCAAGAATGCATCATTATTTCCATACCCAAAATGATGAGTCCCAATTTACTTATAGAGGATTTGTGTAATCTGAAAATAAATTTATGAAATGTACGTGTGGATGAAAAATGGAGCTATAATAAATCCAACCAAACGTAACCTCGCACAGTGATCTGACCGTTAATCTCTAACTGGGCAGGTTATGGTGAGTAGTTTCTCCCCAGGCATATAACTTTTTTTAGTAAAACATTTGTTTTTGCCTTAAGCAAGCCCTGTCTGTTGTTTTCTTGTGTTAACACACCTTTGAAATGCCGAAGTAATCCTCTTTTTTAAGAACCCTTGGGGGCATAACCACCCTCAAGGGAGCATTTGAGATTTTGCTGCCTAGCCATTGTCATCAGTTTGGCTCAAGTAAACTCATAAAAATCTCTACAGCTTTGGACATTCTTACATCAACATACAGAAATGTCATCCAACAGATAACCAGATAAAAATATCTTTACTCATTAAAAACAAACAAATACGTGGTCTCTCAGAGCTTGGTTGCTGAGGCAGCGAGACAGAACATCCAGCTGGGGCTCACGTGGCATATTCCCTGCTCCCCAGAGTGTGCCCACTGCACACCACAATGAACTCTGGGCCTCTGGAGATGCTGGCACCAGGACCTCAGCAGTTCCTTCTCCTCTAGTGCTCCTGCCACTCTGCTGCAGCAATCACATTTTCCCACAACCCCAGGCTGCTCCAGCCAACTTTGCTACAAGAAGCTTCATGCCTAGACCAGCATCTCCCCCAGTCTGTTACATGTTTTCTGTGGAATGTGCATGGATAAAAAGGAAAAAATTACATGTCCCAAAAATGCCCCTGGGTCAAGTTTGGGAAATGGTGCAACAAAATTCAAAAGATATTATGAGGTTTCAGTGCATTAGCATTACCCAAGAGGAGGATGCAGAATGGCCATTTATTTCTCATAAGCATATTTTACTTGGGAAATAGTTTTATAGACTATAATTTGTCCTATTTCCACACTTATTTCAGAATTCGGATCTCAGCCAGGTAATGCTGGGAAATAGATTATATAATTGGGGTGGAAAGAGATCCTTTCTTTCCAATATCTTCCCAGTTAGAAACAAATTAAAGTCATGTTATGCCTGAGGATTTCGCCTTATGGTTATTGATACAGCACATTCTTGATTCATTGATAAATGTTTAGCAATTGGTGGGCAAGTCATATTTAACTTCTCTTCTTTACTCTTTTTGATTTATACACTACAATTACAACTATTTTATTATTATTTTTATCTGGTTTTGAGTGTATTTATCACTGGGATTGGCATGCACAGTTTAATTACTCTCCTTGAATATCACATTAAAGTAAAAGATGAATGACCTAGGGCAATACTTCCTCTCTGCAATTTCAAAATAATACATCAAATATGTTAATAGTGAAGCATGCATTCTAGAGCGCAATGTACAATTGTGTAGGCCAGTTCTAAGGAATAGACTTACTATTTGAAAAATGTTAAAACCCTGTCTCCATGGACTCTCTCTTATTCCAGGTCAGTAGGAATGATGACAGCAGTGTCTCTGAGTATTTTCAACCAGTGATATTAGCTGTGGGAAAATTCAGGGGGGAAGTCACATTGGAGAGGACATGGTCCACAGTGTGTGACCTTAAATGCTTTAGAACAAATCAGATGACCCTTTAAATTGGTTAAAAAGCAAAATGAATGCAGGGTCTCTCTCCAGGATTCTTTTAGCTGGTGATTCCAAATTATCAACACATTAAACAGTCACCAAGTCCTCCTCTTAATAGCTACTTTGTTCTTACAAAATAGCTTTTTTTTATTCCTAGAGCAGGGACTGGTAATTAGAATTTCATAGCTTGGTACAGCCAGTGTTAGCATCGTGGCTTTTGGTGCTGAGAATTAATAACAGTAGTCATAATGATAACAGAAAACGGTAACAGTTATAATTACTGGTATTCATCTTAGGGTGGTGAGCAGCTGTTCAGAAATTTCTTCAGAAGTGAGAGTTCAGTCACATATCTTTTTCACCAAGTAGGAAAAGCTTTAATGCTAAATAGGAAGGAAGATTACAAATTCAAATGTCAGGCAGAGTGCACCCTGATTGTTCTTTATGAACTTGGTTTTCTCTCACACCTCAAGCTTTCTGGCCCTTAAGTTTTTTTAAAAGTTGTCATCAAATTTAATGACAGGAGCGCCAGGAGGCCTCTGTGTTTCCAGGTAAAACAACCCCTTCCAGTTCAATAAGGGACATTTCTCAAGTCTTTGCACTTGAACAAGGAGATCTGCTTCCTCAAACTTGTCAGGAACTTGTGTGCCACTGTCTGCTAGTCATTGTGGTAAGGCACCTGATATCACGACCAGAAAGGAATACCAGAGAATTGTCTTGTCCGTGGTTTCAAAATCAGCTGCAAACACCTTTAGCAAATGACCTAACCTCTTAGCAAATTAAGTCCATCATTTCATCTATGAAATAACAATGTTGGAATTGGTAGGTGTTTCCTAAATTCTCCAGACCATGTTAATCACTCAGGGTGTTGGTGGGGGCACAGTTTGCGGATAGGTTGTGACTATGGTTTGCCAAACTCAGAATCAGAACCTCCAGGCCAGAGAATATACAATCAGATTGGGGCTACATGTGGGAAACTGTTTCCAGAACCCTGGACAGCAGCAAGAAGGAGAGCTTTCAAGACGACCTGGAACTGACTCCACTTACTGCTAGGTAAGGATGCACCTTCCTGATGATGCATTTGCTTTACAAAGCAGGAGAGCACAATGCCTGTCAACATTCCCTTAAGTCAGGGGTTGTGAAATGTTTCCTGTAACAGCCCAAAGAGTGAATATACCAGGCTTTTGGGCCACGGAGTTGCTATTGAGACAACTTACCTCTTACTGCAGCAAAAAAGCAGTCTTAGACAACAAATAAAGAAGTGAGTGTGGCTGGCTTTCAGTAAAACTTACATTTAATACCGTAATTTTCATATCATATTAAGTGTTATTCCTCTTCTGATGTTTTTCAAGCAAATGGACATGGATAGAGCACTCACAGGCATGGACAATGCGGGGGGATCGACTGTAGGAGTGGGAGGTGGGGTAGGGGTGAGCAATGGGGGAAAACGCAGAACAATGGTAGCTGAACAACAATAAAAATTTTTAAAAAAATACAAAAACTAGTCTTAGCTTATGGGCCATACAAAAATAGGTAGTGGGAAGTTTGCTGGTCCCTGTCTTCAGTGGAAATGCTAAAATTATATGGTAACATCTTCTCAAATTATAACAGAAGCCAGATTATACAGGGACAGGAACATAAGCATGTGTCACCTTTTCAATTCTAGCAGGTTCTCAGCTGTCTCAAGTGTCACTAGCAGCCATGTATCCATAGGAGGAGGGGACATGAGACAGGCTGCAGTGATAGGCTGTCTGTTCCTGCTGGATTTAGCCACCTCAATTCCCTGAGGTTCTGTTCCCTTAACTAAATAACTTGGGAATCCAGAGCATGTGAATGAATGTGTGTGCACCTGTTTGCATGACTGTGCATGTGTATGCATGTGTATGTTGTCTCTGCCGCTGGTCTATAACCTGACCTGCAGTTGTACAATTTCTATTTAAAATACAGGTTTGTATAGTTGTCTAGTGAGTAAAATGTTTCTCCAAGTCCTGCAAGTTGCTCTAGCAAATTAATGGAACCTGAGAAGGGACTTGAGGGAAACTCTGATTTATAGCCAATCAGTTAGGGGGGACAAATGGGACAAGTGTAATAGCATAATCAATAAAATATACTTAAAATGGTTAAAATGGTAAATTTTATGTTATGCATATTTTACCACAATAAAGTAGATTTTAAAATAAAATATAATACAGGTTTCCAGGTTCCTCCCCTAGATATATTTCAATAGTCCTGAGGTAGTGTACAGAAATCTGTGTTTTAAGCAACTTCCCCAAGTGAGTCATATAATCTCATTTATTTAGGAAACTAATACTGGAGTAAAGGTGTAGTCCTGATTGGAAGTTCGCAGTGCAGTTTGGGTCTAACCTTCTGTAGAGTTGCTAAAATGACCTTTCTAGTTTATGCATACAAAATGGATATTCTGAAGTAATATAATCAGATAGAAGTACACATCAATCTTAACACTCAAAAGTAAGGCAAGGTTGTTGACCATGAGGTTTTAAAAGCAAGCAAAGCCCCTAGAAGTGATACTTGGGGTCCGGGGGAGGGGGCACCCCACTAACTATTATGCCAGGATGCTAGGCAAGAAATATTCAGGGAAAAGAGGACCTAAGCAATCAGTCTATGATGAACTGATATGACCACAAGGCAAGACTTAAGGATCATTTTGCTGGTGCTTTGCAAACACTGTGGCAATTCTGAAACACTGGGAAATTCACCAGCCATCAGGGATGTGGAGGCTCTGTCTGAACAAAGAGGTTGGACAGACCACACATCTATGCCAGCTTTGCTCTAAACAGTGGCGACAGTTGGGAAACAAAGGGCAGTGTTTCTTGGAATAAACTGTTCAACAGCATCTCTTGGCACATATAGCAATTCCCACCACAAGCCCCACCTTTGAAGACAAAGAACAAAGCTTGCTGCATCAATTGTGCCATGGGTCAAACACTGAAAGAAGCTATTATCCTCTTCATTACCTTTTCTATTCTCAAACTCATACTCCTTTGAGCTTAAATTTCTGCTGTTTTCCTTCATGTTCCTCACTGTCTGCTTCCTCTCGTCACAGGTTCTGGCCCAGCTTTCAATTTAGATTTGTCCTTTTTGCCAGTGTCATCCTGTAATTCTGATTGCTGAAGATCTCTGACCGTAGTCCATTTCTTCCCTAAACCTTTTAATTGGCAGCAAAATATTATTTAAAAATATGCTCAGAGAGATGTACTGACTCCTGTGATACCAATTATATCATGTTATTAAACTATTAAAAAACATTTTTGATGGAATAATAAATAATAGTAATAGTTAACAATATATTATCATTGTGTGCCAGGCACTGTGCTGAGTGCTTCATGTAGATATCACATTTAACATTTAAAAACAGTAGTTCCTGGTTTGACATCTAAAGGACTTGGAAATTATCACTCTCATCCTCACACACAAACACACACACACACAAAAGCTGAACTAAAAATCAGTAACTTTTCTTAGATCCATCAGAAAAGTGAGACCACAAGGCAAAATGCTGCTCTGAGAACTGGAGGGACAGGTGGGAGGCGGATACAGAGATTCTCAGGTCACAGATGGGAGCATAAGGTCCCTGCTGGGTCCACTACAGGTAGGGACACTTTGCACTATCACTGATGCATTGCCAGATGCTCAGTGTGGACCAGCTTGAGAGTTGAGAACCCACAGGAGGCCCAGTCTTGCAGTGGGGAGGAATTCCTCACATTTTTTAGTTTTACCCCAAGAACTCTAAGAGGCTCTTGCCTGAACATAGGAAAAAAATGCCCTGTGCTTCTCTCAGGGCAAGAGAAGTCATCACTGTGAACTACACTCAGAGCTCTCTGTTCTCTTTAACAAGGCCTGTGCTCAAGGGAAACTGTTTCACTAGAGCCTAAAGGGGGTTTTTACCAAAGATTAATCAACTGGCTGAGAAAATATTCAACTACAGCTTTCCCTAGCCTTTGGCATGGGGAGAGACAAATACCTAATTCAAGATCATTAAAATGCTGAGACCTATTTAGTTGTCACTTTTCTTTGGTCTCCTTTAATCTGGAACAGTTCTTCAGCCTTTTTTCATCCTTCATGACACTGACATTTTTCATAAACATAGGCCAATTTGTCCGTCCCTCCCTCCCTGCCTCCCTCCTTTCCTCCCTGCCTCCCTCCTTCCTTTTCTCTTTCTCCTTCTTCTTTAGACAATGTTCCTCATTTAGATTTGACTAACGTATTTGCATTTTGAAAATTTATGGAATAAAAAACAAAAAAAAAATTACTTTTCCCAGCCTACTCCGATCTTTCTTACAAATAGGCACTTCCTTCTGAAAATGTTTACTTGTCTTTTTTTTTTTTTCCTGGAAGTGTTTTCCCAGTCAGCATTTTTAATTTATGACAGGGATCCATTTTATGCTACAGTATCTGCAAACTCCAAAACAAGGCCTTTCTAAGCATTTGATCACCAGAATATGTACGCTTTGCTCTATGTTGCTTGTAATTCATTAAAATGTATGTGCTTTGCAAAGAGGAAACCAATCCATAATAGATCAGGTTTTTAGAAAACATTCGTAGAAAGTGCTTGAAATGGTTGCTACATAAGAATTTATAAACCTTCTTGGTACTTGCAATTTCCTCTCATTCATGGGGTTTGGAAACAAGCAGTGAATTTGTGTGAAACTGTAAATTAGTGGCCTGCCTTTGGCATATGTGTGAGATCCCACTTGCAAAACGCTGTTTGATGGTATAGGAGACAATCATGATGAGCCCTGAATCCCTCTCACGAAGCCTAGTGACAAACCCCTTGTCTGCATCAGACAAACTACTCTGATGAAGCAAAAGTATGACTGAAGATTTTCATCATTTTTTGAAAAATCTGAGCCATCTCTGTAGCTGCCAAACACCCAAGTTCAGGGACTTGTACACAGTAGGCATCTAAGACATAAATTAATGAAGAATAAATGCCTAATTATGCTTACAGCACACACATAAGAAGCTGAAGTCAAGAAAGCCAGTTGGGCTTTCGGTTTTATTTTTTGTAAGATTTTATTTATTTATTTTTAGAGAGAGGGAAAGGAGGGAGAAAGAGAAGGAGAAAAACATCAGTGTGTGGTTGCCTCTCACACTCCCCCTACTGGAGACCTGGCCCACAACCCAGGCTTATGCCCTGACTGGGAATTGTACCAGCGACCCTTTGGTTCACAGGCTGGTGCTCAGGGGCTTTGAGTTTTAGCCACAAAATGCAAAGCTTGTTTGTGCTGGAGTGAGTCATCACCCAGCTTGAAGCAGGGGATAATGTGAGCATTCAGTTCTGTGTCTCCCCACACAGTCTGCCTCCACATTTCCCTGGAAATCCATTGCAAGACAACCTCCGGCCCTGCAGAGAAGGAATCAGGAGGTTTCTTGGGGCAGTAGCAACAAGGCTGTTTCCTGGTTGATAAGACTCTGAACCAGGGAAGGCAGTATTTCAGGCTTGAACGTTCATCATTCATCAAGTGTCAGTCAATATTAATGAGGAGGGAACTGTGACCTGCCAAGGCTTTAGTGAGATTGCAGCTATGTGAGCAAGGATTCTGTTTATCACACATCCTGAATGTTCCCTTAATTATTATGAGCCTGCAAGTGAGCTTCTACTAGGTCTCTAGGAAGAACCACCACTCTCTTTTATTAATTCTATCTAAGAATTGTTATTTTATTATCATTTTTAAGATTTTATTTTATATACACACACACACACATATATATATATACATATATATATTTAGAGAGAGGGGAAGGGGGGGAGAAAGAGAGGGAGAGAAACATTGATATGAGAGAGAAACAGTGATCGGTTGCCTCTCCTACATAACCAACCAGGGACCGAACCCGCAACCCAGGCATGTGCTCTGGCTGGGAATTGAACCAGTGGCCCTCCACTTTGCAGAACAATGCCCAACCAACTGAGCCACACCAGTCAGGGCAGAATTATTATTTTGAAAAAGGTAACAAGGTTTGTCTTATAAATAGATCTTTAGAGCAACATCATTCTGCCTTTTTGCTTTACTTTGTATGATGCAAATTAGTTTACATTTCCAGGAATTATTAATTATTGTAGGCATAAGAGCAGTGGGCTACTTTCAACTCTTCTTTCCTCTTCCAAACATGTTTTTATTATAAATACCAAGTCTTTTTTTTTGTAAGAAGCTTAACCCTGGCTAATTCTACTTTATCCTCCTTGTGTTTGTTTTTCCCTTAAATTCCTTTGTACAGTTTACACTTCAAAGCCATATGCTTGCTCCTCTGTTGCTTGGAATTTGCCTGCTTCCTAATTTTCTGTGAGCACCTTAAGGTCAGATGTGTCTCAGCTTCTACCCCAATTTCCAGTATGGAAAGTGTTTGCACAAGGATTATGCCTGACACTTACTATATAACCAATAATTTTTTGTTGAATGAATATTCTGAGTAGGTTTTCAATGAACATGTGCTGCATGAGTGACTCTGAACGAAACACAACTGTTTCGGCTTCACATTTGGATGCTATCACCACAAACGGGATAGAAATATGTCACAGATGGGGGCATGCATTCTGAAGTACAAGAGGCCATGACTGCTCTCTGAAAATATATTACAGAAGTTTCTGGTAGAGGATCCCATAACCCCCCAAGTCAAGCTGGAAGACAAAGATGGTGTGGGAGCCAAAGGCTGGAAGGTCAAATGGAAGGAGTAAGATATACGTACTTCTATCATCTCTCCTGTCTCCTTGATGCATCTCAGGGAGATTTAACAAAGGCCAAACCTTCGAACAAATACTTGAAAGAGGAAAAATCTTGTAAATCAAGGATTCTGACTTTCAAAATAACTTCTCTGGCCAGAGATTTTTGAACTGTTCTCAATCACCACTTGTTTAATGAGGAGATGAATGTCTCTAGAAGCCATCTTCCAAATGCTGTATGCTTGTTATTTAGTCCATGTCTTTGGCAATCTCCCAATCAGCAGTTTTACGGTGCACATGTCTTCTTTCTGTTTTACTTACTTCCTCATCTACAGGATAGAGATGGTGATCCTATGTGTGTGTGTATGTATGCATGTGTGCATTATCTATTGTCTGTCTATCTATCTATCTATCTATCTATCTATCTATCTATCTATCTATCTATCATCTATCTATCATCTGTTCCAGTCATTGGATGTGACACAGCAGCTAAAACACTCAGGAGACTGTGGAGAGATCAAAGAGAAGGTGGGCCCAGTCCAAGGTCTCGCAGTCAATGACAGAACCAGGTGCCCATGGCCCAAGTGTCCCCACTAGCATTATGCCTGTGCTCCTGGACTATCTCAAACTTTCAATGCCAAGGCCATGGTGCTGCACTGGCACACCATAATAGAGTGGGAGTGCACGTGGCAGGAAGAGGAAGAGATGATCAAGATGATGAAACAGATAAAGGAAGAGCAGGAGAGAAGGAAGAAAAGATGGAAAACAGAATGTCATTAGAGGAGACCATCCTGAAATTGCAGGGGAAGCTTTTGTTCCTACAGGAAAAGCAGCAACAGCAGCTTTCCCTGCAGCTTAGAAAAGTTTTGCATGAAGAAGGAAAACGGGATGACCCGACCACTCTGACATCTGCTGCAGAGCCTGACTGTTAGCCCAGGAGCTCACCTCCTTAGCACACAGGGAGCCCTGGAGGACGCAAACACCCAGGGACCCTCACAGCAGCTGACAGAGTCAAACAGATGTTCAGACCTCAAGTGCTCACAACCTGGCACTCTGTAGGCTCGGCAACTGCTTTCCCAGGGACCCCAGAGACCTGGCAGTTTGGAGGCAGGTCAGGCAGCTCCTATGGGACATCTAGGCCCCCACCTGATTGTGGGCCTACACAGACAGCCTCTAGTCCTAGTCAGCAACCCAAAGGCCTTCAGTGTTGCCTGCAGTGCAGTACCTGTCTCAGCCACCTCCATGTACAGTGTGCCGCCACTTTTAGCCCACTCAGGCAGGGTTCCTCCGGTTGGTGGTGCCCTGTCTTTACAAAAACAGATGGAATTGCTTACCAGCACACTGACTTCTCTAACCCATCGTCTCTGTGTCCCACGCACCCCACATGGTCTACATTCAGCCTCTGGACTACTTGCCTTGGCCCAGATCCCTATGCAGATACAACCTGCAGGAAAGTCAGGCCTTGCAGCTACAGACCTACCTGGCCCTTGGATTCCCTTCATCCAGCACAGCCAGAACCCATGATTGTATGACAAATGACCATCAGATTACATCTTTAACGTCACCTCCCCCCCTCCCGCTACGAGTGAGGAATCCCACTGTGTCCCAGTCCCAGGCCAATAACATCTACATGTCACTGGGAAGAGTTCTTAAAGAGCATTATTTTATACACACACACATACGTACATACTTTATATCTATTTCTATATCTCTATATTGTTATAATGCCTGAGTTTGAGTTTTGCCAACATTCTTTCATCCTGCTTCTGCAACTCATTAGCCATGTGACCTTGAACAAGTTACTCAACTGTTCTAAGGTTCAGTTTTCTCTTCTAAAAATATAATAATAGTATCTACATCATAGAACTGTTTTCATTTTTATCATTTTTTCTTATTAATAAACTATTACTTAAAATTTTAGGTTTATAGAAAAATTGAACAAGAACTATAGAGAGTTCCTATACTCTCTCCCTTCTTTCCACCCCAAGTTTCCCCTATTATTAATATCTTTCATTGCTATGGTACATTTTATATAACTGATGAACCAACATTGAAACATTATTATTAATCAAATTCATAGTTTACATTTAAGAGTTCTCTTTTTGTGTTGGACACTTCTATGATTTTTGCCAAATGCACAATGCCATGTATCAGCTATCACCATATCATACAGAAGAGTTTCACTGCCCTAAAAAGTCTCAGTTTCACCTTTTATTTCCCAGAAGGAAAAAAAAAGATAAGTATATATTTTCAGAAGGAGTTCCTACTTGTAAGAAAGAGTAGAGACAGATGGGAAAATATATATATATATTTTTATCTATTCCACCAATTTTCACCTGTCATGGCCACCAACTGGCATTGACCTCGGAGGGCTGCAGATGGCTCATTGAAACATGAGAAAAACATACACAGAGACAACCAGGTCCTATGGAGAAATAGGGATGAAACGCTACTCTCTCTAGTGGGGAGCATGCCGTTCTCCTGCCCGAGCAGGCTTTTATTGTGTTTGTTTGCATAAGAATTCAGGTAAAGCTCATTACTCGTTGCCAGGAAGTAAGGATCAAACAATAGACAACAAGGAAGTCTGAGGGCCTATTCTGAATTAGGGTCAAAGAGCTGTAAAACTTTAAGGAACAAACTTACTTCTTCCTTGAACCCTTATCATTCATTTGAGAGCATTCTAAACAAAGCAGGTTTCACAGGATTTTACACATTCTTTCTTAGGCTTGATCACCCGGGGAACCCACCCTTTCCAGGACAGGACTGTGCCACCCTCCGTCATTGTTTCAAGCTTAGGTGGAGTAAGGGAACTAAGAAAGCCAAGAGATAAGGAGATTTTCTCGAAGACAATGAGGACTCAGGCTTTGTCAAAGCCAAGGGGCAAGAGTCCATCACCCTCTTTTGCTGTAGCCCCCAAAGTCCTTCCTTGGGGACCTCCCATGTGATCATGCCTGTCTTAGGTCATTCCCCCCTTGGGGAATCTTACCCATCATTGGCTAACCGACCAAGCATTGGGGGCCAGGCAGGGTGAAGTAAAAGGAGCAGAAGCGGTGCTCCTGCCAGGGAGATAAGCTTGTCTCCTTGGTGGCTTACAGTTCCAAGGTCGTTCCCTCAGCCTTAGTCGGGGTTACAGCTTCTGATACCAGGCAGGGTGGTTCCCAACATTCACCACCAAGATTCAGTATAGCACAGTAATAAAAGGTGCTGGTTGGTGTCAGGCTGGTGGGGTAAAATTCTTCCCCATTTACTTAGCTGTTTATCTGAGCACTAGTTCCCCCAGTGGTAAATTGGGAAGAGTAAAAGTATTTACCTCAAATGGTATTAAACAGAAGCCCTTAGGTTGGCACAGAGCTAGCATTATAAGTGGAAGGCATTGAATGTGTGTTTTTCTCAACTGCACATATATACCCAGTATAGAAAAAAAAATACCAATCGAGTTCTTACTTTTAAGAAACTTACATTTTAAAGAGGTATGTCTTTACTAAAGTGGAGACCAATTTAAAGCAATGAACAACACTTACTTCTTCCACACAGTGACAGAGAGATTGATCTAGGAGATACAGAAGAAACTCACTAGAGAGGAAGAAGCAAAAATGATTGGGACCCAAAACTAGAATGGTCACAGTTGAAAATGTAATTACACAGAACCTCATAGAAAAGAAAGAAAATAACTAATGGATTTCATAGCTTTTCTTTTTCTTTTTTTATGGACTTGATTGGGACCAGTAAATTTTTACTCTAGTTTGTTTTGTTTACAAAAAAAAAAGGGGGGGGGTTATTGGCAAGTTCTTCAGTGTATTCAACGAGAAAAGCAAAAAAGCAAAGAAGCAAGAAAAGCAGTTTTACATTTATAGAGGTTTTAGGTACAATGATCAGCACATTCTCAGAGAAACACAGCCAATATTTTTTCATGAATTTTTTTATACTTGAATGTAGGAGTCAAATGTGACTTCTGCTTTACTTTGTATTCAGATATAAGATGAGGAAGGCCAATAAATTACAGGGAAATTCAATCTGATAAGCCTCAAATTTAGACTTTCTGTATATGAACCTTTGAAATGCTACAGATAGAATTGCTGGCCATAGTTAGTACCTGGAGACAAAAACATTTTTAGTATTTTTCCAGTTCACATAGATTTTAGCACAACCTCAAAAATCCTTCATGAGGCTAAAATCAATTGATCGTACAATCTCTCCCTGGCCCTTGCTCCTTTCAAGGCTCCTCTCCTCCTGGCCCAGTTTAAACTCCAAGGTCAGTCATTATAATCCTTTCTTCACGTGCACCCTGAACTCCCTAACCTCTCTCTGAACTGCGTATTTTTTGCTTGGCAAAATAGCAATCCTGGTTACATACAATTCTCTTCCTGCTTGGAGCCTGAATCCAAGCAAACCAATGGGGCTAAAGAGAACACACACACACACACACACACACACACACACACACACACACAGCTTGACTAAATTTGAGCTTCTTCCTGATTCTAGGTTCTTGGTCTTCCATTTTCTTAGAGTGTTTATTTCCTTAAGAAAGTTTGCAGTTGTAAATGCCTAATCTGACTCTTGGAGATACGAAGCTGCCCCCAGCCTTTGCCAGTAAAACACTGCTCAGGAATGTCTTCTTCAAGGACCAGCAACTATTCTTTAGAAATGCAATCACAGAAGGAGATAAGGCCCCTATCTGCCAGTCTCTGTGGGAGGGTAGGAGCCTAACTTCCAGAAGGGATAATTCGCCAACAGAGGTGACCTCTTCGCACTGCTCAAGGTCCTCTCTACTTTTCCACTGACTCACCTCAGCACTTAAAAACCCTCCCACCTTTGTTTCAGCAGAATTGAGTTTTACCTTCCCAGCTGCAAGCCTTAAATAAACTCTTCCAGGACTGTTTAGCTTAGATTTGAGATTAGTAACACCACATGGGGCCTTGAATGATGCCCACCAACCAGACTGTGTTTTCCTAGTCCATTCACTCTTTTGTTTTTCTCATACCACCTTCCCTGTCCTCAAACCTCTCATACCTCACACCCAATCGTCATATGCAGTTGATGACCATGCTATCTAGATTAAGAAAACTGAAGATATCAGAAAGGCTTTCTATGAAACACCATCCCTTCAAGCTCCCACCTGCATGTGTGTACTCTGCCTTCCCTGTGTCTATGGGCACCAGAGACCCTATCCTCAAGATGGGGCTTTGTAAACCTCCACTGTTCCTGCTTCAACCTTGTTCGTGCTCTATACATTTAGCCAAAGAGAAGTAAAACTGACACTTTCACATGCAGGTATATAATGATGTGTATAAAATATACTCACTCATGCGCTAATAAAATGTATACTCAACTGCTAATTCCTGTTGTAAAATTGCTAATCAGAAGCTTCAGAGTGGCAATTACTATGCTTTTGCTTTACGATGACAAATGAGAGAGAAATACGCTATCTCCCATTCTTGGAAGTCAAAGTGACATTATATTTGCTACAACAAAATTTTTCTCCCTCTGTAGTTGATTTGCCCATTTCTGACTATGTATAAATGTCAGATGTGCTGAACTGCTTTTTTTTTTTGAAGCCAAATAAAAGAGCATCTCAGTGATTTAAAATATTTAAAAGGTCTCCCTGCAGTTTGTAACTCATCATGGCACAGCTCTGATGGGCTAGGTCACACTGGAAAAAGTTCAAGTATTAAAAACAATTACCTCTTCAAGGACGTCCGCGAGCTTACTGAGGATCTCTTCAGGAAGGCTCTGGAATGTTGGAACACTGAAAAACAAAACAGATGACTCTGAAGGAATGAACAACAACTCACTACTTCCCTTAAAAAAAAACAGCAGCATGTCTGAACGAAAATGCAAAAGCCTTCATGATGGAGACTCTGCAGATGTAGATCAAAGCAATAGGTTAAGCATGATTTGATAACAAGGAAAAGGTGTGTTCTATGAGTATGATGAGAAAGAGCCTGGGGTTAGGCAGAACCAAGGGCAAATCCTGGTTATATTTATCGGTGTGACCTTAAATGCCTCCGCTGTAATAGGGGAAATCACTCTCTCCCTTAGCAGCCCGCTGTCACCAGATTCAGATTCGTCTCCCTCTCTCCACACACACCCCACACACACTCTTCTACAGGCCAACTCCTATGTATTCTTTAGAACACAGCTGGAGGGATGATGCATTCACACCTGCAGGCATTCATTCAACAATGATGGCAGCTTCCTACTCTTCTAACCCCTCCCCAGCTAGATTAGGTCCTCCTGTTATAGAGTCTTTCACCACTTCCTACAACTGTATTAGATAATCAGGTACTTGTTACTGGATATCTTCCCTGATCAAACTGAACCACCACAAAAATAGTAACAGTATCTGTCTTGTTCAACCCCTAAGTTTTTTTTTGTGACTTACAAATAACAGCTCAATAACACGTGTTGAACAAAGCCACGAAAGCAGAGATGTGGGAATGCTTCCTAGCACGGTTGTAAGGATCAGATCAGACAGACAAGAGAAAAGAGCCAGACTCAGAGTAGACACAAAAAATGGTAATTCCCTGTTTTGGTCCTCTTATTTTTCCTCATTGACCAGTAAAAAAGTGAAAATAAAAATGTATTGAATGATACTGAATACACAAACCAACAAAACTTCTCTTACATGTGAAATAGTAATGACTTTAATAAAACATTCTTCAATATATAATTCTTGAAACTTCCCTGGAAAATCTAACTAGGATGTGGAACTAAATTCTCATTTAACTGTACCTTAATGCTCAAATAAGGGAAAATCTCTGAAGAGTGCCTATTGACTTGCATGTATGATATTTGACATACAGAATAATTCTGGCTTGACTAGAATGATGCAGTGAAATAAGTCATAACACAGTGTTTGGATACAAGCATGAAAGTGTCACTGTGAATTTTTCTGCCACTCTGATTCCCATTACTTAGTGTAAAGCCTATCGCTAAAATCCCAAGGATTTAAGCAGAGGTATAACGATTCACACAG
This sequence comes from Tonatia bakeri, assembly GCA_004024845.1. Lineage (NCBI taxonomy): Eukaryota > Metazoa > Chordata > Mammalia > Chiroptera > Phyllostomidae > Tonatia > Tonatia bakeri. The sequence continues at coordinate 185,563 of PVIA01002098.1, read as the reverse complement.
GACCATCTGTTCTACCAGATTTACTGCTGTGGTCTGAGCCGTGTGGGTTTTAAGTTCCAGAAGGTAATGTATTTCGGCAGCTGGATGGAACATATCGCAGGAAGAAACAGAGGAAGATAAAGGAGCTGTTTCCAGGAGGTATGGAGGTTGAAACACCAAGCCCTTCCTTGCTCTTTTGATGAACTACATTTCAGGTTCTTCTGAGATGTAAGGATAATTAGAATATTTCTATCCCAGTGGGAATTTATGGAAAACACAAAGTGCAACTGAGCTCTTCTCATTTTATTATAATCCGCTCCCCTCTTTAGACAGACCTATTACTTCTATACTTGTCTATATCAAGTCCTACTATATAATACTTTTATTTTCATGAGAGTTCTTATCCATGAGAAAAAAATATTTGCTTGACCATGTAACACACTAAATAAAAATAAAACATTAAGTTTTACAATGTCATTTTAAATAAATTACCTTTCATAATTCTACTTATTTTATATTTTCAGCTTTATTGAGGTTTACTTGACCAAAAAAAAAAAATGTAGATATTTGAAGTATACTCCGTGGTGATTTTGATATATGGTAAGTTTTGACTAAAGACTAAAAAATGTCTCCCATCTAGCTAATCTAGTGAACGAACACATCTGTCACCTCATTATTTTTTTTTGTGTGAGAACATTCAAGTTCTATTCTCTTATCAAATTTCTATTGTACAGTACAGTGTTATCAACTACAGCCTCTATGTTAGACCTTGGATTCTCAAGCTCATTCATTTACAGCTGAAAGTTTATACCCTTTCACCAGCCTCTCTCTTCATTTCCCCTACACATCAGCTTGTGGCAACCAGTTTTCTACTCTATGAGTTTAACTTTTTATTTAGACTCCATGTATAAGTAATGCCATTTATTATTTCATTCCGTTTTATTTCACTTAACTTAATGCCCTCATGGTCCATTCATGCTGTCACCAACAGCAGGTTTCCACCTTTATCATGCATGAGTAACATTCCATTATATACACATCACAATGTGTGTTTGTTTTTAATTGTCACTCAAGGACATGCTTATTGATTTTAGAGGGAGGGGAATGGAGGGAGAGAGAAAAAGGGAGAGAAACACTGATGTTGGAGAGAAACATCAATTGCTTGCCTCTTGCACATACCCTAACCACGGACTGAAGTCACAACCTAGGCATGTGTCCTGACCAGGAATCAATCACATGATCTTTTGGTTTACAGACAATGCTCCGACCAAGTGAGCCACACCAGCCAGGGCTATATGTCACTGTTAGGTAGAGATTTAAGGGGAAAAAAAGGAGGGGTGGGAGGGGTCCATAGTACTTGCAGAAAAAGCTCATAAATAACTTTGATTAACTGCCTCTGGCCACTTATATGCTTTTAACAGGATAACAGGAGGTGGTCTAGAGCAAGATAAAGATCTGAGTTAACAGACCTCCACCCATACTAATGTTTACTTAGGGGGTCACACCCTCCCTTGGAGGAGTATGCACCACCTTCTTCTACCAAATCACTATGTAATTCCCTCACCCCATCCACAATTTATATAAGTCCTCAGGACCAAGAATCAGCGACTATGCCTTTCTCACCCACCCCGGCTAGGTTCATAGGCTCATTTTCTTCTATGAGAATGAATCACTAATAAACTTTGTTTATATATGTTAATAGGTTTCCTCACCTGTAATTCTTTACTGTGTCGGCAAGAAGAACTTAGCCCCCCACAACATCTTGGTGTTTTACAGTTTTAAATACTTCAAAACATTCAGCAGCATTTATGATTAATAAAACTTAAGAATTATTTTTAAAAAGGAATACTCTAAAAATTAATAGTAACAGTTGAAGCACTTCTATATTTAACAAAATAGAAATCAATTAGCAGAAAAAGATGAGGCTTTGAGACAGGATAGTAAAAAGCTAGGAAAACTGCTTGGGAATTGGAATAGGGAAACTGAAACAGATAGCTAAACAAAGCTGAGCAATTTACAGCCAGATAGAGAAGGTCACCTCCATAGAGATGACATCTAGGCCTCTCTTGTATTTCAGCTCCAGACCCAGAAAAAGCAGAAAAACCAAGCAAGCAATACCAGGACCAACTGCAGTTGTAAGAGGGTACAGTGAGGGGGCCCCCCAAAGAAGGATTTGTAATGGGGTCCAGAACTCAGGATGTCCAGGAAATATTAAAAATATGGAATATCCTCACCCCCAGAAGTCTGAACTGGAAGATGGGACACATGGAACAGGGCTATTGAGAGCTGTTTTGCATAGCAACAGTTCTGCAAATAACCTCTTGCATGGCAATTTAACACATCTATAAGTTTTAACTGGTTTCATGGGTATGTTAAATAGCTGTGGCTGTGCTTTGAGCCAGGGAGATGGGAGTGACTTCCACCCAGGATGTAACTGGGAGGCAACTCCTCCTGGTTACAGAGCCTGCATAAGAATTTGGAGATGATTGGCTCCATAGGGCCACACCTGCCTGGACTTACTGTGGCATCCCAGAAAGGCTAGAAAAATGTGGGAATGCTGGCAAGTGTAGCCAATTGTGGGAGGAGTCAAAAATGGGACTGCAGAGGTAGATTGGTGCTGGGATTTAAACCCAGGTACAGCAGCCATGACAAGAAGATCCACATCCCTTTGCCATGCAGCTTAGAAAGCTGGAAAGCAAGATGTAGCAGTGATGCAGAGCTCTCTCTTAGCAGTTTGGAAGAATGCAGGAGAGATGCTGAAGGAAGGAAAGGGTTGAAAGGACTCTTGCTGGTGGGCCATGAGAAGATGCAATGTGGTTTTGGAATAAGAACTGGAGGTCCCAGTGACACAGTTGATGGTACTGGGAACTGAGGGAGGCCTGCCAGCCAGGCACATATTACTGAGAAGAACTGGGGGCTACCTGAGCCACAGATTTCTATTTCTTTCCCTGAGGTACAATACCCTGGACCAGGCAAAGGGGGAAGGAAGGACTGTGTGTGTTTGTGTTTTAATGGACTTTGGGATTTTAATGAAGACATTAAGTCATTACTCTTAAGTCTATATAACTTTTGAATAAATAATGCCTTTCCTTTTCATGAATCTCTGACGCGGAGAGTTATAATTTCCTGGCAGTAGACAAGGCGAACCTAGTACAGGGGGACCCAGGGAGAATGGAGGGGTCTATTCGTTAACATTGTACAACCCCTTCTCTAGTGGCCAATCAATGAAAATTGTGGGAGAGCACATGCTCAGTAGCTTTAAAGTAATACAACAACCTGCACATATGCAGTAAAAGCCCACCAAAACTAGCCAGGAAGGACCACCCTATAAGAACAGAATCCCTCCATCCCCCGAGGTCAATCTCTGCTCAGAGTTGGCTTGCTCCCATGTTCTGTGGAGTGTACTATCACTTAATAAATCTGTTCTCTCTCTTTCTGCTATAAGTTCTGTGTGTTCAGTTCAATTCTTTGTCCATGATCACCAAGAACCTGGTTACCTGTGCCCACCTGTGACACAATGACTGCAGATCCCCTGCCCTGTCACTGACCAATCAGAGGAAACCATGACCCTGAAAGGGCCCACCTGGAGAACTGATGAATATTCTGCTGAACCCTCCCCTGAGACTTCGCCTAAGACTCCCACTAGCAAGAAAGAGATAAAAGACTCAAGACAAGGACCCGGCTTGCAAGCTCTCTCTGTCTCTCTGGGAAGCAGCTGGTGCCATTTTCCTTTTCCTTCTGTCCACACGCCCCTCCACCACAACTTCTTTCTTCACAGGCACTCATCTCCTAAACTCTAAGGCAATGGGCAGCCAGCAGCTTGCCCCAGGCTAATCCCCTGAACCCATCCTTAAGGCTCCTTTCCTCTGATTTTCCAGTGAGCTAAGGCAGCCCAGCCTAGGTCCTCCTGTTGCTTCTATGCTAAGCCTTTTCTCACCACTCTGGGCAGGCCCATCCTCTCCCTTGAGGGCATACTAATAAAACTCTTACTCATCTGCTTTTGTCTCACTGAATGGTAATATAAAAAAAATACAATGAAGAATTCAAGTGCTTAATAAAAAAGATTAAATAAAAAAAAGATTAGAAATATGGCAAAATCTATCATTCCCTCAGCATTATAGATGATAATAATTTATCTTATTGTCCTATACAACAGAACATTTTACAAATAATATCATGCCAATTGTGATGTCACTTTGAGCCAAATTAGTCAGTTTTAAGCAATGAATATTGAGTTTTTAAACAGACATAATAGAGTTTATAAAAGTCAAAATATTTTTGGTACAGTTTTTCAAATCAGAAATGAAAGAGTAAGTGAAGCATTTTCCAGGGTGAATTTTCATACTTCAATGACTGGAGAATCCCACAGGGTAGCTGACTCTACTGAATGCCTGCTGGGTTAAGTCACTAAAAGAAATCATCGCACTGCCTGTGTCCAACAATATAACACCTTGCTGAATTAAACATTAAGCTGCAAACACAAAAGTGAGTTAAGACCTTGCTTGCAAAATTACACTTAAACTTACAAATGAATTAATATACAGTCATAGCTGGATTTGATGCTTCACTTGTATTTATCTGGTACCAAACCAATTAATCATCAAAAAAGATAATTTTTATATGAATACTTGGCCACACACCCCCATGGTACTGAGCTATTCAGCATGGAATAAATTTTTTAATTTTATGGTTTACCCTGAAACAGCGATGTTGTCATTTGCACTTATGATGCAAAAACAATGATGGCCCCTCGGCACAAATGAAGGCAGCTACACCAAACTGCATGAGTTGTCATTATGTTTTTAATCACCTCATATATACTCAGAGTAAAACAAAATGCCAATTTTAGCTTAAAATGCTTTTGACAAAACAGCAGAAGTCATTAATTTTATTCGTTTCAACCCTGGAGTATGCATATCTTTAATGCTGTGTGACAAACAGCAAGTACACATGAAGTGCATCTTCTGCATACAGGACAATGGTCGTCTCAAGCAAAATGACATGTAATTGTTGGAGTCGCAAGCTGACCTAACTACTTTTTTATGGAACATCATTTTTACTGGGCAATGTCCAACAAACTTTGTTTAATCAGACTTGAGTATCTGTAAGACTGTTTTTAACAAAAAGTAAAGAAGTAAAAAAGTGAGACTCTCACTTCAAGGAAAACACCAGATAATATTTGTTACCCATAATATAATTTGAACTTTCAAATGAAAATTAAAACTGCAAAAACTTTTATCTGCTACTGTGGCCTTAACAATTTTTTTTTTTTGATACTTGAAGACTATCTGGTGAGATCATTGGTGATATATTGATATAAAAGAGGAGATTTTTTTGATATTGGATGTCTGCATAATTCAGTGAGCCAGTGTTTTCCAGAAGACCAATCATGATGTTATAAAATCATGCCTGAGGAAAAATCTATTCTAAGTACAAGATGAATCAATTGATTTTAGTGCAATGAAGTATAAAAAGTTCACTGGTATAGTTTGATTCCACATTGCAACTAACTTTTAATAAATTGCCATTTGGGGGGCTTTGTGGTAATGTCAAATACAAATGCCCAGTTATCTGAAAAGGCCATTAGAACAGTCTTCCCTTTTTCTACTGTGTATCTCTGTGAGGCTCATTATTTTCACATATTTCAACCAAAACAAAAGAAATTCAAAAGATGGAATTCAGAATAAGATGTGAAAATCTGCCATTTTCTACTAAGCCAGATACCTTTTTGTAAAAACATAAACTCAAGCTTCTCTTTTAACTAAGTTTATTTCTTTTTTAGAAAATACAGTTGTTTTCATTAAAAATAGGCTCATTGGGTTAACATGCACTAACATCTTTATTTTTTATTTTTAAATGAGTTAGTTAATTAACATTTAGGATCATTTTTAACTCCTAATACAGTCAATATAAGTAGATTTTACGCACCTAAATTGGAGAACCACTTACAGTGATTACAAGTGATATATTGATGAAAAGGATGTAAAACATGAAGTATTATGTATGCTAACAACATAATATTACAAGGAAAAGGTAATACAATTTATGTATATCATAAAATAATTATATTTTTTATTAAAGACCCTACAATTATGGCTAGAGAATCTTGTCAGGAATTTGTCCAATCAACAGGGATAGTGTTAAGTGAAATGACTATTAATATTTTTTTCTCTGTCTCTTTCTTATATTTCAATTTTTCTATTTCATAAATGTATTTTTATAATACTTAAAATATCAAATGCACAATTATCATTAAGACTAGATAAAAATGTATCCTAATGAGTCCTTTCAAAAGAAAAGATTTCCTTACTGTTCGTAAAATATTGTGGCTTATTTATTCATTAAAACTTGTTGAGTGCCTGCTATGTGCCATAAATTGTTGTAGGTGTTTGGAATTTGTCAATGAGCAAAACCAAAGATTCCTGCCTATTGATCAGAGAAATAGAAAAAAATAAACATAATAATATAGATATATTTATGTATGTCATATAGTATGTTTGATAAAGATAAGAGAATTTTAAATTATTAAAAGTCAAACAGGGTAACAGGGATTGCAATGGGTGAAGGGGTAGGTTGAAATATTAAGCAGAACCAGGATGTCCTCATTGACAATGTGGGATTGTAGTAGAAATCTAAGAGAGGTGAGGGAAATGGTTAACTTGAGATGTAAGAAAGAGCATCCAGATAGAGGGCAAAGGGAAGGCAGAGGGTTTTCAGTGCTGAGTGGATTCCCAAAGTGGCAATGTGGTCAGGGTGTGTAGAGTTCAGTGTGGTGGGGGAGCGTGGAAGAGAGGTAAACCTCAGGAGGAGAGGGAGAGCCGGACCAGTGTGTCTCAGTTGGTTGGGCATCATCCATGTACAAGACAACTGATCGATGTTTCTCTCCCTCATTTTCTCCCCCACCTTCCCCTTCTCTAAAAGTAAATCAATTAAAATCTTTTTGTTGTTGTTAAGGTTAACTCACCAATGGGCTGGAATACCATTCCTAAGGAGTTGGCTTTAATCTGAATGAAATGTGGAGCCTGGTGTGACATGATCTCACTTATATATTCAAGAAATCGCTCTATCAGTGCTATAGAGAATAAACTACAAGGGGGCAGGAGCAGGAGCCGGTAGACCAGATGAAGCCCACAGCAAGATAGATGAAGAAGGTTCAGAAAGGGTGGGTGCACTGGAGATGGTGAGAAAAAATAGAGCCCTGTGAATTGCAGAAGCAGAAGCAGTGGGAATTCCCGGTGGACTTGATGTGGGATGAGAGAGGAAGAGGGGAGACAGGATGACTCTTGCACTTGTAAAGAACCTAGAAAAACAGTTTAAATTGTTTTCATACTAAACAAGCAATTTTAAAAAGATTACTTAGTTGCAAAGAGTTTAATTTTACCAGAAGGCTTTGGTTTTTAATATAAACAAAGAGTATCAAATGCAGCCCTATATTTATGAGGTAAACTATCTCTTGAACAAATATAAATCCTGAAATAGGTCAACAGAGAACAAACTGATTGCTGCCAGATGAGGGGGTGATAGAAGGCTGGGTGTAAAGGGAGTGGGGAATAAAGAAGTAGAAATAGGTATTTTTAAAATAATCTTGAAAATCTAAACTATAGCATAGGGAATATAGTCAATAATATTGTGACAACTATATATGGTACCAGGTGGGTACTAGAATTATATTTGTAAATTATGTAATTGTCTTACCACTATACTGTACCCTTGAAAGTAATATAAAGTAATATTGAATGTCAAATGTAGTTGAAAATTTTTAAAAACCATTCAATAATGCCCTCTACCTGGAGCAGAGCATACAGATTATATTAATTATCTTTGGGTGGAACAGTAGCCTTTTTATTCTGTCAAAAGAAATGAGCTCTATATCAAGTTTAATGTCAAGAATATTGACAGGTACTGTTTACTTCTGTACTAGTTGCTTTATGCAGCTCATGCCAATTAAATAAAAGCAGAAATCTCTGGTTTACCAAAGAAATCAATTTTTCTTGATGACGGATTAAAGGAAGGGTCCCTCTAACCTGACAGCTATCTGATCTTTCCCTTAGGTGAGCTCATCAAAAGGTTGTTTGCCCTCAACATACTTTTCTCCCTTAATTGGATCATCTGCCATTGCCCCTGGTTCTGTTTTGCAAGTCTTTTTAACTGGTCTTTCCTTGCCCCCTCTTCCTTTACACATCACTGTCAGATTTATTTTCTATCAGCAACACTTAGCCAATATCACACAATGGCTTCAATCCTTCAACTGCTGCCTATTATCTCACCAGATTATGAGAATAATAATTTACTTTGCATGTATTGTAAGAATATTTCAAATAAAACAAACCATTATAGACACATGAGGTATAATTTTATTATCTATGTGATAAAATTTAAACTCCTTATCCTGGAAAACTGTACAGTGAATAAGCATATAGGCTTTAGAATTAAAGAGAATCAGATTGAATTAGGCTCTGCTACTAATTATTAGCTATGCCTTTGGCAAGTAATTTAATCTCTCTAGGTCTCATTCTCTTTGGATTAAAAAAAGAGGAATAATACCACCTCTTGCCTCAAATTGTGCTGAAAATAAATGAAAAGGGACATGTAGGAGTAAAACATTAAGAAGACTCCTGGCATGTAGTAAACATTCAATAAACATTAACAGCCACACAATTATATGCATTTTTGTTCTAAATGCTATTATGTTCAACACCCTCAACAATCAAAATCAACTTTCTAGTACATCAGATATGAATCTCAGTGTGGATGCATGAGTGCTAAAAATACCCATTTCATCATTTTCTTAAATTCTACTTGATCTGGAGTATCAACCATTCTTTTTCAGTGACACGTTGATTCATGGCATTCATTGTCTAGCTCTTTTCCCAAGGCCATACCTGCACACAGGAGGCACATCAGGCCAAGAAGCTGGAGAGTTAAGTCTCTAATGTCCCTACTATCAAAGTCACAAAGGACCCTTGAAGTCCAGTTGGCTCTGCTTTTGTGCCTACAGAGGAAGGAGGAAATCTTTGATAGAGCTGGAGACTTGGTGCTTTCCGTGAGCCTCCCTCGGTGAGTTCACACAGAGAAACCCACTCTTGAAGAAATACCTCCAAGGTTCTCTCCTTTCTCCTTATGACTCCAGGCACTCTTCGTAATCACTTTAAGTGAATTTAGGCTTTAAAAATAATTAAGCAGTGTCTTCTATCCTAGAAGTTTCTGGTGTCGATCAAAAACTCAAATCAATAAATGCAAGAAGCCTACAAACTTGTCTGCAAAGAAATAAAAGGGATAATATAGGTAGAAATATTTTAATAATTTATGTTGGAATAACTGTCCTCCAGATCCATGCCTAACATTTGCAAGACCCTGATTTCCTGTGCACTTGGTACCATCCACTACAACCACCCCCACCCTACACTCTGCACTGTCTTTTGGATGACATTCAAACAAAAAGGTGGGAAAAATAGCAGGGCAGGAAGAAAGGGCCTGGGAGGAACAGTGCAGACTCTAAAATCAAACTCAGGGTCACTGAGCAGGAAATTCCAGGTCCTGCTCTTGGCACATGGTGTAAAAGAGTCAGGGCACATCTTCCTGGTTACTCACCCAGAGGAGGGACATGCCCAGGTGAAAAGGGAGCGCCCCTCCTCCTAGAGTACGGAACAGGTAGCTCTGAGAACGGCACCAGCGTCCTCTTCCCCAGTTACTCATTCTTCTCCTGACCTCTCTGGGCACTGCTCGCACTGCCCTTTCCCCTAAGCGTTAGGCTGTGTGCCTTTTCTCGTGTAAACTCAAGTACATTCTCCCACACCTCTTTATTCATTTTATATGTCTCAATTCTGATGATTAATCTAATGATCAATTAATCATAGAAAATTTAACAGTTTCTCAATGATTAAAAAGAGAAAATCTATGAAGTCATTATCTCTGCAACTGTCATTTAGAAAGACTTTTATATTCTTATCAATTAGGTATCTTTTCTACCATCGTAACTCCTGGTATTATGTGTAAGAGATGGGCAAATCAGTTCAGTAAACCTAAGTGTTTTCCTCTATAATATAAAAATAATAATTCTGGCCCAAGCAATGTCACACAAATGTCATGAAATAATATGAGAGAATGTATTTTAAATTGCTTTAATTTCAAATTAAAACACCAAATATCAGTGATTGAGTTATCTGTAAGCACAACAAAAATGCTAAAAGAACTGTCCTAAAAACCATCTCATGAAACTACACTATCCGCTACAGACTATCAAATGTAAATGTAATGTTGTTAAATTCTACAAATTCACCAGATTTTCCAAATCAAGTTCCAGTTGTTTAGGCCAGACTCTTCTTGGTCAAAATGCCCCAGGCCAGTTGTTTCTAAACCTTAAGTCATAAGAAAGATTCAAGGAGGCATAGAGTAAGTTCCAAGAAATCAAAGTATTTTTAAAAATTGTAGTAAAATATATGCAACATAAATTTGTCATTTTTAACCATTTTCAAGTGTACAGTTTACGGCACGTAGTCCATTCACACTGTCGTACAATCACCACCACTGTCCATCCCTACAACTTCCCCACCCTCCCACACGGAAACTCTGTACCAACGACACAGAGCTCCCTACCCTCCTCTCCCCCGGCCCCTGGTAATCACCGTCTCTGCATTCTGTCTCTCTGAATTTGGCCGTGCCAGGTACCTCCTACAACGGAATCATATAGCATTTATCTTTCTTGTGACAGGCTTAATTCAGTTAGCATAACATCAAAAAGGTTCATCAGTGTATGTTTTAAAATCTACCCAGACGATTTCAGTTGGTATATGTTAATTTAAAATAATCACTAAAACTCACAAATATATTCCAGCTTATCTACTGAAGGGCAGACAAGTTTTCAACCTATGTTGTATCTTATCAGTTTATCTTTTCTTTTCTTTTATTGTAGTAAGAACACTTAACATGAGATTTGCCTTAACAAATTTTAAGTACACAGCACGTTGTTGACTGTAGGTACAATATTGTACAATGTTATAGGGCAGATCTGTAGAGCCTATTCATCCTGCTTAACTGCAATGGCATATCTATTACTTTGTGACTCTCAAGTTTTATCTCCCCCTAGCCCCTGGCAACCCACCATTCTACTTTCATCCTATGAACTACTTTAGATACCTCATGTAAGTGAAATCATGCCACATTTGTCTTTCTGTGATTGACTTATTTCACTGACTTTGTACAATGTTCTCAAGGTTCACTCATGTTGTTGAATATTGCAGGATTCCATTCTTTGCTTCGGGCTGAATAATATTCCATGTTATGTATATATATACTACAGTATTTTTATGTATTGATATGTCAGTGGATATTTAAGTTGTTTCCATATCTTGGCTATTGTGAGTAGTGCTGAAGAGAACACAAGAGTGCTAATATCTCTTCAAGATCCCGACTTCAATTCTGTTGAATAAATACCCAGAAATGGGATTGCTGGGTCATTCAGTCATTCTGCTTGTAACTTTTGGAGGAAACTCTATACTGTTTGACATGGCATCTGTACCATATTGCACACCTCCAAGAGCGTGCCAGAATTCTAATTCTTCTGGGAAACAGCCCCTGACAACTTTTCTCTATCTAAGTAGCTACCTCATCTGAATAGCACCTATACTTGTATTATAACCATGTATTGACATATTTATCTCCTTCCACTAATATATAAATTCACTGAAATCCCTACTGTGTAGTAACTTATCTCAGGGACTTTAGAAACAAACAACAAAAAAGATGGTTTGCAATCCCAATGCCTCTACTTCCTAGCTATCTGTCGGCAAGTTATTTAAAGCCAATAAGCTTTTCCTCCCCTGGTCAGAAAATGAAAACAGCAAAGTTGTGAGTAGCAATAAGTATGAAGCACTTGGCAAAGAAGCTGCCATAAGGGACACTCAATTAAAGGGACATATAATTTGGCCAGTGTAATACTACACTTATCAAGGAGTGTGTCATGTAGTAGGTACTGGAAGGCATGCAAATTAGAGAAATATATTCAATAAAGCCAAATGCAATAAAGCAATAGTGGCTTTGACCCAGGGACACTACAAAAGGGTTGTGTGATTTGCACACCTTACTGCAGCATCCGCATCAGGGAAGAGTGGGAGCTGAACCTCGGCCCATCCACTCTGCATGGCACCAACTTCATCCTGGCAGGGGCCACATGAGACCAGAGGATGGTGCCTTATTTACAGCAACCCCGATCTGTTCAAAGACCTGCTTATTATTTTTCATGAACCACATGCATGTTTCCTTGAGGCTATTTACTCAAGAAGAATTCAGAAAAGAAAACTATTGTCTGACAGACTCTTCTTTAAAAAAATTGTTAGAGTAGCTTTAAAAAAACACTGAAGGTCTTCTTTCAAAATCAGAACTAAGGTCATTCTGGAGCACCTGTCAAAATGGTCATGAGAACATGAGACATGAATGATTAAATTATCTCAAATGCTTAATAGCATCTAATGCAGAGATTTTCTCAGAAGATTGTATTGTACCTGGTCTTTGCTCTGTAAATCTTACAGTAACCTACATCTGAACAAAAATAAAATTGAATGGGTTTTTATGGAATTAAACAAATTATATCTGACCATTAAAACTAAAAAAGAGCATATGACATTTTAAACATTTCATGTGTCATTAATAATAATCAGCCTAAAAGGTTCTGCCTAGATTTCCTGCCCAACGTTTTGGACCTTGGGCAGTGTGACCCCCTCCCCCCATAGACTAAGCCTTCCCTATAGCAGTGTGTCTCCACGAGGTGCCACTGTCGTCACCCACCTTCACTGTGCATGGGTGTCCTACGTACTGTGGAATGTTTAGCATCTCTCATTCCCCATAACATAAGCATTATTACTGGTTACTGTGACAAGAAAACATCCTCCAGAGGAACAACGCCCAAGATTTAGAACCACTGGTCTAGCATTTCATAATTTTCCCAGTTGATTGAGTTCCCTACTTGTTCTTCCTGGAAACCTCAGCTCCCCTGGTAACTTGCTAAAACATGAATCTCCCAGTGGCTGGATAACTGTTGCCTAGTAATTTGTACACTGAAGAGCCATCTGTTTAAAGTGCCTCTGGAATTCAGCTGCCTGCACATAGATAAATGGTTTCAGAGACTCTTCATTCTTGGCTTATGGCTGTGCCCCAAACTATTCAAACATTATTTTTGAAATATATTACTGGACATTCCACACCAATAGAAGAAAAGAAGGGTTCAATACGCAAATGACAAAATTCTGAGTTATACAAATTTCAAAATGTTCTTTATTATAGGACTTATGAGTCTTTACTTTGGAAGAAAAAATAACCTCACATTTAGAAGGCTAACTGAGAGAGAGGTAAAGGAGACAGTATTTTCCAAACTTATTCAACCAGGTAACCCTTTAATTATTAAGGTGACAGAATTGACAAAAGACCCTATGCTTAACATGGAATATACTTTAGCATGGACTGTTGGTGAAGGGCTCCACATTTTTAGGATGAAAGTCAGCCACAGTCTTCCCTGAGAAGCGCCGATTGATAATCTGTTCCTCGCCTCTCCTCACTGCAGACTCTGCACACACACATCCACAAAGGCACAGAATGTAGATGCCCTTGCTCTGTACTCCTGAAGTACCTCACGTCTACCTCTGGCCTGTTATTGGATTATGATTGTCACTTTATTTGTCACCTCATCCTAGGATCAACAAACTATGGCCCACTGGCTTGCCACCTATTTTTGTAAATCCGATTTTAAATGGAACTCAGCCATGCTCACTGGTTTAAGTATTGCCTAGGGCTGCTTCCATAATACAGTGGAGGAGTTGAGTCATTGCAACAGACACTGCATGACCTGCAAGCCTGAAGAATTTACTGCTTGGCTCTGTAAGGGAAGGTTTGCCAACCCATGCCTTAGTTTTTTATCATCTTGAGGTCAGGTACAGTGTCCAGATCCTTCAGATTAATGCCTGGAAAATGACAGGTGATCAAATTTGTTACGTGAAAAAATATTTTACTTTTCAAAATCAATCCAAGAAATCTGACCTTGAGGTAACTGTTTTAATAAAATGTGAGGGATGAAGTATTCAGTTCAGGTCACACAGTCAAAGACCTCATTCAGTGTTCAAATTGTTTTTCTCCTTTTCTATGTTGACTTGGAAATATAGAGTCAAAGAAAATTAACTCAATAAATAAAAACCTTTGTGTAGAAGTATATAATCTAAAGATAGAACAGAATTCAAAGGTCACTTTGTAGAGCATTTTTATGTATTAATTCTTGATATGACTTCCTCTCCAATATCATTTGGAATCTTTTTAAACGTAAAGCTTCTACTTTTTTTTCCTTGGGAAATAATTTTTGAATGCAATTGTTTAATAGCTATTTTTTCCTGGAATGCAAGCAAAATTTTCTTTTGTTTTATGTCATCCTATTATAACTAAATCCATTCTTTACCAAATTTTTTTTCTGATTTTACAGTAAAATTTAGAAAGCAGAAGAATGCAAGAAATACATTTCAATCTTCAAAAAAATAAAAACCTATAGCAATTTATTAGAAACCTTGATAAAGTGGCTTTGCAATTAAGGCTCAAAAGAGTCAGTGAAAGAATCAAACCTGACTTTTAAGAGGTTAACCTTAATTATAAAGCTTACCTTGAATTAGATGGTAGAACTAGGATTAAATGATATAATTATGTTAAATCCCTTTCAGCAGAAAATTTAGGAGAATGCATACAGTAAGCATTACTATTAGTAATTAATCATCACTCATGTTTTAAGTGACTTCATATAGATATATACCATGGGGAAAAGTGGGGTTTACAGCAAGTGGCCCATAAAGAAACCTCGGCCCCAGGTTCTCTCTTACCCAGGGCCTTGGACATCCAGATTGAGAAATAACTCAGCACTAGCTTAGACACACTTAATTTTAAGTCATGTATAATATGAAGAAATCAAACATAGGAAACCGTACCATATATTTCCTATGATCATACCACATTGTACAAAAGAGATCAAAATATTTGGCAATAGTGATCTGTTAAAAAAAAAAAGGATGGAGGGAAAATCTTATTTTAAAAAAACAATGCTTTACTTTTGCAAATCAAATTCAACTAGGGATTCTAAGTCCTGTGAAATTTTAGCCAACCCACTGAAAATAGATTACCTTAATAAAAATAGTCATTTTAATGGCAATAAAGAAATGATTCTACCTATCAAGCACTTATATGGCACCTACTTTCCTTAGTTGCCTTTAAACAGTAAAAATAACCATCACTAACATCTATTCAGCAAGTACCATGGTTCAGGCACTCTGCTAACTACAAATCTTATTTCATTTATTCCATAGAAGTCACATTACACACACACACAAAAATTAACATAATTTGTACAATGATGTATATTCCTTTGATTATCATATATATTAATTTTCAGGAAACCTTGATAACATAATGTAGTCCTAAATGTGTACTTCCTCAATTTATTATATGACTAATTGAATAAATACTATGCAGGACATTTTTGCAATGAGGCAATGGATTATATAATCTATCACATTAATTTATTCCATGACTTCTGTAACTGATGATGAATTAGTGTATTATTTTTTCAGATTCACATTTTGATTTCTGAGGACAAAAGTTATAATCGAAAGGAGTGACTTGGATAGGAAATGTAGGAATTAGGACAGATTGATACGAAAGGTGAGAATGGAAGTTGAGGGGAGGGCCCCGAGAATCTCAATCAGGACTGGAAGTAATGAACAAACACAACATTAATCATAAGAAGAAAATCAATTTTGGGGAAAAATCAGGTCACTCTCACTTTATATTGGCAAATAATGTACCATTATATTATATCATCTCTAAGTATTTAATAGTTTTAGTTCAGCTTTCATGTATTGTTGTAATCATTAAAATTTAAGTTGACTATTTTAACTACAGTTATAAATGTGAGAGGCTGGTAAGATGGTATTAAATGTCATATCCAGCTCAATGGTGTCTTTTTAAGATATAACCTCATATCAACTTTATCAATATTTTTAAAATAAGTTGTTCACCTGTGCTAAGCCCAGTATTATAATAATTTAAGTCCTAGCCATGTTGTTTAGTACCTATGTGACTTCGAATAAGCTAATTAACCTTCTTTGAATCTGTTTTTTTTAATCAGTGAAATAAAGATAATAGAACTTTCTATAAACTTATTTTGCAATAATTCTTTATGTTCTCTCATTACCCATATTATGCACATGAGGAGACAAGACCTCAGGCCTCTGGCCAACCCTCACCTCCCTGGGTGTGAGTGGCAGGACCTCAGTTCAAAGCCAGAGCTGGAGCTCCAGGGGAACTCTCAGCCACCCAGCACCTGGAGTTCATCTGCCAGAATCTCAGGTTGCTTAACAGGCACACCCTCAAAAGTTAAATAACTTTGACTATAATGCTCCTCCCACATCATTTTATGTTCCCCCTGTTCCATGGTGATGCCACAATGGAGAAAGCCAGTGGCCCTTTCAAAAAGTGAAGCTGTTTCTACGATCAGCCTATAAAAGTCCCCATGGTCTGAGATGTGAGGCTACAAGACGGCGACAGTTGTGAAAGCCTGAGCAGAAGCCACAGCAGTGCTCTCCGTTGACACATCAGAGTACCGCTTGCTGGAACACAAGACATCGTACTTTTTCTTAAGTGGAGTCTGCATTGCCAGTACTTTAGTGAGACTAATCTGACCTCATTGTCAGCAGTTGCCAATAAGATCTTTGAATTTTTTATGACCCAACTAAGCAATGCTTTGGCAAAGGCACACCATTAGTTGCCAACCCTCCTCTGACTTCACGCTGTGATTTGAACTTCAACTTGTATCCCCAATGATTGAAAGATAATCCAATATTAGTGTGTTGATATGAGACCTCAAGCTATGTCACATAAAAAATACTGGCAATTCACTTGCCCTACAAATCTACTTTAAAAAACAATCCGAGGGAAAATAACATGTACATGTATAAATTCTAATTATCCTATTTGTTGGATTCTTAAATGGTTTAGAGTAAGTGCTAAAAACTGATGTTTTACAAAGACTGCAGTTTGTAATGGCAATCTTGACAGATGGGTAACATACTGTCAGAGTAAAATTTTTGTTTTGTTTTTCTTTGTGAAGAATTATGGCTTTAAAATACACACTAAGAAATCTTACTTAGGAAATTAACTACGTATGTGATGACATGGCTTCTAGGGCACCAGTGTAGGTTTGGAGAGTTCAGAATAAGAAAACATAAGAGATTCATTTGATGACCTCCAGTTTAGACCAGTTATGGAAATTGGCAAATACCCAAACAGATTCAGGGTGAGAGATGTCAGAAGAGGAACTGGAAATAACTAAGGTAAGGGAGAAGGAGAAATAGATAGTAGACAGGCTTTAAAATAATAGGATGTGAACATCCCAGGAACTGTGAACAGTGCATATGAAGGCACAGAGGTGTGAAACAGCACATTAAATGTGGGAACTGCAAGTGGTCTGATATTGCTGGAGTGTAGGATTCAACGTGGAAGAAATTATAGGACACTGGAGGAGGCATGGTGGTGTCTGGTCATGAAGAGCTGTGGCAGCAATTGGGTTGGATGTTGGGAACCATCCTGCCTGGTTTCAGAAGTTGTAACCCCCGCCAAGCCTAAGGCTGAGGAAATGACCTTGGAACCATAAGCCAGAGACAAGCTTATCTCCCTGGCAGGAGCACCACTTCTGCTCCTTTTACTTCAACCTGCCTGGTCCCCAGTGCTTAGTCGGTTAGCCAATGATGGGTAAGATTCCCCAAAGGGGGAAAGACCTAAGACAGGCATGATCATGTGGGAGGCCCCCAAGGAAGGACTTTGGGGGCTATAGCAAAAGGGGGTGATGGACTCTCACCCCTCAGCTTTGACATAGCCTGGGTCCTCATTATCTGCGAGAAAATCTCCTAATCTCTTGGCTTTCTTAATTCCCTTGCTCCACCTAAGCCTAAAACAATGACAGAGGGTGGTGCAGCCCTGTGCTGGAAAGGGCAGGTTCCCCAGGGCAATCAGGCCTAAGAAAGAATATGTAAAATCCTGTGAAACCTGCTTTGTTTAGAATGCTCTCAATTGAATGATAGGGGTCCAAGGAAGAAGTAGGTTTGTTCCTTAAAGTTCTTACAGCTCCTTAGCTATCTGACCCTGACTCAAAATAGGCCCTCAGAGTTCCTTGTTATTTGATCCTTACTTCCTGGCAAAGAGTAATGAGCTTTACCTGAATTCCTGTGTAAACCAATCCAATAAAAGCCATTGAGGAAAAGGCTCTTGGTCCTTCTTTGAGAGAGATCAGCCACCTTTCCTTCCCAAGCAGATCATGTCTTGGTAGACTTATTCTCATCTGTGGCAGATGAGGGGCTCAGCGGACAAAGCTTCCCCACAGTTGGAGTCAGAAGAACTCCAAGTGGAAAATAGATCCTTTAAACCCATTTGATTTGTTTGAGAAATGTTTATTTAAAAACAAGTCCACTGTATTTTGCAGAAACTTTTGCCCAATTTTATAAGAAAGTACATGTAAGTCAATTTTATGTTGTGCTGCTAAAACAATCTGCCATTAAATGGCCTGATTTCACTCACCCCCCTTGACTTCACTTTTCTCATTAGAACTAACAATAACTTATGGATTATTATGTAATAACAATATCTTATGAATTATTATGTGCCTGGCACTGTTGTTCTCTGTTCCTTACATGCATTAACTCATTCTAAGTACTTTACATGTATTAATATCGCAATTATGAACATTCAATTACTAAATTATATGTAAAGAAACTATTATCATCATCTTCATTTTACAGATGAGAAGAGTCAGTTAGAAGGATGGAAAGAAACTTACTTTTCCACAATTATACAGCTTGTCAGTAACATTGCTGAAAGTGAAAGATGACTCCTCACAGCACTAGGAACACTGTCAGACATATAGCAGACATTCAAATCTTAAATGAATGAGTGAATCAATATCTCTGTGGTGAAAGAAAGAATTTCCAAACCCTTCACTACTCTTCTCATCAGAAAGGGAAGGCTACTTTTCCTTTCCTTGAATCTGAGTTAACTTGGTGACTTGCTTTGATCAAAATGCTAGTTCTTGGCCTAAGCTATAACAAGGCTTGTGGCTTCCATTTTTGGCTCTTGAATGACAGCAAACAAGCTGTAGAGCAGCCCAGATGCCTGTACAAGGACAGAAAATGTAGCAAGAGATTCGGGAGGACGTGAAGCAATCTTGAATGTTCCAGCTGTTTACATGACCTGAGCTATAGCATGTGGAGCACAAGGGGCTCACTGAATCCAGTCAACCCAGAAAATCAGGAAAAACCACATATCACTGTTGATTTTGTTTGTTCTTTAAAAAAATTTCATTAAAATATCAAACATGCAGAAAAGTAGAAATAACTAACAGAAACACTCATGTAACTGTCACTCAGCTTCAACAAATATCCGTATTTTGTCAGTTTGGTTCATCAGTCCTCCCATTTTATAAACATTTTAGTTAAAAAATTTTAAAACATAAACAAAAATAGTATAACGAACTTCTGTGTACCCATCCACCAGCTTATCTGTTAACAGTTATCAACTCCTGGCCAGTCTTCTAAGGGACTCTTGTGACACTGTTGTTTTTAAACCACTACATTTTGGGGTGATTTAGGACTTGGACATAATCTCAGAGATAGTATACTTACTTATTTCCTCTAAAAATAAACTTTTGTTATAATTAATCTATGACTCAAAAGGATCACTGCCTTGACCTGTTTTCTGCACAACATCCTGATTTTTATTATTGAATATTATCTACAAGTGACAAAAGCTGACTTTTTTTTTTTTTTTTTTTTTTGGCCAAAATAAAAGAACACTTGAGTTTTGGGAATTTTCAAAGAAAACCTCTTTATGTTTTCAGATGTTTTTTTTTTTTTTTCCTTAAGAAGTTTTTAAATAATTGATGCACACAATTCTTCCCCTATATTTATTTCCTCTCCTGGTTTTAAAGTATTCTACCACCTGGAAGTTCAAATGGGCTAATAACAGGAAGACTGTGATGTTGGAGCAGCCATAATACTACACAAAGACTTATATAAACACAACAGGTTCTTTTCAAAATACATTTATTATCTCACCCAATTCCATCTTGACACACATCTGCCAGTGAGAACATGCTGCTGATTTTCTGTCAGAGAACACCTGTGTCCTTTAAATCTCCCAAGAAACTTGGAGGAAGCAAAAATGTTAATCCATCAAGTGGTTGTTTGGTTAACATGATGGTTTAATAGCCTAAAGAGAGCCCCAGCAAATTCTTTTCATAAGTAAAAATGTGTTTTGTAACCTATAAGTCACAATTACCTCAATACTGCAGTGAAATCACATGAGGTTAGAATATACAATGTGTTTGAATTCACAGAAAACATAACTGAGGGGATGGTGTGTTTATAACACCAGCTCAAGCTGAAATTGTGTTGTAGATTCCAGTTCTCACACACGCGCAACCATACCTGCAAGACTGGCAGGACAGCTCTCATAAGTCTATCGGCATGAGGGACTGATGACAATTCTGGACCAAAAGTCATAGTAAGTAAAGATGAAGTCATAAAAGTTCAAATCAGGATCAAAGCCTTGGTTCATAAAGAGAAAGACAAAACTGAGTACTACATATCAGTAATTTGGATTTGTTCTGGGGTGGGAGGAACTAGGGATATAAACCTCTCATCTGGGTGACTTAGATCTCTATAAATCTTATCAGCTATCAGGGTGTGAAGCAGGATAGGAGGCAGGATCACCAATAGAATGAGACACAAACAGAAACAGAGGCAATCTCCTCATTTTAGCACCAAGCACAGAATGATGTTCTAGAAGAAAATCTTGCTAAAAATGCTGGGATAGGAGAGAAGGAACGTGGTGAATATTGACAGTGGTAGGGAGATTTATTTGCGGTGCCATGTGGAACATGTCTTGGAGGTTTTCAGAATAACTAGACACTTGGTAAGAATAACTGGTCACAGAAAGAGGCTCTAATGTCACCATGATGTGTCTGCATTAGGCCAGTGGGACTTCAGGAATCTCTGCTAATAACACTAATGGCAGATGGGGTTAGCAAATTAGAGCTAATAAACTCCTTTGTTCATGGATTATTAATTTATTTTCTAAAATGCTTTAGGAAGTGGGTCAGTAATGAGATTTTCCCAAAGGTAGAAGAAACTTGTGCTTTAAACTTATGTATCATGGCTTTAATTATGATTCTAACACTTTTTACTGATCCTAATAGAATTTCATGTCATGATTGAGGAGATGAAGGAACTATAACTGAGAACCAGCAAAGTGGTTACACAGAAGTATATTGGTCAAAAATACAGACTGGCTCCAGTTAGGCCTCAGCTGGTGACTGGCCCTGTCACTTGATAGCTTTGGGACCCATCTGCCTTAAGGATAAGATCATGATAATATTCTATATTTCATGACATTGCTGTGAGGATCACAGGAAAGAAGGCACTATAAGCATGCTAGGCATATAATAATAATAATAAAATATCAAATCCAAAGTGTTTTAAAATTTCCATGGGTTCACTGTTTCCAAAGATTCTTCCTAACAAAACAAATCTCTTCTCTCTCTCTACACGTTTGTCACAACTCCTAAAAAGAGATGTTTATTTCTCCTTGAACCTGGGATGGCCTTGGGAATGGCCTTGACCAAAAGAATGGCTGTGCTGGTTCTGGGGGGTAGGTCATGAGAGATCTGGCACTTTCAGTTCCCGTCCTCTTGGAATCCAACCAAACTTTAAGAAGCTCAAGCTAGATTAGTGAGTTATAAGAGACCATATGCAGAGGGTCAGGTCCTAGCTCTTCCAGCCACTCAGATGGGACTACAAATGTGAGTGGAATCCCAGCAGAGCTCACAGCTGAATGCAGCTAAAGGACCAAGCCAACATAAAGAGCAGAAGAACTAGCTGACATACATAATCATAATAAACAAATTGTTGTTTTAAGCATCTAAGATTTTGACTTTGGCTTTTTTTACACTGCAAAAGAATCAGTAAAACAACTCACAAGGCCACATATGACCTACCCCTGTTGATGTCAGCAATCTTAACTCTTAGCACTCTGCCCTCATTTATGTTGCAGTCGCCACCCTGACCTTTCGAGTTCTCAAAAATACCAGGGGGCACAGGGTCCTGACACATCATGAACCTCCTGCCTGGAACTTGCTCCCAGCAAACCCCTCCAACAACTCACCCCACAACACAAGATCTGTTTGCTTTCTCTCTAAATAACTTCTACTCATCTGTGTGGTCTCAGTTGCAAACCTAGATGAGTCTTCCTTATCTTATTAGTCCCTAGATTAATTCAGCTGCTTGCCATTTACTCTTTTTAATTTTTCTTATTATTGTTCACTTATACTTGTTCCCATTTCCCCCTCATTATTCTCCCGTCCCTACCCACCCCCCATCTCCCACATTCAATCCCTGCTCCCCATTGTCTTTCTCCATGGTCCTTTACACACATTCCTTGACTCGACTATATGCCAAGAAATTTGAAAACCTAGGTAAAATGGACAAATTTCTAGAAAAATATAATATTCCAAAAATCAATGAAGAAGAAGCAGAAAGCCTGAACAGACCAATAAGAGCAGGTGAAATTGAAGCAGTAATCAAAAAACTCCTGACACACAAAAGCCCTGGACTGGATGGTTTCACAGGAGAATTCTACAAAGCATTTAAGGAGCTAACCCCCTTCCTTCCCTCTTTATCTGCACTACCCTCCCCTCTGGTTACTGTCAGTTTGTTCTTTATTTCCCTGTCTCTGACTCTATTTTACTTGCTAGTTTTTTTTGTGAATTAGGTTGCACTTATAAGTGAGATAGTATGGTATTTATCTTTCACCACCTGGCTTATTTCACTTAGCATAATACTCTCCAGTTCCATCTATGTTGTCTCAAAGGGTAGGAGTTCCTTCTTTCTTTCTGCTGTGTAGTTTCCATTGTGTAAATGTACCATGTTTTTGATCCACTCATGTACTAATGGCCATAAAAGCCTTTAACTTGTCCGTATAGCATTTATCATAATTATACTGTTGACCTTTAAACAACATGGGGGTTAAGGGTACCAACCCCCGTACAATCAAAAACCTGCATATAACTTTTAACTACCTCAAAACTTAACTACTAAAAGCATACTGTTGACCAGAAGCCTTATTGATAATAGTCTATCAACACATCTTATATGTAATATACTCCATTTTGATAATAAAGTAAGCTATAAAAAGAAAATGTTGCTAATGACTTCATTAAGAAGAGGAAATATATTTACAGTATTTATTGAAAAAAAATCCAGGTATAATTGAACCCAGGTGGTTCATACCTGTGTTGTTCAAGGATCAACTGTAATTATTTGTACACTTATTTGTCTAATGCCTGTCCCCTTTCTAGTGTAGAAGTTACAGAAGACACTGGGTACAGTGCCTTGTCTAGTAGATGCTTAATATTTATTGGTTGAATTAATGAACCAAGAGGTTGGTTGCAATAGAGCCAAAAGTAAAACCTTGTGTCTCCTGACTCATAGATTTAATATCTTGTCCTCCTAATTTACTGTCCCCTTTCCCTTTTGTGAGAATTAGTGTAAGGTTTCATTCAGAATATCTTTTTGCAGATAAACAAAATTGACAAGCCTTTAAGCAGGCTCATCAAGAAAAAAAGAGAGAAGGCCCAAATAAACACAATCAGAAATGAAAGTGGAGTGATTACAACTGATACCACAGAAATATAACGGATTATAAGAAATTACTATGAAGAACTATATGCCAAGAAATTTGAAAACCTAGGTAAAATGGACAAATTTCTAGTAAAATATAATATTCCAAAAATCAATGAAGAAGAAGCAGAAAGCCTGAACAGACCAATAAGAGCAGGTGAAATTGAAGCAGTAATCAAAAAACTCCTGACACACAAAAGCCCTGGACTGGATGGTTTCACAGGAGAATTCTACAAAGCATTTAAGGAGCTAACCCCTATCCTTCACAGACTATACCAAAAAATCCAAAATGATGGAAGACTCCCAAACTCTTTTTATGAAGTCAGCATCATCCTAATCCCAAAACCAGATAAAGACACAACAAAGAAGGAAAACTACAGGCCAATATCGCTGATGAGCATAGACACTAAAATCCTCAACACAATATTGGCAAACCGCATCCAACAATACATTAAAAAGATCATACACCATGACCAAGTGGGTTTCATCCCAGGGATGCAAGGATGGTATAATATTCACAAATCAGTAAATGTAATACATCATATAAACAAAAGCAAAGACAAAAATCACGTGATCATATTGATAGATGCGGAAAAAGCATTTGATAAGGTACAGCACCCATTTTTGGTAAAAAACACTCAGAAAAGTGGGAATAAAGGGAGCATCCCTCAACATAATAAAGGCCATATATGAGAGACCTACAGCCAACATCATACTCAATGGGCAAAAACTAAAATCTTTCCCACTAAGATCAGGAACAAGACAAGGTTGTCCACTCTCACCACTTCTATTCAATATAGTATTGGAAGTTTTAGCCACAGCGATCAGACAAGAAAGGGAAATAAAAGGCATCCAAATTGGAAAGAAGGAAACAAAACTGTCACTGTTTGCAGATGACAAGATAGTGTACGTAGAAAATCCTATAGACTCTGCCAAAAAACTGCTTGACCTAATAAGTGAATCTGGCAAAACAGCAGGATACAAAGTCAATATCCAGAAATCAAATTCATTTTTGCACACCAACAATGAAACAGCAGAAGCAGAAATCAAGAAAAAAAACCCATTTGATATAGCAAAATGAAAAATAAAATACCTAGGAATAAAACTAACCAAAGAAGTAAAAGATCTATATGCAGAAAACAACACAACACTGAAGAAAGAAATCAAGGAAGATACAAATAAATGGAAACATAACTGTGTTCATAGATTAGAAGAATTAACACCGTCAAAATGTCCATACTACCCAAAGCAATTTACAGATTCAATGCAATACCTATTAAAGTACCAATGGCATATTTCACAGACATAGAACAAACATTTCAAAAATTTATATGGAACCATAAATGACCCCAAATATCTACTGCAATTTTGAGAAAGAAGAGTAAAGTAGGAGGGATCACAACATCTGATACTAAACTGTATTACAAGGCCACTGTAATCAAAACAGACTGGCATAAAAACAGGCACATGGACCAATGGAACAAAACAGAGAGCTGAGAAATAGACCCAAGTCTCTATGGTCAATTAATGTCTGACAAAGGAGGCAGCAACATAAAATGGAGTAAAAATAGCCTCTTCAACAAATGGTGTTGGGAGAACTGGACAGTTACGTGCAAAAACATGAAACTTAAGCACCAGCTTACGCCATACACAAAAATAAATTCAAGGTGGATAAAAGATTTAAATATAAACCACGACACCATTAAAGTCCTAAAGGAAAACATAGGCAGAAAAATCTCAGATATTTCACGCAGCAACATTTTCACTGATATGTCCCCTAGAGCAAGGGACATAAAGGGAAGAATAAACAAATGGGATCTCATCAAAATAAAAAGCTTCTGCATGTATTAAGAAAACAGTATTAAAATACAAAGAGAACCAACCATATGGGAAAACATATTTGCCAACACCGCAGACAAGGGTTTATTCTCCAACATATATAAAGAACTTACATGAGTCTACTCTAAGAAGACAAGCAACCCAATTAAAAAATGGGCAAAGGACTTGAACAGACACTTCTCCAAGGAGGACACACATCCAGAGACACATGAAAAGATGCTGAATATCGCTAGCTATCAGAGAGATGTAAATTAAAACCACAATGAGATACCACTTCACACCAGTCAGAATGGCCATCATAAACAAAGCAACAAACAACAAGTGTTGGAGAGGTTGTGGAGAAAAGGGAACCCTAGTGCACTGTTGGGATTGCAGACTGGTACAACCACTATGGAAAACAGTATGGAATTTTCTCAGAAAACTAAAAATGGATCTGCCTTTTGACCCAGCAGTTCCACCACTTGGATTATATCCTAAGAACCCTGAAATACCAATCCAAAAGAACCTATGCACCCCAATGTTCATAGCAGCACAATTTACAATAAGCAAGTACTGGAAGCAACCTAGGTGCCCAGTAAATGAATGGATCAAAAAACTATTGTACATTTACACAACGGAATTCTATGCAGCAGAAAGAAAGAAGGAGCTCCTACCCTTTGCAATTGCATGGATGGAACTGGAAAGCATTATGCTAAGCGAAATAAGCCAGGCGGTGAAAGACAAATACCATATGATCTCACCTTTAACAGGAACCTAATTAACAAAACAAACAAACAAGAAAATATAACTTAAGACACTGAAATAGAGGACAGGCTGACAGTGACCAGAGGGGAGAGGGGAGGGAATTTCAGGGGAAAAGGGGAAGGGTTTACAGGAACAAGTATAAAGGACACATGGACAAAAACTAGGGGGGATGGAAATGGAAGGGAGGTGGGGAGGGATGGGTGGGTGGGCTGGGATGGGAATAAAGGACAGAAAACTGTACTTGAACAATGATTAAAATAAAATTTTTTTAAAAGAATATCTTTTTACATTTTAAATTCAGAATATAAATTGATACCATTTTTGGTAGAGGAGATTTTAAAGAACCAATACATAAGGAAAAATGCAGAGCTTTTATATTAGTCACCAGTTGATCCTTCTCTGAGATCCTCAGATTATTTCCTAATTCTTACTTAAAAATATCTATTCCTCACATAAAATCAGAAAGGGAGAAATACTTCAGTGGAAAAATGGGAACCCAGCATTCCAGTAGAGGAGGAGACCATTACTCAATGGGGGGTTGTCAGGAGGTAGCAGAGAGCAGATCCAGTAGATGCGGTCCCAGCTACAAGGGCTGATTTTCCCCTTGACCTTGCTAACAAAACATTACCAAGCTGAGGGATAACTGAGCCCTAATTCAATTATTTAAAATAAGTTCCAACCACGTCACATTCCTTAATCTTCTTTGCAGCTCATCTCCACCTATGGGAAATGGACTAATAACTTCCCATGTACTTCCTAACAGAATCATAAGGATTGAAGTGCTTTGTAAAATGTAAATTATAAATTAAGTAGATGATATCACAAAATGTTTTTCTAAAAAATCAAATGCAATACTTTTCTGTTACTGTTGTATGAAAGAGGTACCCCTTTCTGATGTGAAAGACTGAGCCTGAGAAAAGTACCTTCAGAAACACTTTTCCCATTTGTGTGCAGGCTACAGCCGGGCCCCACAACAGAGTCACCCCCCTGTAGTCCGTGTAACTGACACCTGCTGGGATTGCACAGGGCACAGCCTCGGACTTCTTATGCAGTGGCAACACCTCCCGGGCCCTCCTGCTGGACCCTTGTGTGATTCAGGTAGTGAGTGCATTTTAAAAATTCCTCCCATTCAGTAACCTGTATCAAATTTCAGAGCCCAGGTGCCCACATGTGGCATCTAGCTCCACTGTTTTCCAGGAGGGCATGCAGCTACCTTCCCTAACATCAGAGACCGACTCTCAAGCCAACATGAGGACAGACAAGCTCCTGATGGTCACAGCAGAACACTCATATCTGTTAGATAGGACTTGAGTTTCCTATCGAGGGAAGTACATTTGAAGTCATGGACACATAGCTTCAACAGCTCAGTTGGGTTGGTCACACAGAGAGATACAGAGTCATGAAATTCCAGTAAAGAAAGAAACCTCAGAGAAAATGATTTGTGGTAGTTTTCTTGTCTGCAGATAATTCCCTCCTCTCTGCCTCGGGCTCTTACAGCATTTTATAACTTTTCTGCAACTCACATATGGCTATGAATCATAGTTGTATATATGTGTTTCCCTAGACATATTATGATACTTGAGGCCAGCAATTTATCTTATTCATCTCAGACTGAGTTACATGGAACTGAGCCCACTTGAGTAAGCCCTGTGACCACCCTGCTCATTTGAGATCAATCTCATAGTTATCGGGCAAAGCACACACAAAAGATGCTAAATAAATGAAAAAATAAAATATATGGGATAGCCCAGGTTTCCGTTTATTTTTTTAAATCCCAGATAATGACATAAAAGCCCACATAAGGATGACTATAGCCAAAAAGCAAAATTTTATTTACACACAAACAGATTTTGCTCTGGCCCCTGTCTATTCTGTTTTGATATCAACTGAAGTACACAGGGAGTGATGAAAACAAGTAAAACTCCAGGCCCTGGAATTATTGAGCAGTTAGAAAAGGTCAGTAATGCTGCTGCTGTGTGGGCAAGCCTGTGATAATGTGATAATATGATTAGACACCCCAATTCTGTTTGCAGAGGCCTGCTTCTTAAGTAAGTGACTCAAGCACTTCGTTTTGTCACTGCATTAAAGTCAATGTGTGTGTCTATTTTTTTTCTACATGTTGTTTTTTCTTTGACAAAAATTCATTATAAAAGACAGACTCTTGAACAAAAGCTCATTTGGAATTCACCTAGCAGGCAGCTCCAGTCAGTTAGTATAGAAAGAAAGGAAAATAACTTGTGACAGGAATGAATTCTTCAATAGAAACTGTGGATATTTCCTTTCTGGTGATGCTCTGGGGAATATAAAATTAGATGGTGAGTCTCTTCAAAGGAGGACCTCAAGAATCAGGCAGCTTAAAGAAAGATGACTACCTAGCCTAATTGTATAGGATAAAGTGTTTTTATTAATCACCAAGAAAAATAATTTACAGTAGCTGTAAGAGAGCTCTCTGGTGTAAAGACAGTTCATTTACTCTGAATATTTTCACTTACACACATGCTAGACCTAGTATCCATTTGATATAGATTGCCTACTGAGAGAGGGCTTCTTACTGATGCATCAAAGCAAACTCTCGGTGTTCAGTGCAGCATATGGGGCCAGTCAGAATGGTTCCAAAATCGAATGTGTTCACATACAATTTACTGGTAAGTAGAGCTGGGTATAGATGTGTATGTGCTATCATCTTAATGTTTGTGCCCCTCCTCCCCCAACCAAATTCATATGTTGAAGTTGGAAAGGCCAATGTGATGGTGGCATTAGGAGCCAGGCCTTTGGGTTGTGATTAGGTCATGACTGTGAAGCTCTTGTGAATGGGACTGGTGTCTTACAAAAGGGCCCCCACCCCGCACCGCAAGAGCTCTCTCACACCTTCCACCATGTGAGAGTGTATGATGAGAAGTCTGTGACCCGAAAGACAGCCCTCATCTGACCATGCTGACACCTGGATCCCAGACTTCCAGAAATGTGAGAAAGAAATTTCCGTTGTTTATAAACTACTGTCTGTGGTATTTGGTTAGTGCAGCCCCAATGGACTAAGACAAAATATTCATGTATCCATTTACTTATATTATATACAGACACATGGTTTAAAAGCATTCTCTTTGCTACAATGTTTAATTTTCTTTTATATCTTCCTATACTAATTAAATGTGTATAATACAAACTTGGAAGCACATTGAAAAGATTAAAGAACTGAATTATGTTAACTTAGTTTATCCACTTGCTTAGAAGTAAAAAAAAAAGGAAAAAAAGAAAAAAGAAGTACAAGTTCTCTAGAACAATTTAGCCAAACATGGAGACAATGAGTTTATTTCCAGTTTTAATTGGCCTGTCAGCCATTGGGAAGGTAGCATCCTTCTGAAAACCCATCCTATCACCTTCTGAGTGTGTTGTTGGCTTTATTATGAGAAATGGCCACTTAACAAAGTAATTCTAGTCTGGATGCTGTCACCATAGGGTGAGAGGTTGGGGTAAAAAAAAAATTCTTCCAATTATCTTCATGAAAAAGTTACTGTTTAGAATACAACATGCAGGAACAGCAGCAGCTCTTAAAGAAAAATTCTCTTGATGTAATCTTTTTTAAATTGACTTAATATTCTCTAGATTCCTGTGGCAAATGTTATTATGGAGAGATGTATGATAGTCACGGGCCAGTGATTACAGAGACTTGGTGTGGGGGTAATAATAAAGAAGTACATTTTGCTGTCTTTAAAAGTGATTTTACTTGAAAGCACAAGCTCTTGAAAACCAAACTGAGTCCAAATCTAAACTGTATAATCAAACAAATTCTGGTCAAAATTGTTGCCCAGCAAATGGCACCTGTTTGCAGCGATAAGCAGGGCAGTGAGCTTTGAAGGCCATCAGATGTTTATTTAGCAGGGGGATTTGAAAATTATACCAAAACATCTGAAATAAAGCTTTTTGGGTTGTTTCAAGTTGTTCTGGCAAGAATCTACCGTGTCTCACAAAACTGTTAATGGGGTTATTTTAGTACTTTTGGAAAACTGATAATCCTGAAACGAAAGATAATCTGTAGAATGAACCTAAATTCCGGAAAAAGACACATTGGGCCAGACTGTTTTATTTTATGTGGGGCTCCCCAGAAGCAGACCCAGGATTTGAGTGTGAGTAGCTTTTTGTGAGCTGATCCCAAGCCACTGGTGGGGAACGAAGGGAAGCCCATGGAGTTTTCCTTATTAAGCAAGTATCCATTGTGGGTAATTCTGCTAAGCAGGGTTCTCTGAGAAATAGTGGGAGCCAGTGGAGAACTGAGTTAAACCTTAGAGTGGTCCCACTCCCCGGCTGTGGGGATTTTATCCACCAGCTCCTGCTGGTCTTTGGGTCAGGACTGCTTCCAGAGACATTAATTCCTTGGCATTTGCAACTGGCCATGTGGGAGGGCAGAGTGTGCTCTGGTGACACAAGAGACCCATATGCAAACAGATGCAGGTGTCGGCAGTCTGAGTAGAAAAACAGAGCTCCATGGGTGGCACACAGACATCATTTGCTACTCAAGGTAACTGGCTATTCTAAGTGCAGTGGAAGTTACAATGATGTGCGGGAGTGAGTGCCTCTACACAGGCGATTCAAGAACAAACAAACACATCCAAAAACCACAGACATCAAAAGATATACCCTAGGAGAGCCAATAGCAATTTTCGACCTTTTTCATCTCTTGGCACACATAAACTAAGTACTAAAAATTCTATGGCATGCCAAAAAATATATTTTTTGCCAATATGACAAAAACATAGGTATAATTTTGAGTCATTCACAGCAGACTGCCATTGCTGTGTTGGCTGTTGTCATTTTTTAAGTTGACAGTCTAAGGGAAACGAGACCAGTGACCCTGACTAAATAGTCAGCTATTGCATGTTTTAAAAACTCCTGTGGCACACCTCTGTGCCACAACACACGGGTTGAAAATTGCTGCCCTAGGAGAACTGAGAAATGTGTAAAACACTAAATTACTCACTTAGGGCTTAGAGACTGTGATGACAAGTTTCATCCTGTACCTGCATAAAGATAAGGTACCTTCCTCCCTAGTCTGATTGAGAAACGGAAAGGTCTGTAGGCTGCAGTGTTTTCTCTGCTGTCTCCCTCCCAGTATCTAAAATGTTTCTGTTTGACATTTGCCACTTCGGGTAACTTAGTTTGCTCTGTGTGTGTGTGTGTGTGTGTGTGTGTGTGTGTGTACAATACAAACATATATACCTGTGCACATCAATGCGCTCACATATTGTGGGGAAAAATATATTAATGATTTCTGGTAAATTCATGTATTAATTAGTTAACTTTATTAAAAGATTGCAGGAAGTGCTATTAGTAAAGGGACAGGGACTTTTCCTATCTATAATGAAAGTTCTAGATCTTATGTACTACCTTCAAATAGAATCTCTGACTAAGAAACCAAAGGCAAGGTACACTGGCTCACTACAGCATATGCTCTGAAAAAGAAAGAAAATAAAGAACTAGAGGAGAAATAAAGGCTAGGAGGACTCTGTAGATAATATCAATTCCGGAAATCGAAAATGCACTGGATGACTATGCAGGGCCACACCAAACTGATCCACTCCTCATGGCGTCATTCTGAAGCCACGAAACATGATGTTCTGAACACATGGTTGGGATATTTTCTTGTTGCTTAACTATTATTTCAAAAGTCGTTAAATGTTATTATTTTGAAATTAAACATATCTTAAATGTTCCTGAAAAACTGAAGAACATCTAGAAAATCAATATATTATGTTTTTAAAAAGAGCGCATTAGGTAAGCACTCTATTAAAAGAACCTAGAGTGATTTTTAAATCCTTTCAAAAGCCAAATGTATATATTCGGCATACTCAGATTATTATACATAATATTTTGTATACATTTTTTCAGTAAGGCTTAAAACGTCTGTCATACTCAACAGGCACTGGCCATGTGGCCTGGAGACAGCATCGGGACACTGAGGCACAGCTTCCTACCTCGCGAATCATTCAACACTAACCGACCCCAAGGGGGGGTTGGAATTTCTAGTATTTAAAATTATACTTGGAAAATAGGGTTGAATTTGATGGAAAAGGGTACTATCATCCCATGGGGCCTCAGCTGTGAGTGGGCAGGAAAGGGTGACTATTATGGTAATTCCCCTGCTGGGGAGATCCTGTTGGGAAGGCCCAGTGCTCCCTGAAGTCGCGTCTCTGGGCCGGCCCTATCCCAGATTCCAATGTGCGCCTGGCACAAACGAGGGTCTCAAATGATATATGCTAAATTTGTTAAGCAACTAATTTCACACAATCTTCTCAATAGGAATGTAAAGCAAACATTACTAACTTCATTTTCCAGAGAAATGGAGAGAAAGAAATTGCCTAATCACTTCCAAGAACAAAGAGCTGGTGAGTACCAGAGGCCTGTGCTT
This sequence comes from Tonatia bakeri, assembly GCA_004024845.1. Taxonomy (NCBI): domain Eukaryota; kingdom Metazoa; phylum Chordata; class Mammalia; order Chiroptera; family Phyllostomidae; genus Tonatia; species Tonatia bakeri. Next base: position 152,851 of record PVIA01002098.1, on the reverse strand, counting down.
ATAACATGTTTTCTAGGGAGGAAAAAAATGACTACTCTGGTTCACTATGTATGTTTTCTATCATTTAAATTACACTACCACATATTTTACCATAACTTAATGTAGTTTTTGATGTCTTACATCAGATGCTTTTTTTTGTCAGGAAGAGGGTTAAAGGATTGGCAAATCCCTATTTAGATATTGGCATGCTTTGAAATTTTAGTGCTTTTTTGAAGCATTAACATATCCAAATACAAGTGAACCCATGATTTACTTCAACAGCATGGTAGATTTACAGATAATGAATTTACGCAAAGGCGGTAAAAATATTAAAATCACTTCACAGTTGTACGATATTTTGATGTTATCTGTCTTACTATTTCTAGGCTTTCTGCTCTCTTGTATAAATTATCTAACTCCTGCTTTCACTGTGATAGCATTTTTTAAAAAATTGAATATCCATGTATTTTTAATGAAATGGAACAGCCTGCTGAAAAATGCAAAAGGCAACATTTTTATCATTTGCATAAGCATTCAGGTTTGTGGCAAAGGGAAAGAGAACCATATTCAGAAAAATTTCCCAGACAGCTAAGTAAGATTGGGAATAGTCTCTATAGAACCAAACTACAGGTTTGCCCAGTAACCAAGATTTAGTGACTAGGTCTGCCTACCATTTGGGTGTCCTGTTAAACTGGGCTCAAACCTTTTTACAGACACAGTGGACATGGACTTCATTTTTCCATCCAGTAGCTAGACCAGCTGAGTGAGGGCCTAAGGAAAGTAAGATACTTTTACTTGAAGGTAGTAGAACATTTAGTGCAATGACCGGTAAAGAAGACAGAGAACTTGCTTTAAAAAATAATTATTCAGAGAAATGAAAAGTTATGAAAATCATGCATTATTCAGGTATGGGAAATGTCTAAAGTTTTGTTGTTGTAAGGATTCTATTACTTCTGTCAATTTAGAAATGACTCAGGTATGAAGATGATGATAGATGATAGATAGATAGATAGATAGATAGATGATAGATAGACAGATAGATGACAGATAAAGAATAGACTACAATTACCTAAATCCCTTCACAGATGGACAACAGTATGGTGAGTACCTCAGGGTAAGCGGGGATAAATGGTGATGGAAGGAAATGTGACCTGGGGTGGTGAACACACAGTACAATATGTGGATGATACATTATAGAATCATAACCCTGAAACCTATATAATTTTATTAATCAATGTCACCCCAATAAATCCAATTAAAAATAAAATTTTAAAAATCTATAACTTAAAAAACAACGAGTTAGAACTCTCACATAATAAAATTTTGACTGCACCACACATTTACAGATAGGAGTTGAATCTATTCTAAAAAATAGTAATTACAATAAGGGAAGAAACTCCTAAAATATAGTCTTTTGTAAGTAAAAATTTAAAATAATTTCATGAATTTTCTCACAACCTAAAACTATAGTATTATACAATGAAAAACAAATTATTTTCAGATTCTATATTACCACAAATTATCAAATTAAGATTGAATAATAGTTATTATGTTTAATAAAGGAGAAAGGGAAACTGAAATCTTTTAAAGGGGTTATCCTCATTACTAAAAAATTAATTATATATTTGAGATTATTACATGTAAATTCTAATTAACCAATGTTTTATTCTACATTCCTAAAAAATTGGTCCAGGAATAACATATGGCCTTAAGAAATAGATGTCATACAAAGAATATTGTAAAAAATTTTATATAATTTTTTTCAATTAATTTTAATTTTTTTTAAGTATAGAGATGGACTCTGACTCCAAGGAAATAAGTACCTTGTAAAATTGTCAATATTCAATGATTTGACCCAAAATACAATAATTTTCTATGGGTCAACCTAGCACAAGAAATAATTCATTCTACATACAGATATTAAGCATCTGCTATATAACTGTTGCTGTGGGCAATACAAAGATTAATGAAGCAAAAATATTACTGGATTATAAATAATTTACAGCACATAAGGATTACCATAGGCATGTGGTAAGTATCATAATAATATGGAGGAAACAACTATATAATAATAAAGTAATGATGTTAAAAATGTGCCATAACATTGCCAGCCTGGTGCTGGAATGGTGGCCACCATGCTCTGACTTGAAACAAAGAGTTTGCATGCCCGTGTCCAGGCTCCTGTTCTGAGCAGTGTACAGCAGGTGGGCAGCAGGTGGGGAAAAGGAGGGGAAGAAGGCAGGCAGGGCTCAGGAATACGCATAGCCCAGAACTAGTTCTGAAGATGCCAAGAGGCAAAGGGAGGTTTATATAAATCCAACAATGGAATTATTAAGAATTTCAGGCCCTGACTGGTGTGGCTTAGTAGACTGAGCACTGGCCTGCAAACTGAAAGGTCACTGGTTCGATTCCCAGTCAGGGCATACGCCTGGATTGTGGGCCAGGTCCCCAGTTGAGGGTGTGTGAGAGGTAACCAAAAGATGTAACTCTTGCATATTGACATTTCTCTCCCTCTCTTTCCTTCCCTTCCCCTCTCTTTCCTTCCCTTCCCCTCTCTTTAAAAATAAGTAAATAAAATCTTAAAAAGGAAAAGAATTTCAGGATGGTTGCTACGGAACATTAAATTCCAAGCCTGGGGCTCTTCTGAGCACTGAGCCCTGTGTGATGACACTTGTCTCACAATCATGATGACTGGCCCGTGTCAGAGTGGCTACAAGTCAGAATAGCGCTGAAAAGAAACATACAGCTTACCGCATTTGCTACCAAACCATTATACCCATGTTCAAATGGAGATCACAGAAATCTTCATGACATACAAACTCCGAAGGACTAAAGAAGTCTGACACTGTATAGCTAAACTAAGGGAAATGATAGTCAAGAAATCAGAAGCTTCAAAAAACTGCTATTAGTTGAGAAGATACTTGAGAGAGAAAAAGTCAAAGATCAGAAGACCAGTGGGTCTGCAGTAAACAACTATTTCTGGCTTGGAGAAAGGAGAAAATGATGAGAAGTCATTTCCTGCAAATGGGTAGTTGAGGTTGGGTGGAGAGCAGTGAGGTGAATGGACAGGATGTGTATGCTGGGGACTGGAACAGGTTTGTGAGCAACTGTTAAATATCAAAAATTTAGTAAGTTAGACGCCAAACCACTCTTGAGATTATTGACACTTGCAGCATAGGTATTTAACCACAGAAATCACTCCATTCAAGGTTGTAAAAGCTTGTGAGGGTCCAGCATGCAGAAACCTGAAAGCCAAGTGAAGAATATTTTACTTTGTAGGCAATGGGGAGACATTAATCTGATCCACGCATTCTTCATTAAAATGAATCTGACAGAATTATAGAGCATTGTATCAGAGGGAAAGCTGATAGAAGGAAAATCAGTAGGTCACTGCAACAGAGAAATAATCAGAGGACAAGAAAGATGTACGGCACTCCAAAAGAACCATTAACCAATTGGGAAACTAATCTGATGAACTGGAGTTAGGGATGAAATGGAGGAGGTATTAAAAAGAATAACTCCCAGGTTAAACCTTCATATTCTGGGAGATGATGAGACAATGTCACAGCTAATAACAGAGAAGAACCCACGGAGCAACTGATTTGACAAAATGATGAGTTCAATTCTAATGTGCGTGTTATGCCCAAAGGATATGCCCATAGGTTGGAGCTAAATGGGAATTTGGGATTTGTGGGAAAGAATCCAGCTAGAGACCATAATAAGATAATAGTCCACCTCGTAACCCTCCATTAAGATCGATAGTTTAAGGAACTGAATTGGAGTAAGTGTGAGGAGGAAGAAACAGAAGATGAGAGAATGAAGGAGAAATCCCTGGCGAACCCAAGTAGATGGAAGGTGAGGGTGTGATGGGACATAGCTAATTAGTAGCCATTCTTAGGTAGGAGCTGCCCATGATGGGACATAGCTAATTAGTAGCCATTCTTAGGTAGGAGCTGACCAGCAGCTGTTCCCAGACAGCAGTCTTTCCCGATAAGCAGTTATCTCAAGGCCAAAACACTAACCTTCACTTCTGTTTCTGTGTGCTTGCTTTTAGCAGCTGCTCCCCGCTCCTCTTTCACTTTTGTAACAGAGTATATAAGCAAGCCCCAGGTTAAACTCGGCGCCCAGAATTTGGATCTTATCTCCTCTGGGTCCGCATGCATGAATAAACCCCACTTCGCAAACTCCCAGGCCGTCTTGAGTCGTCTTTTCCGTAACAAGGGAAAGAGGAGGAATCAGAAAATTCCGAGGGTATCCATCAAATTAATAAATAATAATTTATCTGTGTAAGACATCTCGAACAGAGAAACTTTTATTTCTGAGCATCTCTGAAAATCTAGAGTGAAGAGGAATTATTTAGGAAAACAAAGAAAATACAAAGAGAATAACAATCACTCCATTCATCATGTCACTTGATTCAGGGAAGTTTAACAACTTATTTCCTAACAATGCAAACACTGCTATTTACAAAAGCCCCTTAAAGAGCAGAGTTAACGCACTCACTGTCAGAACTGCTTTGCCTTAGGAAATAGGAAATACACCAACACAAACATTTGTTCATTGACTTTTTTTTTAACCAATTACCTTGGGTTGTTCAGGGAAGAATCCTTTCATGTTGCTTTGAATTTTTTTTGTGTATGGGGGGGGCAGGTAAGGTAACTAAAATTAAAAAAAAAAAAAAACACCATTTTTTCCTTTAATTCCAGAGTACTGAGAATGTTTCTAAAACATCTACATTGTTTCTAAAGTAATTAGTAGGATTTAACATTATAACTCACAAACAACCCTATTCTCTAGCATTTCTGGTTAACAGTCTGTAAATTTGATTTAATAGTAATGCAGTTTATGTGGAATACAACAACACAAAACTTTATTAAATATATGAAGTATTTTCTCTCTCTTTCCACTGTTTATGGCATGAGGTCAGAATTTACAGAAGTGCAGAAATTTTTCATTCCATCTTCTGCCCCTTGGTGTACACAGTTCAGGGTGAACAAATGACGGAAAGCCAAATGAGATAAGTGATAAGATCTTTGAGTTCAAGGGTTGTATTTTCCCTTTTATCTTCTGTGCATAGGTTTACTTGGTTTTGGTAGCTTCCATTTTCCCTATGAGAGTTTTGTTTAGAATTCTGATTGTTTTCTGGCTACAAAGCAGTCACAGAAAAATGTGACTTCTATTTTTGAAAAAAAATTATGCAGAATGTTCATAAATATTGATGACCAAAAATTAATAACTACAAATCTGGCCTATGATAAGCAATGTGTTTTAAGTTATGGTGACCCAGAGCATATCAAATACATTCCCAAATGTACATAATGCAATGGCAGGATTCCTAGCTTGAGCTGGAAACTGCAGCCACAAGGAGACTGACAATCAGTGAAAAGGTGTCTCTAAAGGAACAAGCTTATAAGGAGGAGCAGGAAAGTCAGAGATGTAAACACAGGTGGCACACAACACTGGAAATGTGCAAAAAAAAAAGGAAAAACAAAAGACATGACCTGAGAATACATACTAGGAAAGAAAGATCTTTTCAATCACTTGGAGAATGATCATCATTGATGGTGTCATTTTTCATAAGCAGAGAAATACAATAAGAAAGGTGCAATCACGAGGTGTCAGTAGCAAAACAAAATGCTTGCACTGGAGCTGAATAGACTGAAAGTCATATTGCAAGACTTAGTTTGAAAGCATTTGAAAACAATCAGTCCATTAAAGAAAAAGACCCCCAAATATTATGAATATGAATAGAGCAATAAAATTATTCATTGGAAAAACAAATCTGAGAAAATGCCCTAAGCACATTTAAATTAGAAAACAAATTTACCCAGCATTCTAGCCTCACTCAACAAAGTCCTTTAAATGTGCACTAATGATAACATAGAAGGAGTATATTTTATCTTCAACCTCTCAGCTGTATCCTCACCTTCAGATTCTTGCCTTAGAAGTTTAATAAGTATTAATGCAGGTCTTTGTGTCTTCTGGGTCTTCAAAGAAGTTTTTGTTATTTATGCCAGGAGTTGGTACACATTTAAGGAGTCTGGACCAAGGGAAATATATACAGAGATAGTGTCTTAAAGTAGGGAGTTCTCTAATAGTGTAGGCACAAAGTGGAGAGTCCTGGAGGGAAACGTGGGAGGTGGGCAGGACAATACAAAGCTATTGGTAGGGTTCAGGTCTAGGCTACCCCAAAATATGGCACCCTGGCTGAAGGAGCTTGAGAAAATTGCAGAAGCAGGAAGGTCACCCTGACCTTTACACTAGCCTCCCCTGAAATAGTCATAAAACCCTCATGTGAGAGGTGCCCTCTCTATACCTGAGGAAAGGAGCATCCTTATCACCAAAGAAAAAAGGGATGCCAAGACAAATGTAGCCAATGGGCTTTGCTAAGTGTCCCTCAGTTTACCACACCTACCTCATACTCTCTGATGTCATATTTCTATATGACTGCCCACACTTCATCAAATCTAGCAATAGAAATAGTCAGGATTAATTGCTTCTTCTGGTCCACATTTCTTTATGAAGGCTACCATGTCACATAAAACTTATCTTAAACAATTTTCTATGCTATTCTTCTGTGAATCTATGTCAATTTACTTTTCAGACTCAGTTAGGGACCTTACAAGGGTTTCCTCCCTACACCATGAACCTCTGCCTCTGTGGGAGGTAATGATAGAGCAGTGGAAGAAATGCCTCCCAGAAAGCCATTGCTGAGTATTTCCAGACAAAAAGAAAGGAATTTCAGTAGGTTTCAGGAAAACAGTAATATTTATTCTTCCATTTATTATCTACTGATCTATCTCCCCTTGCCACAAACCATGCTTCTCACTTTTCCTATACCAAAGCTAAATTTCTCTGACTTCCAAGGTGCTCCACCAGCAGGCTGTATGCCACCCCCACCAGATGCTCTCTCTGTTTCATTATGCCCTCCCCTGGGCAGTACTTCTCACCGTCCCATTCGCAACCATGACTGCTGGTACCTTCACTTCTGTTCTCCTAGAAAGCTGGTTTCACCCTACTTACTAATTAAAACCTATCCCTGTATAAGTCATCCGTACCTGTTTCAGGATTGCTGAGTGTTTCTAACTCTGACCTCCTAACTAACACACATTATTCTCCATTTCCTCAGCCTTCCACAAACATTACTCAAGTATCATTCATCCCCTAGGCAATGGGGCACACAGGCCCTGGGTATGCAATAATGAGCAAAACCTTAAAACTCAAGGGAATCCAGATGTGTAGTCAAGAGGAAGGCACCAAACTGGACTTTGGATTTTATTTATTTAAAAAATGTAACTATTTTTGTATTCATTAACCTTGTCTTACTCTTTCAAGTTCTTGGAGGATGGAGATCTGAGATCTCAATGACTTTTGCATGTTTTCCCAATTTAAATATTAGATTTGTAATATATTCATCCTATGCAGAATTTCTTAACCTATACAGAACTTGGATGAGAAAAGGGTGCTCATCCAAACTCCCCCCTTCCCTCTACTTCCAACCCCTTTTTTTGCTGCTTCTCTAATCTTCCATTTTCTAGGCAGCATCACTGCCAATCAGCCATTCAGGCTAAGCAGGTTCCTAGACTCCTTCCTGCCACCCTTCCTTCCCCCACATTTAATCCATTCACCATGTCTAGCTGATTTAACTTCCCATGCCTCTCTCAAATACACCTATATCTTTCCAATCCCACTGCAGTGGCCTGAGACTATGCTCTTTGCATTTCTCACCTGGCCAATCACACTGCCTTCACGCCTCTCCCCTCTTTTAGTCCTATCTCCACACTATTTCAGCATTTTTTTATTAAATGAATATTCAGTCATACCCTTCTGGTTAAAATTGTTTGATGGCTACCTATATACCTGTCACATAATACTCAATTACTTAGTGTATGGCATGAGTTCCTTCCTGTGCTATTCCCCTACTCTCCTTTCCAGACTACCTGCACATACCTTTACAGCCTCAGCTCTTGAAACTCTATAAACATTGTATGTTCTCTCACACATCTATTTGTGTATTCTATTCCTCTGTCTAGAATGATTTTCTTCTCTCCTGTCCAGTTTATAGGTGGTTTAATAAATTAAATATTGAACTCAAGTATCTAGTCTTCTCTAAGTAGTCTTCAAACTCAACCTATTCTGCATCCCTCAATTCAATCTCTAAAATGAATTAGGTGCCTTTTCATAATACTTTCATATATATATTCATCATTAACCTCTGAAGCAATTGCTTGTCTCCCCAATTAGACCACGTTCTATTCTGTCTTTACCATCCTACCTTAAAAGCACACTTCCTGACACAAAGGAAGTGTTCAGTAATGACAGAATGAATGCATAGACTAAGTATTCAAACACTTGTTCGTTGAATTGACACCAAGTTCTTTGGAAGATAAGAAGAATTCATGATCTTTTATATATATAACAAAAAATAAGCTTCACACTAATACAAAAGTGAATATTTATTTATTTATTTATTTATTTATTTATTTATTTTAAGCCTCACCCAAGGAAATGTTCATTGGTTTTAGAAAGAGAAGAAGGGAGAGGGTGGGAAGGGAGGGAGAGGAAGAGATAGACAGACAGACAGACAGACAGACATCTATTGGTTGCATCTTGTATGAGTCCCAAATGAGGATCAAACCCACAGCCTTGGTTGCGAGCCCACAACCTTTTGCTGTACTGGATGATGCTCCGACAAACTGACCCACCCATCTAGGCCAAAAGTAAATATATTTTCAATTAATACACATCATAGGCAGAAATAAACAGTGACTTTTTCATTAGTAAACATAGATTAGAAATCGCACCATCAATTAGTGAGCCCAGAAATTATCTGTGGTGTTTAATTTGCTTCTTTCAAGTTTTCTTTGAAAAATTGCTTTAAGCTAACAGCAGGCACTTTAAAAATATTCATCATTTTTGTCTGTTATAATTATGATAATCTTCCAGACAATTATGCTCAGCAATATCTCTTTTATTTCTTCCAGGGATGGTAAACACTAATAACTCTACCTCCGTTCCCTCAGCTTGACACGGTGTAACTTTAAGGTGTACAATGCATTGATTTGCACTCGTACACTACAAAATGATTACCACCCCCATGTTAGCTAATATCTGCTTCATATAATTACCATTTCTTTTTTTGTGGTGAGAACATTGAAGATCTAGCTCTCTTAGCTCCTGTCAAGTATACAGTACAGTATTATTAACTATAATTACTATGCTGCATATTAGCTGTCCAAAACAATTTATCTTATGGCTGGAAGTTTGTACTCTTTAACCAATATCTCCTCTTCCACCGCTCCCCCAAGCCTCTGATAACCACCATTCTAATCTCTGTTTCTATGAGTTCCAATTATTTTAGATTCCACATATAAGTAGTATCAGACTGCATTTATAGTTCCCTAACTTATTTCACTTAGCATAATGCCCCCAAGGTTCACCCATGTTGCCACAAGTGGCAAGATGTCCTTTTTATGGCTGAATACATATACATAAATGACAGTTTTAAATTGTCTTTATTCACTCATCCATTGAAGGATGTTTAGGTTGGTTCCATATTTTGGCTATTGTAAATAATGTTATATGTGAATGTAGATATCCTTTGTGATCCTATTTCATTTCCTTTGGATACATACCAAAAACGAGGATTGTTAGATAATACGGTAGTTCTATTTGTAATTTTCTGGTGAACACCCATATAGTTTTTCACAGTGGCTTCACCAACTTACATTCCCACCAACAGTGTACAAATGTTCCTTTTCCTGTACACCCTTGCCAGCATTTGTTAACTCTTATCTTCTTGATGATAGCCACCCTAACAGATGTGAGGTGATATCTAACTGTAGTTTTAATTTGCATTTCCTTGATAACTGATGATTAGCACCTTTGCGCGTACTCATGGGCCATCTGTATGTCTTCTTTGGAATACTGTCTATGTAGACCCCCTGCTCATATTTAAATAGTGTGTTTGTTTGTCATTTTTTATTAACTTATTTACTTTCTCTATGTCTGCCTCAACTTTCTCATACCGGTAAAATGGAGATGATATGAGAATTTAATTCATTGGTTGTGAAAAGTAAAATGGCATTTTATGCAACATGCATAGAACTATGACTAGTACATAGTATGTTGTACATTGAAGCCCAATAAAAACTGAAAAAGTATTTCTGATTATAAGGAGCTTAACTGTGGTAGGAGAAATAAAGCACATATTAAAAAAACAACCATAATTCCAAATCAATGCAGAAAGGAAGGATCAGGCAAAACAGTGTGGAATTTTAGAGAAGGAAGAACATTCCTTGCATGGGGAACAAGGAATGCATGGTGAATAGTATGGGTTTTTCACTGAACCTTAAAAAACAAAGAATGTCCCAGACACCAAACAAGAAAAAGCTAAAGGAGTTCATCACCACCCAACTAGTGTTATCAGGTATGTCAAAGGGAGAGAAGGAAGAGGAGAAGAGAAGACGAAGGAGAAGGAGGAGGAGATTTGTAAATGTGAATAAAATGGCAATAACTACATACCTATCAACAATTACTCTAAATATAAATGAATTAAATGCTCCAATCAAAAGCCATAGGGTATTTATAAGAAAACAAAATCCTGCCCTGGCTGGCGTAGCTCAGTGGACTGAGCACGGGCTGCGAACCAAAACATCACAGGTTCGATTCCCAGTCAAGGCACATGCCTGGGTTGCAGGCCATGGTCCCCAGCAACCGCTCATTGATGTTTCTCTCTCTCTCTTTCTCCGTTCCTTCCCTCTCTATAAATAAATAAATAAAATCTTTAAAAATAAATAAACAAATACTCAGAAAAAAAATCCTTACATATGCTGTCTATGAGAGACTTACTGCAGATAGAAAGACACACACAAACTGAAAATAAAGGAATGAAAATGGAAACAAAAAAGCAGGGGGTAGCAATACTTACACAATACAAAATAGACTTCAGAACAAAGGCTATAACAAGAGACAAAGGAGGATGCAGTAATTCCACTTCTAAGCATTTATCTGAAGAAAACCAAAACACTAATTCTAAAGACATATGAATCAATATGTTCGCTACACCCTTATTTACAATAGCCAAGATATAGAGGCAACCTAAGTGTTCATCAATAGATAAACAGATAAAGAAGTGGTACATATATTCAATGGAATATGACTCAGGCATAAAAAAAATGAAATCTTAATATCAGCAACAACAGATGGGCCTAGGAGGTATTGTACTGAATAAAATAAGTCAGACAGAGAAAGACAAATGTAGAGTATAATTTTACTTATATGTAGAATATTTAAAAAAACAAAATAAATGAACAAACAAAACTGAAGTGAACTCACAGACACAAGAACATTTTGAAGGTTGCTAGAGAGCAGGGGTTGGGAGATCAGGGATACAGGGGACAGGATTAAGAAGTACAGATTGGGAGTTACAAAATAGTCATGTGCATGTAAAATACAACATCAGAAATGGAGTCAGTAATATTGTAGTAATTATGTATGGTGTCACATGATACTAGACTTATCAGGGTGAAGACTTCGTAAATTATGTAAATGTCTAATCACTATGTTTTACACCTGAAACTAATATAATATTGTATGCCAACTGTAGCTGAAAAATAAAAAATATTTAAAAGAAGGTTTAAAGGTAAAGATGAAAAGGACTGGGGACTAGAAGAGATAACGCTCATGCTTCCGATGACAAAGGCAGCATGATGCAGCCGCCACGTTCCTTCGTCCCTGTACTCTTCAAAGCTGTCCATGTCATCGGGGCTCTTTTCCTGAGATGGGCAAGATCAGGGCAAGGGCCGTGTCTAATTTTTTTAAAGTGTAATTTTTCCTAATATAGTAAAACATAAATGATTACTTAATATATTCTCTGTTGGAGACTACAAACATAACGAACTATTATTCTCTTGACATGAGGGCAGGGAGGTCTCTTTTTAAATTAAAGTCCAAAAGATCCATTGGATATTTTCACCTCCTCAGTTTGATAACTTAGCACTGGGCCCTGTTTCCGTGGGTGTGGACATGCATAAACTCTATGTAGAATCTGGGCCTTTGGAAAGAGCCCATTTTGGAGCTTCTGATCATCTATGCAACTTAAACACCAATTTGGAAGGATCAAATTTATAAATTTAAACAATCACAGGCCATTATGCTAATCTCTAATTAAACACCGAACATCAGGAGTACTCCTTTCCTAAGGTACTCCTCATTTTCGCAAGTAAGCAGAAGCTTTTGTTCTAGCAAATGGACCACACCGGAAAAAGGGGGCAGGGTGGGGGAAGCAGTGGTAAGGATATCTGTTTATAACAGCTCCATGGGAAACAAGAAGAAAAGCCAAGGGAATATTGAAAGCAGAATGCACAGGCCAGGAAAAAAAAAAAAAAACTGTTTGCCTATTAAGATAAAGACCAGCTAATCCATTAAGATCTGCAATTCAGGGGAAATGTATTTAAAGAATGATGGGAAAGACCTGTTAGCACAGTACAGGCTAGAAAATGCTTTAACTAGATTAAAAGAATAAGCCCTTTAAGACAGGCCAAGAGTCATGTCCTGCCTCCTTCGCTTATCCCCGACATCATACCTGAAATAGGACAGGCATACAATAAACGTTTGCTAATGAACAGATGCTCAAATGCACCAGTATGACACTAGAGATGCAGAGTGTTATTAGAAAGGTTTATTTATTTTATTTTTTACAGACTTGAAAAGGTTTGTGCCTGAACAGCTAGGAATTAAAGGATGCTGACATCAAATCACATTTATATTTGTGCTCAGATTTTAAAAGAATCCTTAACTTTATTTAGGTAAGTAATGATAACTAGGACACAAGTATATTTTCTGCCTATTAGTTTTTGCTATTTATGTTTTTCTTTTATGTCATTAAATCTGGATATTCATCAATCCCACTTTCAAATACACATGGCTTCTCATCAGTTCCAACCAATATTCAAAACGACATGGGTAATGAAGGTGATAGTATCTAAACATTTTACTCCTTCAGCACCAAAGTGTCGCCCTTGGGGATGGGGGACAGTGCCTCTAATGATTTCCTCTCCATTGGCTTCATAAGCACCCTAACCACTATGCACCCTTGAGTGCATTTATATTTTACTACCTTTGAAGAAAAGTGAGAAACATTGAGAAGAAAAAGCTTTGAAAATCTGGCTCCAAAGGGAAAAGGTTTTAGTACAGCTTTCAACATTCTAATAAGCAGTTTACTTCCCTCCAGCTGATTGCCCTGGAATGAAATAAAATCAAGAAACACAAACAAAACCAGAATCAATGAGTTTTTTTCCTCCCCTGTCCTCAGCTGCTGTTTGCTCCACAGGAAAAAGAAAATCGCAGTACACAGCACAGAATCTCATTCACTGGGATGCGTGGCCCTTCCTGGGGGCAGTGTGTTCCCTGCACAGGCCCCTCCGCCAGTGCTGGCTACGGTCAGAAAGGGGTGACTCCGAAGTCCTCAGAAGTGACATGTAATGCAGGTGTCTGTCTACGCTGGCATTTAATGAGATGATGTGAAAAGGCTTTGAAAAGAGTAACAGTACACAAGTGGACATTATTATTATCAGTTACTCATAAGTGAAAACTATTACTAATATTACACAGTGTGATCCTCTTCTGAATAGGGCTACCCCCCAGAACAAAGGTAACTCTGGATTTGACGTTTTTTATACCTCTTCAGCTTTCCTGTTTCCACAATGATGAAAAAAAATAAAATAAAATACAACTCCAAAGAATCAAACTGATCTCATCTCTCCTACAAAACAATAAAATAAAATGTGAAAATCAAGGAAAGATAACATCCCAAAAGTCTAGACTCTGTCACATTTTTTGGTATGAATATTAGGAGGAACACCAGTAGCAGCAGCCACAGTTGGCTGAACACTGTCTACGTTTCAGGCATTATTCTAAGCCAGGGGTGCCAAACTCATTTTCACTGGGGGCCACATCAGCCTCGTGGTTGCCTTCAAAGGGCAAATGTAATTTCAACTACTTAACAGTTAAGGAGTAGTTACACTTATACAGTCCTAAAATTATTTTAGCCCTTTGAAAGCAACCATGAGGGTGATGTGGCCCCTGTTGAAAATGAGTTTGACACCCCTGTTCTAAGCCCTTCATTTATAATATTTCATTAAATTGTCACAACAACCTTTTGAAGTGGGTTTTATTATAATGACCACCTTACAGAAGAGGAAACTGAGACCAAAAAAAAAAAAAATAAAATAAAATAAAATAATAGTAATAAAGGCTTTAAATTAACATGAGCAAACTTCTCACAACCAGGGATTGGAGAAGCCAGGATTTAAATCTTGGCAGCCTGACTGACTGACCTATATGGCCTCCTATGCAAAATTAGCCAACAGCTTTGTAGTGAACAACCACAAATATTTAATGTGTTGCCCCAGCTGCTGTGGCTCAGTAGATTGAGTGTCGGCCTGTGAACCAAAGGGTTGCTGGTTTGATTCTCAGTCAGAGCACATGCCTGGGTTGTGGGCCAGGTCCCTAGTAGGGGGTACATGAGAGGCATCAACACATTGATGTTTCCCTCTCTTTTTCCCTCCCTTTCCCACTCTCTAAAAATGAATGAAATCTTTAAAAAACAAATATTTAATGTGCTTCTTCAAAGACATTTTCATCGTTGCCTAACTAGTAAATGGAAGAGTAGAGTTCTAACATGGGGTGGGAGGCTGAATAATGACTTCCCAAAGATGTACATGTCCTAATTTCCAGAATCTTTGCAAGTTACTCTATATAGAAAACCCAACTTTGTAGATGAGATTAAGGATTTTGAGATGGGCAGATTATTCTGTATCATCTGGGCTCTAAATGTAATCCCAAGTCTCCTCATAAAAAGGGGGCAAAAGGGTCAATGCAGGAGGCAGTGCTGACGTGACAATGAAACCAGACTTTCAGCAATGTGGCCAGAAGACGAGTTTTGTCAGCAGCCCCTAGAAGCTGGAAGAGGCAAAGAATAGATTCTTAAATGGATCCTCCACAGGGAGCCAGCCCTGATGAAACGTGTGTTTTAGCCACATAAGACTCATTTTGGACTTCTCACCTTTAGAATGTAAAGCAAATATGTATTGTTTTAAGCTACCAAATTTGCAATAATATTTTGCAATAGCAATAAGAAACTACACACCTGAACTTGTTTTTCCTAGCAATCGGATAAATGCATTTATTTTCCATGATGACAAACTAACAGGCACACACCTTGATGATGGTCTGTGTCAGAGTTTTCTAAGTGGTTGCACTGGAGTTCCTGCATCTCAGGCAAACCTTATTTCTAAGTGAAAACCTTAAAAATGGAAAAAAGAAAAAGGTCCTTGAAGTAGGAGAAAATGATTCAATGCTTGAGATTTAGAAGCAAATTCCCTCATATGTGGGACATAAAACTGACACTCATAGACACAGACAACAGTATGGTGGTTACCAGAGGGAAGGGGCAGAGGGGTTAGTAAAAATAAGTGGGGCCAATATACAGAGATAGAAGATGACTTGACTTTGGGTGGTGGGCACACAATGCAATATACAGATCATGTATCATAGAAATGTACACTTGAAAACCATATATAATCTTATAAACCAATGTCACCCCAATAAAACTCATTAAATATGTAAGTAAGTAAGTAAGTAAAGCAAATTCAATGTCGTGCTTGCCAATGACTTGCCTGGAGTGAAAGAATGACTGGGCTGGAAATAAGCATAATTGTATTCCTTACAGCAGAGCATAGTTATTGCCATTTACATGGAGAAGCAGAACATGTCTGCACTCAACTGAACTCAACCACTAAAACCATGGTAGCTACTAATGACCAAACTCAACTATAAGATGGCCAATAAGGAAATGTGTCTCCTCTCCTCACCAACCCCCACCACCAAGAATATATCCAGCTACCCTAGAGCAGAAGGTCAGAATGTTGGATATACAATACACCCTCTCAAAGACACACCAGATGAGAGATAGGGGGTAAGTCAGAAGCTGGTCAAGACTTGTCAAGTATGTACTTTAATTCACACCCAAAGATGGAGGATGTAGCAGAATCTTTCACATATGTCCAACTTTTACCAATTTCCTTAGTCTGACAACCAAAGAAACAACATACTACTAATAGGTATAGGAATAATAATACCCTACTACAAAATGCCAAATGATTAACTCATACTGCCAAATTGTATTATTAAAAAAAACATTTTTTATTCACTTTAGCTACTTCTATTTAAGCCACACATATGCACTTTGTTTACCTGCCAGTGGGTGGCAATAGGTCCTTCACTCAATATATTTCTTACACATTTTTGCACATTTACATTTATTAATTTTAAAAATTCTTTGTACCAGTGATAAAAAGACATGAGGGAAGTTGCGGGGGGATGGGCTTGATTGGGAGTAAAGGGGAGAAAACTGTACTTGAACAATCATTAAAATAAAATTGGGGAAAAAAAAGACATGAGAATTTAAAGGGAAATATTGTTTCCTCCTCTACTACTCCAAATTATGTTAACTGCAATAAGATGTGTATCCTCTTAGACTTTTTTTCAGCATATGCAAACTTATATGGGTATAGAGTTTTCCTTTCATGTTTTTGGAAACTTATTTTTTTTATTTTTTCTCATTCCACTTTCAACAAGGTTGTCTTTTCATTTTAGTACCTAGAGGTCTGTCCCGTGATTTTTGTGATGGTTGTGTTCTATTCTACACTATATAATTTATTGTACCGTTCCCTTATTAATTGAAATATTGGTTATTTTATTTTTTATTTTATTTCAATTGCTGTTCAAGTACAGTTTTCTGCCTTTTACCCCCATCTCAGCCCACCCCCCTGCCGTCCCCACCTCCCTCTTGTTTCTACCCACTCTTGTTATTGTCCATGTGTCCTTTATACTTGTTCCTGTAAACCCTTCCCCTTTTTCCCTGAAATTCCCTCCTCTCTCCCCTCTGGTCACTGTCAGCCTGTTCTCAATTTGTGTCTTTGGTTATATTTTGCTTGTTTGTTTGTTTTGTTAATTAGGTTCCTGTTAAAGGTGAGATCATATGGTATTTATCTTTCACCACCTGGCTTATTTTGCTTAGCATAATGCTTTCCAGTTCCATCCATGCTACTGCAAAGGGTAGGAGCTCCTTCTTTCTTTCTCCTGCATAGAATTTCAAAGTATTGCTAACTCAATAACTCCAGTGGGCTTATCACGTGAATTATGCCTTCTTCAATCCTGGGTGGATGGAAAATATTGTCTCTCTCTCCATTAATGTAGAGATATTGGTGTAATCAGATGTTCTTAATAGATCTGGCTTTTCAGTGGGCTGGTTCTTCCAAAGTTATTTCTGGTTTTGGTTTTGTTTTAGGAAATATTAGTAGGTCAAATCAAAAAGAGTATTACAGTAGTCTACTTCCACAAAGGCACCTAGCACATGAAAGTAGGTCAATAATGTCTGCTGAGCGACTGAGTGACTATGATTCATATATCAAATTTTAAAGTTAAATTCACCCTCCCAGTGGATCCCCAACCTTAGTACATTAATACATTCCCTGTTTTTATATAAAAGTCAGGGGGGATTTACATCTGATTTGCAAAATATTGTTATACATGGGAGAATACAGTAAAACGAGTACTGTTTTTGAAATGAAAACAATTTTGAAATTCTTCATTGTATCACTTGCTTTTTGAACAACAAAATAAAATTAACTTGGAAAAAGAGACAAATGCTTAAGACAGCAAATTTACAAACACCCCCCAAATGACCATAAAAGACAAGTGTGCAATTAGGTAACCAGCTGTGGAAGACTTCAGCAGAGTGGAGATGGCTTCTCTCCCAAATCGGCCTTTTGCTTAGGCTCTCATATTGGCCTTTTGCTTGAGGCTCTCAATGCCTGCATCACACATTTGGTGATAAACGTATCTGATGGCTGCCTACAGAGCACAGATATAAGACGCCAAATCCCATGAAATACACTGCATATAGTTATTAAGGATCTTGAAAAGTTAATGTTTTCTTGACAAACATGCTTAAACTCTGCCGGCTAAAATTCATGAAGTCACTACTGTCTGCTAAATGTTTATCAGTCTAGGAAAATTCTTCCAACTACGTTCAAGTACATGAGGCACTGATACACAGCTGTGAATGGTGTACAATACGCTTCTCAACTTGTGCTATGCAAGGGATGAGTATTTTCTTTTTCCTTCCATTTGGTTGTTCTGCAGGTGTTTTAGTTATGCAAACATGTTTCTGGAGTCTAACAACATGCGGCAGATGGCAAGCACTAGTTTTCCATTTGGGGTTGAAAAATTTCTTTGTAATTTTGTTTGCTTTTTGAGGTTTAGACACTCATAGAATATTCACCTACCATCCATTGCACAAAATTTATAATTGTCCCTGGCACAGAATAGGTGCTCAAGACATAATTCCTGAAATACTGATGCCAGTACTATGACAAGATAGACAGAATACTTATTAGAAGTAACTATTTCTAACTTATTAGAAATAATTAATTCTTCCTCTCTCCTGAATCAGTATGATTTCAAACAAGATACCAAATACCAATAATCCTTAATTACATCAATTATACATATACATTTACATATATAATTGTTCTTTGGCACATATGTACCAGTTTGAGAGAGTTGGGTATGAAGAGGAAAGTCTAAACTATCTTAACATTTCTTGTTATTCTTATTATTTCTTAACAATCTTGAATTTCCCTTTGTTTCAAGTGCTCACCACTTATGTGAGCTCCCACAGGTTACTTGAATGAGCCTGAGTTCCTTCATGTCTAAAATGCAGATAGCACCAGTTACAGAATAGGGCTGTTGTGGATCAAAGGTCAACTGCCAGGTTACAGGTTAACAATCCAGTATCTGAACAACCAACAATATTTTGTCTTTCAAATTAAAGAACCGTATTTCTGTCTCCTCAGTCTCTTGTATGTATCTAGATAGATATTAGGTAGGGAGGTGGATATATAAATGTAGATAGATAGATCTGATTTATTAACAGATAACTTTAGAGTTTCCTTATATATAACAGATACACACACACACACACATGAGTGTGTGTGTATGTGTGTGTGCACTCAGATTTGCCTTGAGTTTATTTTTTAAATTGGGAAAAAACTATAAAAAGGGTAAATCAGGAATGGCAAGTGCCTGGAACACTTGCCTCTGCCTTCTGAACCCTGGATCGCCACAGTCTTTACTGCGGGGACCACAAAAGGCCTCAGAATCCTTCCCAAAATAGCGCTCCTGGCGGCCCCTATTACTCTATTGGATTAGTTCTTACCATGAAATGCATTTGCCAACCTTGGCAGTAATATCACACATTCCATGTGGGTGTCCAGTGTATTTATTATCGACTCTGCAATTCAGTTCCTAAATGTCCAGAGTGCATTGTGAAACTGAGCCACAGGAAAGATACTTCAGAAAATACCATTTGAACAGTCTTTCCAACCTGACCTTGTTTATATAGCTCTAGAAACCTTTTATACCTCAAAAGGAAAAAAAGTTTTCTTCTCAGCCTCCATACTTCATATTCAAATTGAAATAAACACACATGGCGGAAATTGTACATAATTCTTATTTCACATGAGACCAATGGTTAGGCTTACTCAATATTTATTCTTATTGAAATACAGTCATTTTAGGTACTAACTCATGTAATATAAGTCTTAGTTTCCTTTTCAGTTAAAAAAAATGCCTCTCTTGGGGTTTCTCCTTTTTTATTAATGCACCTACCAGGCATTGTTCTAAGAACTGGGAACACCATAGTGAGCAAAGGTAGGCCAAAGTTCCTGTCCTCATAAAGCTCGGAGTCAGTTAGGACTGAATAGCTATTCATTTATATGAGCCATTCATTATTATGATGGGTAAGTTGGATGAAACAGTTGGGTTCTACCACCAGTAAAAACCTGTTCTGTTCTCATGGTAAATTATTTAATAGCTTGGATGCTATAACCTAAGACACATTTTAGAGGAAAATGGTTTCACCTGAGGAATCAAACAATCAAACTCTTCCTTAATGAACATCTAGACTCTGCTTTCAAAACTGCAGCCTTAATTTAGATTACATCTTACAAATGCCTCCGATACACATAATTAGAATTTAAGTTATCTGCCTAAAATAATATAAGGTAATCACTTTTAACCAATTCTTTGACATATGGAAACCCCCATTATAATAACATCACAAAAGTGAAGCAACTTCCTCATTCTCACATTATAAGTCCCTCTGTCAGGACATGGCCCTGAGCTCCATGCACTTTGGGGTTTGAGGTCATCCTGTTCTTGAACAGTTTGTTTCTCAGGCAGCATACTTGTATCAAGTAAAGCTCTCCAGATTTCCTTCTGAGAGTAATACTAATACTTAAGTAACACTTAAATAACTGAGCACTCTTCTTTCTTCAGATTTGAAAATGTGTATGCCATATGTGAAAGATTATTTTTAAAAATTTAAAAGAACAATAGAAAGGTACATTTTCCTAGTTTCTCAGGATGATTTTAATTCTTTGTTACATGTGGATATTTTACTTTTTCTTAAGTATTCTTTCACTATTTTCTGCATAATCATTTTTCCCTCCAACATTGATCATTCACTATCCATTTATCTAAAGAACTACCAACTTGTACACCTGAAGCAGAAGCTAATGTAATATTGTATCAAGTATAATTTCAATTTTTGGTAAAGATAGATCAACTAAATCAATGAAGTATTACAAACTTTAGCTACTTTACATAGTTGGTAGTCAGATATAACTTTGGGGAAAATATCAAAGAATTCCAGCAATGTCTGCCATCCATTCTTACTAAAATTTATAACAAGAAAGAATAAAAAATGGTATTCTAAATCCTTGTATTTTAATACTTAAAAAGTTATACGAAAAAATGACCAAGATACCTACATAGTAACATGTTGACTCTGCCCCATCACTCCATCCACCTCACCCCCCACTTTCCACAAAGGAAGGTTTTTCCAGTCTCAGCACTACGGACAGTTCTGGCTGGCTGACTCTGTCCTGGGGAGCGGAGGAAGAGGAGTTGTCCCCTGCATTGAGAAACGTTTACCAGCATCACTGTCTTCCTAAGTGTGATAACAGAAAATGTCTCAAGACAGTGCTATATGTCTCACAGTGGAGAACATCTCCCTAAAGGTATCAATTTTTATTAGTTTCCTATTTATATTTCCAGAGTTCCCTCTATGCAAATTTATCAAATAAGAATATGTAACCTTATTTTCTCTTTTTCTCTACTAAAAGGTAGCATACCACATATACTTTGCAACACCTTACATTTTTTACTTGCTTCTTTTTTAAATCCTTGATGCTATATGGCTTTTTTTTTTATGTCAGTGTATAAAAACCTTCCTCTTTATTTATTAACAGCTGCACAGCAGCTCATAGTTTATTTAATCCCCTATTGGTGTGCTTTTAAGTTGTCTCAATGTTTTGCTATTATAAACACTGCTGAAATGCATAATCCACACATTTATCATCCTGTAGGCCATGGGTGTGTATTTTAGACAAAATAGGAGTTCTGGGTCAAAGGATAAATGCATCTATAAAGCATCTGGGATATTCTCAGATTCTCTCCAAGAGAATTTTCTCATTTCCACTTCCATCTGCAATGTGTAAAAGTGCCTGTTTCCTCTCAGTGCTGACAGCAAACAGAGCATGTTTTCATGGATTGAATTTTTTGCCAGTTGAAGAGGTAAGAAATAATATATTACAGTGTTAAATTTATATTTTTCTAATGACAAATGAGGTTATGTATTTTTTATATATTTAAAAGCTACCTGCTTTCTCTTGGTTCATGACCTTTGCCCACTTTTCTGTTGGGTAGTTCATCTTTTTTCTTATTTATTTCCCAGAATTCTTTGTATATTGAGGAGATTAACTTTTTGTGATATGTGTGCAAACATTTGTCCCAGTGTTTCTTTGGACACTTGATTTTGCTTTCATGTCTTTTTGCTATGTACAAAAATATTTGTTATAGTAATGTGGATTTATGATTATGGATTTGGGTCATAATTCCAAGACCCTCAGGGCTTCAAGATTATAAAAGAAGTCAATTTACATTTTCTTCTACTATTTGTATTTGATGTTTTATACTTCTAAACCTTTGATCCATTTGGAATTTTTCCTAGTGTATACCCTAGATCAAGTTGGAACTATATCTCAGGTCTCTTTCCAAATGACTATACTGTTGTTCTAACCATTTTATTAAAAATTTACCTTAGGTCCACTGATGGATCTATTTCCATGAGGCTTTCCAGATTGTGTACTTGACCTGTCTTATTAAAGGACTCTTAAAACTCATTCTATAAACTTAAGACCCCACCAAACCTGGATCTTCCTCTGGCTGTACGTGATAAGTTTATAAGATAGGTTTCTAAAAGAGGCATATTTGTATAGAAGGTCAGTAATAACATTATTATATTATGTGTAAATTTGAAAAAAAAATTTAAAAAGTAGGGTGGGGCAGAATGGTGGGGGAAAATGTAGTCTACTGTACTTGAACAACAATAACAAATAAGTAAAGAATTTAAAAAATATGACAACAACCAATAATTAAGATCAGGAAAAAAAGAGTTTGATAAAGAAACAGTGATAATTGGACTCAGTGAGTTTAGAGAATATGATAGTTGTATTGAGGTAGAGTGAAAAGCAGATTGAAAAGGGGTTTTGTTGTGAAATTATGTAGGGCCTTGGATTGAGATCAGTGGACCATTTCAGAACAAATGCACCAAGTTTAAGGAATGTAGGACTGACATCCAGAGAGAGACAAGGAATCACAATTTTGGAGCAAATCAAGATTAGACCAGAAGTCAAGAATACATAGAAAAGAAAGAAATCTATATTCATTGAGCACCTTGATATTTATCTAATATCCATTTTATATATAAAATTGTAAAACTTGTTCAATTATTAAGTCACTTGCCCAAATTATTCCTTTATTGCATGGCAGAACTGAAATTTAAAGTCTTGTCTGTCTAGCCCTATGTACAAAATTAGTTTCCTTCACAATAACCGAAAAGGGTACAAATGTGAGTCGGGCAGGGGGAAAGTGGAAAGACGGTATGTGGAACATGGTTTGGGTGACATCAAAAGGCAAAGGACACTGAGTAGATACAATTGGATAAAGTGGAAACTATATTTTTAGGAGAAAAAAAGAGAAGCATCAGCTAGTTTGGGAGCAAATTAGCTTATTATGAGTACTATGACTAGGACTTTCAGTGTGGTTTTGTAGGTTGGAAATATAAAATTTTTAGCCATAAAATCATATGATGAAATCAACATTTAGGAACCACTAGTCTTACTTGGAATGAGAGAACTATAACAAGGAGGAACTAGAGAAAGATCTAGCACCAAGAAAACTCTAAATTAATGGCAAAGCATAGAGTCTATGTTTAAAAAACACACATACAAGATAAAACTTCACTCCCTGATATTTTTCTGACTCTAGGAAATAATTATAAATTCACATGAAAATGTACCTCCCATAACTTTACATGGAATTTGCAAAGCGGTAAGACTGAAAATGCAATATGTCAATGTTAGAATGAACATTAAGAAAAAACTGCCCAAGTGTTACTGTTCATCATATTTAGACCATAAAATTATAAACAAAAAAAAAAAAAGAAAGAGAGAGAGAGAAATGCCATATAACAGCCTGCTCTTAAAACTGAAGTTTAGAGGTAAGGGTTATTTTTAATCTATTTTTTCTCTCCATAATATATTTTCCCCAGATTTATAAATACCATAATTTTAATTTGAGGAACACTAATCAGTTCATTTTAAAAGTGAATAAAATACTCAAATTTGGAATAAATACATACACCCTTGAAATCTCACAGAAAGTATGCATATGCATTCACTTCCTATTAATACATTGAGGAATTTCCTAGGATCAATCCTCATTATTAGTTGCCAGCAGAAGCTTCTGCTGAAAGCCTAAAGAAATTTAGAGAATCAAGAATATAGGTAAATAGTAATTACTTTTTAAAAATCATAGAACAAAAAATGGGCAAAGGACCTGAATAGACACTTCTCCAAGGAGGACATACAGATGGCCAATAGACATATGAAAAAAATGCTCAACATCACTGCCATGAGAGAGATGCAAATTAAAACCACAATGAAATACCATTTGACACCTATCAGAATGGCCACCATTAATACATCAACAAACAAGTGCTAGCTAGGATGTGGAGAAAAGGGAATGCTTGTGCACTATTGGTTGGAATGCAGATGTTTGCAGCTACTGTGGAAACAGTCTGGAATTTCCTCAAAAAATTGGAAATGGAACTGCCTTATGACCCAGTGATTCCACTGGGGATATACCCTAAGAATCTCAAAACACCAATTCAAAAGAACTTATGCACCCCTATGTTCATAGCAGTGCTATTTATAACAGGTAAGTGTTGGAAACAGCCCAAGTGCCCATCAGTATAAGTGGATTAAAAAACTGTGGTACATTTACACAATGGAATACTATGTAGCAGAAAGAAAGAAGGAACTCCTACCTTTTGTGAAAGCATGGATGGAACTAGAGACTACTATGCTAAGTGCAATAAGCCAGGTACTGAAAAACAAATACCAAATACTGTCACTTATAACTGGAACCTAATGAACAAAATAAACTAACAAGAAAAATAGAACCAGAGACATGGAACATGGAACAGACTGATAACCGTAGGAGGGGAGGAGGCAGAGGGGTAATGTTGGAAGGAAGGGGAAGGGACTAGTCAAAGAACATGTATGAATGACTCATAGACTCAGACAACAGAGAGGGGATTGACTGTGGGAGCCAGGAGAGGGTTGGGTGAAGAGGGGCAAAAGGGGGAAAAAAATCTGGACAACTCTAATAGAATAAATAAAAAATAAATATATGCATATGTATGTACATAAATAAAATTATGGAGCATATTATGCACAGGGTACGTAATTTAATGTCTATGTGAGACTTAAAAGAAAGATCAACAAAAGTGCCATGCAAGTGGATTTTAGATACCGAGTCTTAATTTACTGCTTCCATTTGTGTGATGGGGGAATGAGAAAACAACCGGCATTAGAATTTTAAATCATACGCTTAAAATCACCAAATTTATCCTATTTAGAGGGAAAAACTCATTCATGTAAATGTTTTCAATGGTATATACAATAATGTGCTTTTTATTTATAAAATTTTATTTAAGTCGTGTAGAATCTTTGGAATGACTAATTACATATAATTACATATATTGATTTTCTTTATAAATTGTCACACACTTACAGAAAAGGTTGTTTATTTTCTACTTGAAAAATCAGGAAATAGGCTCATATTATTCAATCTCTCTGCCAACAAATCTCTAATTCTGTAAAAAAATAACAAAACTTGGAGAGATCACAGGCATACTTGCTTCCAGTTTCAATCATCTCTCTCTTGAATTTGTGGCTTTAAGTGGCTATGACATTGTTTAGTTCATAACAGCAGGTAAATTATGACTAAATTCTTTTAGAAATTAGAACTACATCATGTCAGAGATAAGAGGTATCATAGATCATCGCCCTCTTCAATAGGAAAACCTGAGACATAGAGAGGCAAAGATACAGGACATCATTAGATGTCATGAGTGAGAAGCTGAGCAGTGGTTAGGAGAAGGCCCTAGTGATTGTCTCATCTGCCTTCCACAGCCCGCAGCAACTGTTTCATGCTTTCTTAAAACAACAATGCCACGACAACAACAAAGATGCTCCCTGAAGTCAGAACACATGCCACTGATTTTTAGTAGCATTGTATCTACTTTTATGCCTCCCAGGGTAACGTTATTGTAAACTAACTCGTGTCCCAACTTCAAAACAGACATTTCCATTTGAAAATAAAATCCACTCACTGCCATAATGACTACTATTGACTAACAATCCTACTTCAAGAATACTTTATTCTGAGTTTGTATCCTCAAAACATCTTCAGGCAATTTAGAGATGATGTCAAGTAGTGTTGAAAAACAGCTGCCAGTTATAATAATGAATGTCAGCAACAATCAAGACACAGACTTTGTTGTCCAAAGTTGTTGAAATTAATATTTCAATTGCAAAGACACTGAAATTTCTGTTTTGTTTTTAAAAGATTTAAGTAGGCTAATAAAAAGCGGAACTTAACTAAGATTTATTTCAGAAATGTGGCACGTGTAAAAGATTTAATGAATAGATAACAGCAACTATTTAGCACATTCCATGTGCCAAATCATGTGCTAAGTGCTTGATGAGCATTATGTCAGTAATTCCCCAAAACCATTTTATTAGGCAAGTTCTATCATTAGCTCATTTTGAAGATGTAACTGAGATCGAGAAGAATTATATAATCTGATTAAATCAATAGGTAGAAAGTGGCATATTTGGCCCTGGCTGGTATGGCTCAGTGGATTGACTGCCAGCCTGCAAACCAAAGGGTCACCAGTTCGATTCCCACTCAGGGCACATGCCTGGGTTATGGGCCAGGTTAGGTCCCCAGTAAGGGGTGCGTGAGAGGGAACCACACAATGATGTTTCTCTCCCTCTCTTTCTCCCTCCCTTCCCCTCTGTCTAAAATAAATAAATAAAATCTTAAAAAAAAAAGAAAGAAAGAAAGTGGCAGATTTGGACTGTGAACTATAGGCTACCTCCAGAAGTAATGCTCTTAAAACACACCACAATTCTGTGTCTCTAAGGAAAATAATCTAAGAGTACTTCCATATTCTGATTCAAAGAATTAGCTAATACAGATAATATTTTCACAGAACTGTTTTCTTATAAAAATATTACCACTAACCAAATAAAAACTATGTTCTTAAATCCTGCTGGTTTGAAAGTTGTATCCTGTTCAGCTTTAGCTTTATTTTCTTTGTGGAATAAACAAGACACCAAACCGCAATTGAATTAAACCCGAGAAAAGGAGCACTGAGGTGTTTGCTGAAAGTGAACATCGGTATAGATATTTCCTAACACCCGTAGATATTAATAACAAGCTAAATGCTCTGTCATTAGTAGTGAATACACAGACAAAATCTGCATCATTATCCATATATATTAATACAGTGACAGAAAAAAGCAATTAAAAACTTCTGGTCCTTTTAAAGAATTGAGATTCAGCTAAAGAAATTGTGCCTAATGGATATAATAGAATCCCCGTCATTGGTTTATTATCATTCATTTATTTGATTGCAGTGAAGGTCATGGACGATAGATCAGTTGAGTTTTGTCAACTTCAATTTTTATCATGAAACCACAATAAAATCGAGTCACATATTATTCAAGGGCTGACACGAATTACTAGTTTTTCCTCCTTTGGCTATGTTGCCATTCATTAATGCTTTGTCAGAGGAATGGGAATGGAAGCAAAATAACTGTCCTTCCATTTGTTTATCAGATAAAGGTTTTGGTCTAGGAAAGGATGAGTGCCTTAACCAATATGGGCAGTTAGCCCTCTCCGTGGATTATTTTAGCAATGGGCACTGGCACATTCACCTCTACATTCCTTTAAAATCTAAACACGTGCTTGGGGAGACCTAGGGGTGTTGGCCCATTTTTTAGGGATTCGGTCTGTGCATGATGTTCAGGATTGAGGGTATATACAGGGTGGTGCAACAGTAGGTTTACAGTTGTAACTGAAGCACAGAGTATACTTTGCATTCTTATATTATTATTCATTAATTATTGTATTATGTTCCGTGCAAACAACTGTAAACCTTCTTTTGTGCCACCCTGTACATTGTTATATGACTTTGCTCTTGCCTATCATCAGAGAGAAAAGAGAATGGCAAATAGTAAATCTACACTTCCTTTTAAAAGCTGTTTAAGAAATGTATGGTCAGACACAAGGGCTGTATGGTTTAATTTAATGTTAAGTAATTTCTATAAAGGTCACTGTGGGGAATATAAATCAAGAAATAATGAAGACTATTTTCTCCACTGTAAAGTACCATGTACATTAAAGGTAGTATAAAACTGGAAGAGTGGACCACCCTCTCCTCTCCAAGAAAATATTTATGTATGTGGGTTGGGAATCAATCATATTATAAGTGAGATTACACAGTAAAGCATATTTCATGTGCTCAAGAACTGACATTCTAGTGTTAAAGAGGTAACAGATGACAAAGACTGGTGGCATTAAGTGCCATGCTAGTGAGCATAATATTTGGTGCTTGTTTATACTCCTAGTTCATGTCATCTTCACACCAGTTTTATTACAAGGTTACTGAATTAATTTCCCCACTTTACACATAGAGAAGCCATGGTTTAAGCACTTTCTAAAACTTATGGAAAGTCAGTAGAGGTAGAGTCTGGATTCAAATCAATTTGTTAGTGGTGTTGTTTTTAAATAAATAAGACAACATAATTAAGCCCTTATCAGGGGTGTCCAAGCTGCATCCCAAGGGCCACATGCGGCTCAGGATGGCGATGAATGTGGCCCAACACAAAATTGTAAATTTAGTTAAAACATTATGAGATTTTTTTTTGTGATTATGTGTCACAATATATTTAATGTGTGACCCAAGGCAACTCTTCTTCTTCCTGTGTTGTTCACAGACGCCAAAGTTTGAACACCCCTGCTTTGGATGGAACAGTAAGGAAAAGCATTACATGGCAGCTGGTGCTTAAGGAAAGCCTTGGAAAATAAGTAATAGCTGAAAAGATAATATCTAAAACAATAGGCTGAAGAGGGAAGGGCATCTCAGACATGGAAAACAGCACAGAAAGCATACATTATTTTTAGTGAAGCAGTCCTTTGTCAAACTTGCAGGAGGGGAGCATCTATAAAAAATAGACACACTAAATGACCATGCGGGTATCCTGGGGTCAGTGGATGAAGGAGAACAATGGAGAAACAGGCATTTGGAACACCATACTTTTAAACTTCTAAAGTAATCCAATTTAGAATTATTTTTCTTCACATCTACATTAGTACAGATGAATTAGATCAAAACAAGATAATCAATAAAGATATGATGATATAACTGAAATTTAACCTGATCTCATCAAAGGAAGAGTTTGCTTGCATCCCACAGAAGCATTATCAGATGTTTTGTTATAGACCAATAAGCACTGGCAAGACTTTTTTGCTTAGTCTTACAACTGCTTAGCAGACCTTATTGTGGTTGGGCCAAGTGTAAATTCCTGTTATCTTTTATAAGACACCTCTTCCATCTCACAGTCAACATAGCCTTGACCTTGAATTTAACGTTCTGGCTATTGACTGGCCTGCCCCCTTGTTAGATCCTGATAGTCCTCCAGAATGTGTGCCAAAGCCTAATGCCCTTTTGGCTTTCTTCTAGTGAACCACGTCTATCCTTGTTGCCAAAAGCAAAGTAGTATGTGGTGCCAAATTATTTTTTATTAATATACTTACAGTAAAAGCACATATTTTATTTTCGCAGCAATAATTAAATGTGATGAAAATAAATAAATCTAGTTATAGATCTAAATAAAATCAGAGAAGTTTGTAATAGGTATAAAAAATCTCTCAAGATATTTTAAAAACCATATTTTTTACTTAAAAATAATAAGGACAAAATTCTAATGAAGCAACTGTTACATGACTTATATTTTTTGTTTTTTTTTTAATCATCACCCAAGGATATGTTTTTTTATTATTATTGATTTAAGAGAGAGAAGAAGGGGTGGGAAGGAGGAGAGGGAGAGAAGGAAAGAGAGAGGGAGAGAGGGGGAGAGAAAGAAAGGGGGGAGAGAGAAAGAGAGATAGAGAGAGACTTTGATGTGAGAGAAAAATCGATGGGCCACACATGCTCCAACCAGAGGTGGAAACTGCAGTCCAAATATGTGCCCTGATTGAGGATCAAACCCTCAACATCTGGTGAATGGAACCATACTCCAACCAACCAACCATCTGGCCGGGGCTCATTCTTCTCTTAATCTCTTAGTCCTCTTATTCACTAATATCATTTTTATTTCTAATTTCCATATATTTTCACTGCTAAAATAGATGCCTCATTCACATGTTGGCATTTCTGAAATTAGACCTTGCCTTACAGTTACTCCACGTATTTAATGTTTTATTCCTTCCCACCCCAAATCTGTCATTAGAATGACAGCTCATCATTCCATCAGTGTTGTCACAGAATCTTAGAAATATGTGATTCTTTTCATTTTTCCTTGTCGGTCAAATGGTGTTCTGAAATGAAAGCACTGAACAATAACCATAAAAAGTATTTCTGAATGTAAGTAAACAAGCAAGTTTATATGTTCACAAGTGAAATCTGTGAATATAGTAATATGCATAATCCTAATAACTGAACATGAAGACACGCTTTGCTTCTATGAATTCTTTATTCTTCCTTCTTATCTGAATTGTTTCTCTCAAATGAAAAAGACTCAGTTCTAAGTGGCACAATGAAAAAGGTAAAAACTAAACCAAGGGCTCCCATGAACATATTTAACACGGACTGTACAACTTCGCTTCTAATTTATTATTTTTCCATATGAGGAAAAAAATTATTGAATTTATTGGGGTGACATTGGTTAATAAAATTATATAGGTTTCAGGGGTACAATTCTTTCATAAATCATCTGTACACTGCCTTGTGCATTCACCACCCTAAGTAAAGTTTCCTTCCATCACAATTTCTCCCCCCTTTACCCTGTTCTACCTCCCACCCCGTCCCTTTCCCTCTGGTAATCACTGTAATATTGTGTCTATAAGGATTTTCTGTTGTTTGGTTTCTCTTGTTGGGGAGGACTGTTTTTGTTTGTTTGTTTGTTTGTTTTTTGGCTTAATCCCTTCACCTTTTCCACATAGTCCCCCTACCCTCTCCAGAGAAAAAAATTTTGTGTGTATTCCAAATGTAAGTTGGATCATAAATAGAGAGCTGGTGGAAATGCCTGTTCAAAGACAAGCATTTGCATACCCTTCTCCCCCTTCCCAATGGTGGACATAGCTATTACTTCAGTTTGGTAGATAGGAGATGGGCGACATTCAAACTGAACATGATATTAGGGATGTTGCTGGGGTTTTTTTTAAACTTTTTTATTATTGTTGTCTTACATTTGTCCCAAGTTTCCCCCCATTGCTCTCCCCTGCCCTGCTCCATCTCCCCGCTCCCCCACCCACTCCCACAGTCAATCCCCATTCTACTGTTCATCTCCATGGGTCATTAATACTTGTTCGTGGATTAGACCCTTCGCCTTCTCTCCCCTTCTCTCCCCCTTTATCCCCCTCCCCACTCCCTTCTAGTCACTGTCAGTCTGTTCCTTGTTTCCAGGCCTCCAGTTCTACTTTGTTCATTTGTTTGTTTTGTGGATTAGGTTTCTCTTACAGGTGAGATCACATGATATTTTTCTTTTGCCGTCTGGCTTATTTTACTTAGCATAATACCCTTCAGTTGCTGCTATTTTTAAAGATCTGACCAGCCTCTTTCCTCCAAGAACGTATTTCAATTAGTCACTAGGCTGGTTTGAGAACATAATGTTGAAAAACAAGCCCTTTTATATCAAGCTGCCTACATAGCCTATTAAACTAGATTCTAAATGGTCACTATGGCAACAAAATTTCTACTGTCTGACCTGGCATGCACCCACACAAATAATGGTGACCATCCAGCATTCTTATGCTAATCACATAAACTTGCTTTTATTTTCTCTGAGAAACAATAGCACTTAAAATAACCTCTCTTAATATAGAGAAAAATTATCCTTTAAAATCAATATTTAAATTAAAACTAATAATTCAATAAAATTTAAGTGAAAAATAAATGTATTGAAAAATTTACATCTACAGATTACTTAAAATTGTAATGACAACTATCATTTGATCTCAAAGCATCTGTAATATTTTTTAAAAATATTGAATTGTTCCACATTTCTTAGAATAAGTATTCAGCTCTGACTGGTATGGCTCAGTTGATTAAGCACCGGCCTACAAACCAAAGGGTCACTGGTTTGATTCCCAGTCAGGGCATATGCCTGGGTTGCAGGCCAGGTCCCCAGTACAGGGTTCTCGAGAGGCAACCACACATTGATGTTCCTCACCTTCTCTTTCTTCCTCCCTCCCCCTCTTTCTAAAAATAATAAAACTATACATAAAAGAAGAATAAGCATTCAATGTAACACTAGATCAGAAATGGCAATCAAGACACTATTTCTTTAATAATCCTAATTTGGTGACAAAAGAATAAGAGTTAAATGAATATTTGTTTTTTCTTAAATATAATATATATGATATCACATAGGCATTCACAGGCCAAATATGTAAACACATATGTAACTATTATCAAAAGTTAGGTTTACAGTTGTTCATTTGGAAAATAATACAATAATTAATAAATGATAATATAAGAACTACTTTGCATATTCACAACTGTAAACCTACTTTTGCCCCACCCTGTATATACACACAGATTGGGAGGAAAGAGTGTTAACACTCTGAAGTGATATATGTGTTTATTATTATACACACATATGTGTATATTATTATGTATTATGATATATTATTATGTGTGTATTATTATATAATACACACATATAACTTTGTAACCCAACATACAATTCTAACAGCAGTCCCAAATGATTGTTAAATGCCATTCAAATATAAAGTATGAATCTTTATTTCTTATAATATGACAAGTGAGAAAACCAGTGCCATGAAACATGTCTGTCGGTATGGACCAAGACTACAAGAACCACACACAAAGGTCAGAAGGAAGAAGTAGCTGGAAGCCTGTATGAGATGGTGCCCTCTGCTCCCATTCAGGTGTCTCCTAGGGCAATAAAGGGCCTGCTTCTATCAGTTTAAGCTACATGCAAGTTGGATTGTATCCCAGAGAATGTGCTCTCATAGTATTCAGTCATTAGCTGGGGGCAATACTTGCACACGATACAACTAACACAGCTGTACCTTAGTAATTCCAGATTCACAGTTCTCACTGTTTGTAACTGGAGGACCCAGAAGGATCATGGCATACAATGTGGATGCAGCATCTTCTTCACGAGCACTGCTATGAGTATCAAATGAAGTACTGCATGCAAAGCCCAGAGCACACGCGCATGAATCAGAGAGTAAGACAGGAGCTCCTTAGCCATTGAAGAGAGTCCAGCTGACCAACGTTTAATCTATGTTAGCTGAGAATTTGGATGCTATCAAAGTTTCTGGAATCATTCATCATGAAATTCAAGAATCAACCATAATTTACCTGTTTTTGTTTGTATAAACTCAGTCACAACATAACTTTTATGACATAGCTAAATGACTTGGAAAATTCAACTGCACAAGAAAGTAGTTTTTTCCATCTCTCTCTCAAAAGCTTACACTGTTTTAATATTTGTACAGGTAATTAATTATGCATCCTTCAGGACTGACCTTAAATATTGCCTCCTTCTGAAAGCCTGCTTATAAGTCTGGGTTATATGCCTTCTTAATATTCTCCTGAATCACTCTGTGCGACTTCTAACATGATGTTTATCACACTGCACTGTAATCTCTTCTTTTTCCTTTTCTGCCTCCCCCTGTTGAATATGAGCTCTTTAGAAAAAAAAAAAAGAACTGTGTCTTCTCCAACCACGCAGCCCAGAAACCTGGCTGGTGCTTGGCCAAGTCAATGTCCAATAAATGTTTGGTGAATAAAACTGAATCAAACAGGAATCACTTTAAAGTGAAAGACAGAGAAATTGGCTCACTGGAGATAAGCTCCAGAGAGGCCAGAAGGCATTTTGAAAATTCAATGAGCTTCTCTGAGAGAAGGTAAGTTATCACTGGGAGAATTTAAATAGGTACAAAGTGATTTAACACGGACACTAAATCATTCATCAGTTGCTATCTGGCCTGGATCAACTTAGAGATCTCCACCTCTGCAGTTTTGGGATTCACCATCTACATTCCATAAAAATAAGCCCTATATTTTAAATATTGACTAACATTTAGTATTTGTTTCCTTGTGACACAGATGCTGTATAGTGCTTATTTCTCTTTAAAATAGTGGGTTCAATAAGGATATAGGTGACATTTCAAAAAATAACACTGTGCTCTGAGCCTCCTGAGGCACTCCATGATCCATACCAGTTGTTAGTCAACTCAAAACTGCAAGAAGGGTCAGAATTCAAAAGGACTCTTGGATATATTTGAAATGTAAAGGCCTCTAATAACACAACCAATCTTTCAGCAAATGAGATATTAGCTTAACAAGAAAACTCTTGGTCTAATGGAGAGAAATGGGGAAACAAAATTAAATAGCTTCAAAAATCCTTAACATCCACAGATGCCTCATTACAAGCTACCACTTGTGGTCTTAGGTGCAGAAGCAGGCTTCCGATTTATGTACAGCGCTGCTCTGGGTAACAAGCTGTTTCCCGCCAGACATATCAATTCATCATTTTAGCAAAGTCTCAAAGCGCTCCACAGATGGACATTAGGGAGAAAAGCAATGGTCTGCCACATGCATTTGACAAATAAATTGTTCCTGAACTGCAGATCTATATTAAACCTAGATTTGAAATGCCTGGGAGAAAGACAAGGCTGTTGCTTAGTGAACTCCATTAGTTAAAGCGGCATCCTCGAGAATTATGGACTAAAATTAGATACTGCATCTCAACGGTAAA
Source organism: Tonatia bakeri (assembly GCA_004024845.1). Lineage (NCBI taxonomy): Eukaryota > Metazoa > Chordata > Mammalia > Chiroptera > Phyllostomidae > Tonatia > Tonatia bakeri. Next base: position 118,310 of record PVIA01002098.1, on the reverse strand, counting down.
TTGGATGAAATGCTTTTGGAAAAAATAAGGGTGTCGCAATTGGTGAACATGAATTTTATTCAAATGGCTAATATTGGAGAGCAATTTTCTACCTACATTAGGGTTCCCCTCATGGGACTAGGTCAGTGAGAAGTACTAGAAGGTCCTTCCATTTTATCTAAAGAACTTGGCAATTTAACCTCCATAGGAAGGCAAGGTTCATACCATTACAGTGAGGTAGAGAGTGACTCTTCCTTTCAGAGTATTGGTTAGTAAACCACCATGAGATTATTGAGAACCATGGGAGTCCAAACCAAAGCCAGCTCCCATCTTACCAGAATTATTTAGCTGGTTTTCAGAATAATTTCTATCAATTTTAAACACTTCCCAAAATAAGAATGAATTTTCAAAAATATTACCTATGTATAAAATCAACCAGTCATATTTCCCTTTCAGCTACACTCTTATTTTAAATGCAAACATTAAAAATTGGTCCCTGAATCACTGAATTACATCTTTCCACTAAACATTGTGGGTGTGGGTTGGGCATGTGGGGAATGAGAAGATAAATTTATTTGTCAGCTTCCATGCCAAGTGTTCCCACCATTATATTGAATATGAAACTCTGAAAAGCACAGCAATGGGAAATTAGGTGAGGGTAGAAATGAGCCAGGAAGGTCAATAATAAATGTGCATTTCATAAAATAACGATGTGCATTTTATGTTTATTTCAAGCATCATTTCAATTCTGAGATTTTCACTCAACCAGCTGTTAAAAAAAAGAGAGAGAGAGAGCAAGCAACCTTTCCTTATGGGAATGATCGAAGAATGGCAATCCTGAAAGGTCAGCATCCACATTTCTGACACATTGCTGCCACAGAGCGCAGTTATTCTGGTAGGCTATCTCAAAGGGGTTAGAATTCCTACTACAGTCAGGTTCTTGAATCTCCCTTCAAAAACGGAATGTGCTGTTACTATTTAGTATGTGCTATACCATACTAAAATGTATGTAACCAATAATGAGCCCCAGTTTTGGCTGGGAAAAGTGGGTTATCTCAGCACTTAATACATTTATTTGGTTCAGCACTAACTTGGTCATTTTTCACTCCCTATTACTTCAATCAGTAGGCTAAACAAACCTGGGGAAATCATAATTTTTCCACTAACTTTGAAAATCCGTAGTACTACCAGCTTTTGAATTGGCTTTCCAAGAACTGGGGAGGGAGAGTTCACTTTGTTACTTGGAGACTAAGAGAACAAAGAAGATAACCAAAGCCCTGGGACCCCGAGGAGTAAGGCTGGGGATTTACGGCTGCAGGACACCTTCAATGTGGAGCTATTTCGGTCTCCCTTCAAAATTCAGATTCTGGAGATTCGATTGGATCTTAGAAGACACTTCCTCCTAGAAACAGCTAAAACTGTCCAAAGGTGGTATAGGACTTCACTCCTCACACTCAGATGTTCTCTTTCTACATATATGGCTTTCAAACATGTTTCCAGTTATTTACACAGCTATGAGAGAATAGGTAATGATGTATAAGTGGATCTCTTTGATTACGTTTTACTACTCTGAAGAACCAAACCAAATCTAAAACGAACACTGGGGAAAAGATAAAAAATTAAGAAAATAAAAACCTTTGGGCCAGGAAAAAAGAAAAATTTTAAATCATCCCACATGAGCACATATATTATTAAAATGTGGCTATAACCTTAGATTAATGATATTTTAAATATTTTCTCAAAAAGTCCTAATCACTAGCCATACATTCCTCTTACTTTTCAATCTATGTTTTACTGGAAAATGTCTGTAACTATTACTGTTTGGGATAATTTATACTGATGTTGACCACCAAGAGAGTTGCAGGTTAAGTAAAGCAGTCTTCAGGTGTTCTCAGAGAAGTCTATACTAACAAACTAGGTGAAGCCTAAACTTATGCAGTGAATTTCCTTCCACTATAATTGTCTGATATGTAGTTCACCCATCTCTCTACTGTCTAAAGTGGAGAGATGGGTGAATTAAAAGTAAACACATATCAGAGAGATCAAATAAGCCTTAATACATGAAATCATTTAATAAGCCTTAGCAGAGAGTGTACCAGATACCAGGCATGGGGGTATGTAAACCAAAAAAAAAACAAGTATCTGCCCTCGAGAAGTTCACAGCCTACTGGGAAAATCAATAAGCAAATGCCTGTACATTATCAGCACATGATAACAGAGAAACAAATTCACATAGGTTCCGAGCCAGTGGAGGACCTCTCCTACGAAAACCTGGAGCTAGAAGGGATGGCCCCCCCAGTAGGTGAAGAACCAGTGGGTACTGACTACATGGAGAGGAAGTAAGGCTTCTCCTTAGCATCAGCAAGAACAGGACATAGCCTCAGAGGAAAGAAGTATGTGCTTGTAAGGAAATAAAGCTCATGGCAGGAAAAAGACAATCCGTGGTAGCAAACAGCAAGAAATAAGGCTAGAAAGGTCAACAGCTTCAGGACATAAAAGGCCTTGAGCTAATAAAATATTTCTACCTGTACTCCTCAATGCCCAATAGAGCATGCTCTGAAATTTCTTTAATCACTGTATTTAAAAGACTTGAGAAGTTTGTCCTAAATGTCTTACTTAGATGAACACTGTAAAGATACTAACTTCCATCTCAAAGCAAGTTCTATCCTCAGAGCAAAGCATTTCTGTAAACCTCACTTTGACAATCTTTATATTTGCATTGTACTGCTTAATATGACCACGGTAACTGAAGAAAAAAAAAACCCTACTTCTTCCTTTTTAGGAAGAAGTCAGACATCAAGTTTCAAAAGCAGAAAAGTAAGAAAGATCTTATTTTCTCAGTAGTTTTCCAGTAGCTTAGTATCAGACCTTAAAATTAAAAAAATCACATCATTTGCCAAATATATTCAATGAATATAGGATCCAGAAATTAAATACCTGCAATTGTGGTTCCAGACCTACCAGATATACTTGATCTGTCTCACAGGTAAAATTCCATACTCACTTCCACCACCACCCTCTGGGAGGCATTAACTAGACCGTAGCAGTATGGTGTGGTGGAAAAGACATGAACTCTGAATTAAAGACTGTGCTTGAATGTAGCTTTACCACCTCCAGCTGTATGATTTTGAAAAATTACTTAATCTCACTGAGCCTCAACTTGAATAATACATGCCATACCTATCAGGGTTGTTGTCAAAATTAGAATTTCCCAAGTAGCTATGTGATAATCTTGACAAGCCAGGGGAATCCAAAAGAGGAGAGCCATGATTAATAGACATTCAGTGACTCTGTCCCTACTGAGGGTCTTCAGACCTCGAGCCACTGAGAACCAGTGAACTTTAAAGCCCTCAGTAACCCCACTCTTAATGCTCAATTCACAAGACACCACCCTAAGAGGCCCCTCCTTGTCAGCTCCAATTGCTGTCTGTCATTTCTTGTTTTCAAGTGTGAGGCTTAGCAAGTCAGGTCTTCCTGGCAGGGGCAGATTTGTCACCATTCATGACTAATACATTGCATTCAATTTTATCCCTTGCCTGATAATCCATGCCTCTGAGCCTGTTCCTTAAAGGAGCAATTACAATATCATTTAAACAGGATGAGGGACAGAAACATTACTGATTACCTCTCAAAAATCTCTATCTTAAAATAAAATTAAAACATTGATTATCTTCCCTTTTCTTCCCTTTGAATGAAAAGATTTTAATCTGCACTAATGCCAAAGGGCAAGATCAGTTTTACTTGAAGTGAAATAAATACTTTAACTAGACATAGATTCACTCTTTCAAGAGCTTATTCATGGTTTCCTAAATGAGTCATTAACTTGAAGTACATCATGGCACTGGGTAAGAGGAAAGTGTCTAACTTGAAAATGCATGATCCTGGCTGGGTCTGGAAATACTTTTCCTTTCAAAAGGGCAGCTTCTCCCACTAGAAAACCTGTATTTCAATGTAAGAGTCTACATGTTCTATAGCATAGGCAAGTAGAAAGGGCATAGGTTTTGGATTCAGACAGGCTAATCCCACCCCTGTTATTGACTAGTTTTGTGAAATGGGCAAGTTCTCTAAGTCACTATTTGCTCATCAGTGAAGGATCCAATCACTATCTGTATATTGCCCTGGACTAAGTAGGACAGAGGCCAGTAAATGAGGGCTACCACCACACTTTGTACCTCCCAAGAGTTAAGAATAGTTTTTACATTTTCAAATAGTTGGAAACAAAAAGAAGTTTGTTTTCTTTTTGGTTGTATAAATTCATAAATAATATTCCAGATTTTGCATCTTTCCCCACAAAGTCTAATATTAATGATCTGGTTTCTTTATAGAAAATATTTGCTTACCCTTGGTTTAGATAATGAAGTAGGCTAGGACTCTTACATATATTGTATGTGCTTGGCACATTGAGGTGCTGAATAAACATTAGTCTTTCCCTTTGAGGGGGAAACTGTGGCTTTGTGCAATAAGCATTTTTAAGTGCTTTATAATTTCCATCACTCATACACTTTACAGTACTGAAAAATTTCTTTACCTCTATGGGGGATCAGTTTACTTCTCTTCAAAAATGATAATACCAGTACTAGTTTAATGTATGCTTTTCTCAAAAAATGAAAATGCAGTTGACCTTGAACAACACAGGTTTGATGTGCATGAGTTCACTTATATTGGGTTTATTTCAATAAATACTGTAAACATATTTTCTATTCCTTATGATTTTCATAACATTTATTTTTCTCTAGCTTACTTTATTGTAAGAATATGATATATAATGCATATAACATACAAAGTGTATGTTAGTCAACTGTTAATGTTTTTTGTAACATTACTCTTCATTTAGCTCAAAAGTAGGCTATTAGCCCTGGCTGGTTTGCTCAGTGGGTTGAGCATCATTCCACAAACCAAAAGGTCCCCACTCAATTCCAGGGCACATGCCTGGGTTGTGTGGGCCAAGTCCCAGGTTGGGGGCAAGAGGTAACCCATCAATATTTCTCTCCCACACTAATATTTTTCTTCCTCTCTTCCTCCCTCCCTTCCCCTTTCTCTAAAATTAAATAAATAAAATAAAACAGTTGACTATTAGTAGTTAAATTTCAGGGGAATCAAAAGTTTTACTCAGATTTTTGACTTCACAGGTGGCCGGTGCCTTTAACCCCACACCATTCAAGGATCAGCTATAGTTAATTATTTCAAAACAAATAAATAACGCCTGACACATTCAGCTATTTTACAGAACTAGCTGTAAGTTTAGTATAGAAAACTTAGAAATCACAATCAGATACACACACACACATATATAAAATTGTCTAATATCTCACCATCTGGAGATAATTCCAGCCAGTATAAATTATAATATTATCTTTCATTTTTTCTCATAGTTTCTCTCTCTTTTTCAGATGTCTATTTCCACCCAGCTACCCTTGCCATGTGATGACTAAGTTTTGGCCGATTAGATGTCTATAGAAATTCTACAATTCCATGTGGAATTTCTGGGAAGTCTCTTTTAAGAGGAGAGTGGGCTCCTTTTCAATTTTTTTCTTCAGTCCTACTGGCTAGTACTAGCTACAATGCAGACGTGAGAGATAAAACAGATTAGCCATTTTTGGCTAATGAGAATGAAGCACCCTAGAAATGCAGAGAACTCTAGGCACAGTATAACAGTGGGCTAAAAGTAACTTGGGACTTTGCAAATTTTATGGGGCCACCATCCAGCTCTTCATGGACTTCCCTCAGGCTTCTTTTATTCTTCCTTTTATTGTTTTTTTTTTTGTTTGTTTGTTTATGTATTGTTCTCCTCTAGATGCAGACTTTCTCACCTTACCTCATATGCCGTCTTGGCAGGTGGAGGAAAGATCATTTAAAATGGAACAAATTGTCCCAGTGATTTTTCATGGATGGTAAGGTTGAAGTGGATTTTATTCAATCATTTATGCTTTCTTGTATTTTCTACATTTTCTACCATGTTATATAATGATTTTGCTGTCAGAAAAACATTTTTTAAGTGGCATATTGTTTGAAATGTCCTGACTTTATGGTTAAATTATAAAAGTACCCTAGACAGTAGAATACAAGGGGAGGACCCCCCCCAAACCCAGAATTATCTTCTGGAGGGCAGGCCCCTTGTAGTACAGACTTCCCTTACTATAGGTGAGTGTTCTTGGAACCCATCTGTATCAGCATACCAGCTGGCATTGTTGTCAGAGGTTGCATTTGGCTCAGTGAATATTCTTTGAAGACTCTTTCAATACATTTGCCTGTTTCATAATGGGTGATTTACAAGCACATCCGCCCACAACACGCTGAGTGTTCAGCAGTTTTTGACCAAAAATAGCATGACCCCCGTACCTCACCCTCCCTATTCACCAGAGCTTGCCCCGAGTGACTTTTTTGTTTCCCTGGATGAAAAAAGGTCCTCAAAGCAAAACATTTTGCCCCTGGGGAAGAGGTGGAATGAAAAACAGCAGAAACACAAAAGGCATCAAAATTGATGAATTCAAAAACTATTTTGAGCAGTGGATACAATTTCTTGATAAGTGTATTGCATCAAATGGAGAGTACTTTGAAGGTAACTGAACTTTCAACATGAAAGAATAAATATAATTCTTTATAAATGAATTGTGGGGTTTTGGGGTCCCTCTTCATTTATAATACCTAAAAAATCAGTCCTTGTTTCTCTCAAATACCATAAGAACAGAAGGAATTGCCACAATCAGCATACAAGTTCTATTAATGATGTTAAACTTGACAACTGACATATCATTGGAAGAAAATACAGTAGTCTGAAAAAATCTACAATCAATAATGGTTTTGGATGCTATATAAAGTAGCTAATAAAATTAGTTAAAATAAAGTGGAGGGATCAGAAAAACAATGTAGATTTAGTTATTATTCCTGGAGATATGCTGTCATGGTTGGTAGTACTGAATGATATTGCAAACTGCTTTTTAAATATCACTTTAAAAGCAATTTAATAAATGATTACACTGTGCAGATCACACTTACATTGCAAGAGGATTAGAAAGAATAAATTAGCCAAATTCCTAATATTAGTGAATGCGTAACTCTGGTCCAGGATGAAATTTAAAGATAGTGCATTATGTGTGGTGAAAGACAGCATAGTCTGTCTAACCACTCAGACAAGTATGTGCTCTGGAAAATTGTCAGATAGCTCCCAAAGCAGCTCCAGGGAAGACATAGCTGATCAGCAGATGCAGGTCACACCTATGACTCTCTATCAAATTGTATCGGAATATAATGTGAGGGATTGAAGGGGTGAAGAAACAGATTTAGAGAGAAGTTATACTGTGGAAGCATGGCAACTTGCAAAAATCCTGAAGGACATATAAAAAGACTACAAAATGACAGTTTAACTAGCTATAATAAAAGCCATCAAATCCACTGCAGTTAACATCCTTAGGCCCCAAATCTCCCAGGAAATCTTTCCAGCCTTTCCCTAAGTGGCCACCATATGACCATAGGTTTTAAAGAACATAAAAGGTAGCACAGAAATAGATGTGGACCTGGGAAAAGCTGTGTTTATCAACCTTGCAAGGTGTTTGCACTGTAATATCTTCAACAGCCATTACAAGTTTGGGAAGTTGGTGTGGCTCTGTGCCATTCGCTTACTGGGATTTGCTGGAACAAGACAGAAGTAAGGTGGCCTTCACACATAATGCTACCCAATATTTTATTATAAAAAATTTAAAAATGGATGGAAAGTTGAAAGAATAGGATAATCAACATCTACATACTCACAACCTAGATTCAATCACTGTCATTACTTTATCAGTTTTCCATTTATATATATAGTTATGTATACATGTATATGCATATGTTTTAAGTGTATATGTATGTATATAATTAGAAAATAAGTCACAGATATCACAGTACTTTGCACCTAATATTCAAGCCTGTATCTTCTAAGAATATATATTCTCTTATATAACCTTATCATCAGCACCTCAGAATATTAACAGTAAGTCCATAATGTTACTTAGCATCCAATTCACATTCAAATTGTCTTGACTGTCCTTAGTAGCATCGAAGATAACACCCAGTGGTTGCTGTCTTCATATCCTTATATAATCTCACCACCTTAGCTCTCTGAATGTGAACTGGACTTACTGAAATGCTTCTATGGACGAGAATATAGTCAAAGTGACAAGATGTCACTTTTGAGATGAAGCTGTAAAAAGGCTATGAATTTTATATTGACTGCTCTCTGCTCTTTCTTAAATTATTTATCCTAAAAGAAGCCAGCTGCCACATTGTAAGGCAATCCTGTGAACGTGTCCTCACCACAAGGAGCTGAGGCCTTCCAACAGCTATATGAGTGATTATGGCAACTGTCTCTCATACTCCCTGACCCTCGGATGACCCTCCAGATGAGACTGCAGCCTAGTCAACTGCTTAATTGCAACCTCACAAGATACTTTTAGCCAGAGGCACCTAGCTAAGCTGTACCAAGATTTCTTTTTTAAAATATATTTTATTGATTATGCTATTACAGTTGTCCCAATTTTTCCCCATTGCCCTCCTCTGCCTGGCACCCCCATTCCCTCCAGCAATCCCCCCTTAGGATGTCATGGGTCATGTCTATGGGTTGTACATATAAGTTCTTTGGTTTCTCCATTTTCTATGCTAATCTTAACATCCCCCTGTCTATTTTGTAACTCTTGTACATTCCCTCCCATCCTCTTCCTTTCCCCTCCCAGTTGATAACCCTCCAAATGATCTCCATATCTATGACTCTGTTCTTGTTCTGCTTGTTTGCTTAATTTGTTATGATAGACTCAGTTGTTGATGGTTGTGAATTTGTTGCTGTTTTTAATGTTCATAGTTTTGTTTTTCTTAAATAAGTTTTTAACATTTCACATAATAAAGGCTTGGTGGTGATGAACTCCTTTAACTTGACCTTATCTGGGAAGTACTTTTCTTCCCTTCCATTCTAAATGATATCTTTGCTGGAGAGAGTAATCTAGGTTGTAGGTCCTTGTTTTTCATCACTTTCAATACTTCTTGCAAGTCCCTTCTAGTTTGCAAAATTTCTTTTGAAAAATTAGCTGACATTCTTATGGGAATTCCTTTGTACCGGTAACTCTCTGCTTTTCTCTTTCTGCTTTTACGAGCTTTTTCTCTTTAACCTTTGGCATTTTAATTATGATATGTCTTGGTGTGGTCCTCTTTGAGTCCAACTTATTTGGGACTCTTTGTGCTCCCTGGGCTTGTATGTCTATTTCCTTCACCAAATTAGGGAAGTTTTCTTTCATTATTTTTTCAAATAAGTTTTCAGTTTCTTGCTGTTCCTCTATCTTCTAGCCTCCCTATGATTCCGATGTTGATATGTTTGGAGATGCCCCAGAGGCTCCTTATACCATTTTTATTTTTTTGGGAATTCTTATTCTTCTTGCTGTTCTGGTTAAATGCTTATTTCTTCCTTATGTACCAAATTGTTGATTTGATTCTTGACCTCATCACTTTCATTGCTGTTTCCCTGTAGATTTTTCTCTATTTCACTTAACCATTAAGTGAAAGGGGGTCCCTCTTTAACGTAAGCATTCTACATTCCATATAAATATTGGCAGGGTGTGAAATTCATTTTCACTGGGGCCACATCAGCCTCCCAGTTGCCTTCAAAGGGCCAAATGTAACTTTAGGACTGTATGAATGTAACTACTTCTTAACTAGGGGCAAGGAGCTTGGTGCTGCTGCGAGGTAGAAACAAGGTGCTGGGCCAGATAAAACAAGGCGGAGAGCCGGATTCAGCCCACAGGCCTTGTGTTTGCCACCTGTGACTTAATGTAATTTTCCATTTCTTCCTGGGTCTTTTTTATACTCTTGCTATACTCAATGAGTTCTTTGAGCATCCGGATAATCAGTGTTTTGAACTCTGCATCTGTTAGAGTGGTTATCTCTGTTTCATTTATTTCTTTTTCTGGGGTTTTGTTCTAGTCTTTCTTTCATTCAGGCCATATTTCTTTGTCATCTCAATTTGTCAGCCTTTCTGTGTTTGTTTCTGTGTGTTAGGTAGAGCTGCTTTGACTCTGTTTTAGTAGTAAGACCTGTTGTTGAAAAGGCACCTATAAATTGTGTAAGGTGGAGACTTAGGTAATTGCCAGGGTGGAGTAACCTGCTTCACTGCTTTATGATTCTGTGTTGGGGGAGGGCTCAGAAAGGGTTGCTGTGTTGTTGCCTTATTTCTGGAGGTTTGCCCCACACTTGCCCTATTTCTAGTCACTTCACTTACTGTCCATATGATACTGGTATCCTTCTAACTATTGCCCTTGAGCTAAATCCCAGAGAGGGTCGGTATGCATAAGTCCTAAGTCCATGCAGGCCTTTTAAGAGGAGTCTACTGAGAATCTAACATTTTCTTCCACAATCCTGACCCCCACAGGTTTTTATGGCCAGAAGTCATAGGGATTTATCTTCCTGGAGCTGGAACCCTGGGCTGTGCGGTCTGGCCTGGTCCTTCACTCCCAAGATGTCCCCTCCCAATTTTTATGGATTCATATTTAATCTTGCTACTTTTTCATAATTTTTATTTTTATTTATACAATAACTCTGTCATTTGACAAGGGTATATGGAAATGATCACATACGATCAAGGAAATTGAATAATTAGGGAAAATATCTAAATGCTGAAATAAATTTTTAAAAGAAACACCTACAAGACTTTTTTACTTTGCCCTGAATATTTTTAAAAAGTCTGCTTTGTTGATGTAGACTTAATGCTTATAAACAAGCAAAAATAATGCATCAGTCATCACTGAAAATATAATTATTTCCCTTAGTGCTAATGGACTGTGCAATATAGAGTCTGTCTCTCAGCACCACTGTTGTGGTTTATTTCCTCCTCAGGGGAAACTAAACTAAACTTAGTACTGCAAATTTGTTCAATTAATCTTTTCTTGCAGACACCAGAAAGAGCGGAATTCTTTCTCATCCTGTCCATTTTGCTATATTTTAGTAAGATGAAAGTGACTTCTCAAATAATCCAATTTTTCTCATTTTGATGATTAACAAGTAAAAACTATACACAGAGACACTTTTTTTTCTCTTTCTTCTCTTCCTGGGAAGCAAGAGCCCTGGCTCTCTCAGTTCCAGCTTTCTGGAAGGAACCCTTTTCCCAGGGACACAGAAGCCACTCATAAACAGGATTCATTTATCCTCTGTGGCAAATGCCTTTTTTCCACATGAGAAAGGCCTAGGAGTTCATCCAGCTGATATGAACATTTAATGGGTCTCCATTTTGGCCATTTTGGAAGGCTTAAGTATTTAAGGAAACTTTACTAAAATTGAGACTATTTGCTGTCAGCTTTACCTTCATCAGTACTTCCACAAGCATAGTTACATATAATTGAAAGATTCTTGATTCCTAAAGTGAGCAGTTAATTGATTTTTTGGCATATATTTAACTCAAATAGAGTCTCAAAAATTTATACAAGGAGTGAAGTCCCGGGAGAGCTTTATTGGTTTATTGTAGCAAGCTATTAGTCTCCTGTTAGAGTTTTTAAAAGCTTCATTTAAAGTGGTGTGCTCTGGGACTATCCTCATAGTCAGCCTAAATTGCTGTATCACATCTACAATGTCACAGACATTGTTAAACAGACCACCACAATCAAATCCATGGTGTCTATTGCATTTGCCCCATCTACCAGCCTATTAAACTCATCCAAGAAGGAGATTATGAGGTAGAGAATTCATAATGGATCCTAAAGACACAGCTTCTCGACATTATCAACTCTCTACTACACTGGAGACTTCTGGCCAAGATGGAGGTATAGGTAAATACACTTTGCCTCCTCACACAACCAAAAGAAGGACAACAAATTTAAAAACAAAAAACAACCATAACTGCCAGAAAATCTAACTGTATGGAAGTGTGACAACCAAGGAGTTAAAGAAGACATATTCATCCAGACCGGTAAAAGGGACAGAGATGGGCAGCCAGGGCAGAGAGGACACATGGCAAGGTGGCAGCTGGCAGACAGGGAAGTCCCACATTTGCATGAGGATAAACCAGGAAGAACAACTTGGGAGCAAGACAGACTATGCAACACAGGGTTCCAGCATGGAGAAAGAAAAGCCTCTGGCTATAAAAACCTGTGGGGGATGAGGTGACAGGAGAAACTCCCAGCCTCATAGGAGAGTTCATTGGAGAGACCCAGAGTCCTAGAATGTACACAAACCTACCTACCTGGGGAATCAACATCAGAAGGGCCCAATTTCATTGTGAGTAAAGGAGGAAGAGACTGAAAGCCAGCCGAGAGATGAGCAAGTGGCATTGTACCCTCTCAGATCCCTCCCCTACATACAGTGCCACAAGGCAGCAATCTGGGTTGCCCAGCTCTAGTGAATACCTAAGGCTCCACCTCTTACTATGTAACAGGCCCACTGAGACAAAAAAATATGGCCCAAATGAAAGAATATATCAAAATTCCAAAAACAGAATAAGGAAGGGACAGCCAACTTATTGGATGCAGAGTTCAAAACACTGGTAATCAGGATGCTCACAGAAATGGTTGAATATGGTCACAAAATAGAGGAAGAAGTGAAGGCTATGCAAAGTGAAGTAAAGAAAAATGTACAAGTAACCTGTATACTGTTGAGTGACAGGAAGGAAACCATGACTCAAATCAACGATTTGGAGCAGAAAGAAGAAATAAATATTCAACCAGAACAGAATGAAGAAATAAAAATTTAAAAAAATAAGAAGAAACTTAGGAACCTCAGGACAACTTCAAACATTCCAACATCAAAATTATAAGGATGCCAAAATGAGAAGAGGAAGAGCAAGAAGTGGAAAACTTAGTTGAACAAATAATAGAGAACTTCACTAATCTGGCAAAGGAAATAGACTTCTAGGAAGTCCAGGAAGCTTGGAGAGTCCCAAAGAAATTGGACCCAAGGAAGCACACACCAAGGCACATCATAATTACATTACCCAAGATTAAAGAGAAGGAAAGAGTCTTAAAAGCAGCAAGAGAAAAGGAGACAGTTGCTTACAAAGGAGTTCCCATTAGACTATTAGCTGATTTCTCAAAAGAAACCTTACAGGCAAGACAGGGCTGGAAAACAGTATTCCAAGTCATTGAAAGGCAAGGGTCTACATCCAAGATTACTCTATCCAGCAAAACTATCATTTACTATGGAAGGGCAGATAAAGTGCTTCCCAGATAAGGTCAAGTTAAAGGAGTTCCTCATCACCAAGCCCTTATTATATGAATATTAAAGGGACTTATCTAAGAAATTGAAGAAAATCAAAAACTATGAATAGTAAAATGACAACAAACTCACAACTATCAATAACTAAAGCTAAAAAAACAAAAATGAACTAAGCAAATAACTAGAACAGGAACAGATTCACAGAAATAGAGATCACATGGAGGGTTATTAGCAGGAAAGGGGAGGGTGGAGAATGGGGGAAAAGGCACAGAACATAAGTAGCATAAATGTTAGGTACAAAATAGACAGGGGAGGGGGTGTTAAGAATAGGATGGGAAATGGAGAAGTCAAATATCTGATATGTATGACCCATGGACATGAACTAAGGTAGGTGAATACTAGTGGGAAGGGGAGTACAGCACAGAGGGGAATAAAGGGAAGAAAAAAGTGGGCCAACTGTAATAACATAATCAATAAAATATATTTTTAAAAATTTTTGAAATTAAAGAAAAAATAACTCTACTACACTGTTCTAGAACTGTGCTCCTGAATGAGCATCAGGTTTACTGTCTGTGTGGATGGAACCTGCTTCCTTTTTTATTTCTTATTTCTCACCTTTCCTCCAATCGCTGAGAAATCACACACATACACACAGAAAAAGGTCAGATTTAAGGCCTTCTACCTTGAGATTTCAGGGATGGAGTAGTTTTGAGCCTTAATGACAGACCTGACTTTGTCTCCTGTTTTCTCCACAGGCTAAACCTTTCTACACACTCCTGCTTGATTAATTTTTAAAATCCACAGCTAAAATCCTGACACCTGCTCAAGAACTTTTAATATCTTCCTATTACCTACTAGATTAAAATAAGGTTATTCACTTTGGTGTTTGCAGGGGAAATTACTGGAGTAAGAGTTTGGTAGGCAGGGTGAAGAGAAGTGGAATCAGGCAGCATTGCAGACGGCAGGGTGGGGGGCAGTGGCAGAGCAAACCACAGGCAATGCTCTAAATCATCATTAACTGACTGAATTTTCCCACCTCTGTTGTTTTGCTTAGGCTGCCCCTTTGCCTAGGATGCTCTTAGCTTAGTTCCTGAGAAAAGTCAATGTCAAATTCTGTGTTGATTTATCTGTCCAGTTAGAGCCCCTACTGCACTTTGTTTGCTCTCTTCTCAAAGCATTGTTGCATTTTTATAGTATGGTATTTTTGCCATGGTATAGTATAGTAGTATGGTATTTTATGGCATGGTATTCTTGCCTCATTATTCCTCAAAAGTCAAACAACAGAAAGGAAGAAGAACTTGGCAGAACCTGAGTATGACAAAAAAAAAAAAAAAATGCAAGTATAATCCAGTGATTTCCAAAATCTAAAACCACTTAGTCTGCATTTAATTTATCTAATAAATTTTGTTCCATACAGAAAATTTTGACATGTGTCCCACTCACAACTAGTTCTATTTATTTATAACATGAATAATTGAGATCAGGGTTATATCAATCTATGGTTAAAAATCACCTGTGGTTGATAGTCATCAAAAATCTTGTGGTTTGGAGTGAAGAGACTGAAAATCATTACTACCAAGAAAAATTTATCTTGATTATACAAATTAAATCTTCAAGGACTTGGAAAAAGTTATCTGTGCAAATTATAACTCTTAGTCAAATAATTTCAAATACTGAAAAACTTGACTTTCATAATCATGTTAGACATTAATCCACTGATGTAAACATTTACATATGTATGTGACTTGTGCCATGCCTATATTCACAAAAGACAGGGGACACCTTATAATATCAAAACAAATAAGAAAAGGAAAAATCAAAACTAAATTTTCCAGAAAAAAACAAGTGCATTACAGAACTCCTGGAACTAAACTTACGC
The DNA here is from genome assembly GCA_004024845.1 of Tonatia bakeri. NCBI lineage: Eukaryota > Metazoa > Chordata > Mammalia > Chiroptera > Phyllostomidae > Tonatia > Tonatia bakeri. Next base: position 103,291 of record PVIA01002098.1, on the reverse strand, counting down.
AATTAATCATTAAATTTAGAACTAAATCGCTCTCAACCAAGGCAATAATGGAACTGTAGTTCTCAACATCTGAATAACTAAAGTATTTATCATGAGACATGACAAATGACTTGCCAGTATGAAAACTTAGAGGGAACTTATCACATGGATATAAAAATTCTGGCAAATACAACCAACAATTTATCTGAATCCAATTCTCATAAAAATTAGAGATGGAATATTTAACAGCATTGCAACAATTTTATGGAATGCCAACATAGTCCAGAAATGTTACACATTCCAAGATAGAATTTAGAAGACCTGAAAAATGAATAACCAACACTGAGCCCTAAACTGTCTCTCCAAAACATCAAAACATTTCAGGAAACTTTCAACAATTTCTAGATAAAGTAAATTCATGGATGAATTATCTGACATGTGTCAGAAGTACCAGGAATTGATACAGTTGAGTGGAGAGGCGCACTTAAGTAGGGATGGATAGGAAGACAGTAGAAATGACTTTCCACTGAGAGAAACTGGAAGACCCGTACCTTATGTTAAAATTAGCTGCCTGGGTGTCAAATTAGCTGCTAGTTCAAGGTCATCACATGGTACTTGAAAGTGATTCCACAATTAGTTTTAGGCTGCAGGTCACAGCAAAGAAAAGAATAGAATCTATTGTTTAATAAATTCTCATTCCTTTTCTTTCTATAAGTATGGATCTATCCACCAGAAAACTTCTATCTGTTCAAAAGTTTCAAATAAAAAATAACCAAAAGTTCAGTGAAAAATAAAAGTGCAGTGAAAAAATAAGTAAAGCTCACTTATATCTGAAACAGTGCAAAACCACAAGGAACTTAAAAAAATATTTTTCTCTTTCCCATAATAATCAGTGTCTATTCACAAAGGATAAAAAATATATTTTATCTTTTAATGAGGCTTTAGCACTAGTCTTTCTTCTTCAAAGAATATATGTTCATATGTTTGTACTAGAAAGGATATCTCTAATAAAGTTGAACATAATTTTCTGGTCCCCATTTTATTCTGTTTTAATTCAAGAGTGCTTCTTGAAGTTTTTGGTTTTAGGACGACTTTACACTCCTACAAATTAAGGAACCCAAACAACTTTTGTTTTTATAGGTTATATCTATCTATATTTACCATATTAGATATTAAAACTGAAAACAGTTTGAAAACAAACACAAAAAAACTCCACTATACCTTGTGAGAGAATAAGAATGGAAAATGCAATGAACAGCTTAGTATTATTAGGATGACAGTTTGACCTCATGGATATCCCTAAAGAGTATCAGGGATGCCCAAGGATGCCCATGTCATACTTTGAGAAGCACCAGTTTAAAAGAATTACCAGTAACCAAAGACAAATTAACCACAGGCAAAATAAACATAAAATTTTAAAAATGCTCTGTACTCCAGGCAGTACATGCTCTATAAAGTTGTCCACTGGGGAGAGGGCACAGCTTGATGCACAGCATGAGGGAAGACATGGCCGGGTGGAGGGGGTTACACTGTAATAACCCACAGTCATCAGCCCCTACATATTAATTCTACACCTAGGCAAACTTCACTTGACTTGGATGATTTTTTAAAACAGTAGAAACTAGCAGCACACAGAGCACCTGGGGACAGACTTTTGTGCAAGAGGTATTTGTCATTTCATCTGGCAATCGCTGATTGTATTATGATCTATGGGGCATGCAGATCTCTTAAAATACAGATCTTGTTCAAATTTTATAAGACAATCTATGGGACTGATGAAAGAAATATTACTAATTCTCTTTATTTTTACCTGACCTTTTAAAGACCTTATTTTCTGTATATTTTAGTTTAGAAGTACATGTATTTCATTTATAAAGGAATGATTAGAAAAAGAGTGAGGGGGCAGTATGCTAAAATATTTTGTTAATGGTTGTGCACTCAAAGTGATGTGGAGATTATGTGATTACTATTCAATCACAATCTGATTAAAATGTCTTAGCCAAATAAAATTTAAAAGATTTAAAAGTACCAAATGTTGGCAGGGATCTGGATCAAACTTCTTTCATATTATCAGTAAGAATATAAATTGGTTCAACCACATTGGAAAATTATATGATAATAACTATGGAAGTTAAATGTATATATCTCCTCTATGGCTCAGAAATTTTATTACAAAGTATATAGTCTAAAGAAATGAAGGCAGACACTCACTGAAAGACATTGTCTAGAAAGTTTCCACCAGCTTTATTTATAAAAGATCAAAACTGGAAAGAATCCAAATGACTATGTCATTAAAATAGATAAATGTGGCATATTTATACAATGGAATGCTATAGAGCAATAAAAAGAATGAACTGTTGATACACACAGCAAAAGAGATGACTCTCCCAGACGTAATATTGACTGAAAAAACCAGGCACAAAAGAATATGAAGTTGAAAAACAGGCATAACTAACCTATGATGACAGAACTCAGAATAATGGTTATCTCCAGCGGAAGAGATTAACTGGGAAGGGGCACGGGACAGCCTTCCAAGGAACCGGAAACATCCTACATCTTGATCTGAGTCTTGGTTACATGGCTACATAGATATATAAGCATGCATTGACCTGTACTTAAGATTTGTGCACTTTACAGTGCCTCTGATACACTGCAATAAAAATATTGTTTTAAAACATGTTATACCCAAATTAGGAAGTGTCCAACTTAATATTTTCTCCCATCAAAAGTACAGATCTATGAAAACCTTTATGCACCAAAAAATCAAATGTGGAAAGTATGCCTAAGACCAACCCACAAGCTTTCCTTGATAAAGTTGTAAATCAGCCTCACTTGTCTCCAGGGTTTTCCCTCACACTGACCACTTTTCTCTGAACACAATCTGATTAGCACCTACTCTAGATTCACAGCAGGTGCATGAGTAGGTTGAGGTTGTGTTACCTTCATTCTAATGCTTGTTCTTATTACATCTTTCCACTCCACTGGTCTTGCAGAACGGAGTCCTTAAAACTCAAGTACAGAAGTAAATGGTGGCATCATTGAACAGCAAAGAGAAGTTCAGAAAGACTTCATGTAAAATAACATAGGAAGATATAAAATTAACAGCAACATTAAAAATTGTGTATACATCATGAGCACAATTAGGTAAAAGTCACACATAAATAGAAAGCATACTGTGAGTAAAATCCTCAAATGCTGACAGCAGGAGTCTTTGGAAAATGGCATTACTATAATTTTCTTTAGAATTTTTATAAAATGTATAATTTATTAATGTGTAGAAGTTAAAAATAATTTTGAAAAGCTGTATTTAAAAAAATATTTGAAACCCATTTAAAGATGTCACCAATGCCTAACATCCAGATCTTGAAAAAGATAGATCAAACATCTGGATCAGAAATTTATAAAAAAAAAATCTGAACAAAATCTCAGTCCCTGAGTCCTGAAATAATCCAGGTATACTTTATAATGTTACTGTATAATTGTTAATTCCAGAATCTACTTCGAATAATTCTATCTTAATTTGAGTTTGAGAATCTTCCTAAGTTTGCATAAAGCTTGTCAGACATTCTTCAGAAAAGAGAGAGTAAAGTGCACTAGCATAGAAGGCCGCCAGTGGAGTGGGCTAGGGCCTACGCAAAGAATCCTTATACGGTCCAAAGAAAGAAATTACTGCTTCAACCTATTGTAAGATGAAAACTTAGCCTACAATATATTTTCACTTTGTTTCTTCATTGACAATTTATAAGAGCCTCTAAAATGAAACCTGTTTTTGGTTATTTGGATTATTTTTGTTTAAGAAAATAGTCGTTTATGACATAGTATAGTAAAATCAGATTATCATGAAATTTATTAAAGAAAAGAACTGTTTAAGTAAGTCAATCATATACTTTGAAATGCCAGAACAATCTAATAAGGACAATGAAGAACAAATTAGTGATAGGGGAAAGAAACAGCTCTTTGTGAAAAACCTGGTCTTTTTAAGTAAGCAGAATATCTCTTGTTTAATTCTATCAGAGAGCTTTAAACCAAAGTAAAAATTGTTTAGTGCTACAGAGCCCAATTAACTAGCTGTTAAAATTCTGAGAATGTGTGCTTCTATCAGCATGAGTGAAGGCATAATGAACTATCATTAAGGAGATAATATATACATAAGCTGGGATAAATAAATGAAAAATGTTTTCTACAGAGTTTCCTCATGCACTGTTCGTGGGCATGCAGACTGATGCAGCCACTGTGGAAAACAGAATGGAGGTTCCTCAAAAAATTAAAAGTGGATGTCTTATTATTCAGTAATTCTACTTCTGGGTATATATTCAAAGAAATCCAAAACACTGATTTGAAAGAATATATGTACCCCGATGTTCACCACATCATTATTTACAGTAGCCATGCTATGAAAGCAACCCAAGCACCCATCAATAGACAAATGGATAAAAAAGTTGTAATATTACAACTCGAACTTCAGTATGGAGTTCTAATCTTCCATACACAATGGAATATTACTTGGCCACAAAAAATAACAAAATCTTACCATTTGTGACAGCATGGATGGACCTAGAGGGTATTATGCTAAGTGAAATAAGCCAGTCAGAGAAAGACAAGTACCATGATTTCACTTAAATGTGTAAACTAAAGAACAATATAAACAAAGAAATAAAACAGAAACAGACTCATAGACACAAAAGACAGACGGTTCCCAAAGGGAAGGGGTCAGGGGACCAGAAGTAAAATGTGAAGGGATTGAGAAGTACAGATTGGTAGTTACAAAATAATAATGGAGGGCCCTGGCCAACACGGCTCAGTTTGTCGAGCACTGGCCTACAAAGCAAAAAGTCACTGGTTTGATTCCTGGTCAGTGCACATGCCTGGGGTGTGGGTTCAGGGTCCATCTGGGGCTCACATGAGAGGCAACTGATCAGTTTCTCTTTTACATAGATGTTTCTCTCCCTCTCTTTCTCTATAAAATAAATATCATAAATATTTTTAAAAATCGTCACAGGGATATAAAGTACTACATGGAAAATATAGTTAATAATATAACAACTAGGCATAGGTACTGGAAATATCAGGGGGAACACTTTGTCAAGTGTGTGACTGTCTAATCACTATGCCATATACCTGCAACTAATACAAAATAATATTAAGTATAAACAGTGATTCAAAAAATTAAACATGAATACACAAGAAGAAAAATGCTTTCTAAAGAAGACTAAAGTTTCATAGATTTCTTTAATACAAAAAGCTAATTTTTATGTGTTTATATATATGTGTATATAACGAAACCTAATTTGGGCTAATTTTATGCGTCCAATATAAAATTCTTGATTTTACCAGGAGTTCCAATCACCACTACTGCATACTTAACACACATTTTGCCTTGTGGGACAAGTGTCTGAAAGGAATTAAATTAAGAAATGAACACTTTTATTATAGCAAAATATACTAATTTACACTTTTTAAAATGTGGTTATATGTCATTTATACCTAACTTAACCCTTAAGAAGCTATGGACTACACTTCTCTATCTGCATGTATTTATTTACTGAGAGAGAGGAGGAGGAGAGCAAAGAAAGGAGGGAAAGGTGAGAGAGGAGGGAGGGAGAAAGGGAGGTGAGCTTGCTGTCATTTAGAATAATATTCGTTAACTCAACACAGTAATTTCTTGTTAGGTAGGGGTCAGCTACTTGTTACACTCACTTGTTGGTCAGTCTTGCAGTGTTTTCATATTTTTATCCAGGCAATATAGCAACATAGATTAAAAATAACAGCAAAAATCTATCATTTCCCCAAACTTCCCTGCCTCGAACACAAGGGCATTATTTCCACAAACAGCACTACTTCTAAGAATATGGAGTTGAGGGTAGACATAAATAAAAAGTTGAAATTTGTAAGAATTCAAGAGCTTCTGGAATCAAAGTCCTAGAATTTCAATGTTTCTTTTATTACCTTAAATCTTGGCTATGTTTGTGTTAGATTTACTTGTAGATTTAATTCCTTTCCAAAAAAATTAAGCAAACAAATCCATCCTCTAAGGCAACTTTGATTTATCTCTGTTTGCACAAAAGACCAGAGCATTTCAGGAGTTTATTTCCAGACCTGGAGTGCAATGTTTACCCACCGGACCCCATCCGGTCAACTGGGAAAGCAGAATTAATTTAATTCCTTGAAAAGTATGAATCATTTTAAACTCCCTACACGTATTTGTTGGGTAACTGAAGTTGTACTGCTTAACTGGAATCCTTCTAGGGTTGCATAAGTATTCTATTACTTATCATATACATAAAAGCAAATTTTAAAATGACACAATTATTAGATGTCAAAGAAAAAAGTCTTTATGTTTATAAGTGACTTTCAAAACCTCAAGATTCCTTTCATATATGAATGGGTGATTACACACACACACACACACACTATTTAATATGAATAATTTTTTGTAATGGTTAAAATATACCAAAATTAATTGCCAAGCACTTTTTTGTCATCATTTATACTTAATGAATTTTTCACATTCACCATTGACCCTTTTATTCTATAAAAAAAGAAAATGATAAATACCGATCTATTGATCTTCTGACACTACTCTGAAGTAATTAAGAGTACAAGGACTTTGGGATTGGGTCTGGTTTTGAACGTAACTGTGTGGTGCTGAAAAAGTTGCTCATTTTCAAGACTGCAGTTATCTCTTCACTGAAATGGGGATAACTCCAACTACACCTAAAGGTCTTGTCAAAATTAAGTGAGATAATGTTTGTACAGTAGCAGGTGCGAGTCATTTCATTTTTGTTTCCTCGCTGATCTCTGCTATGAAAACACTCACTTTGGGGAGTGTTTACCACAGCCCATGTTTCTGGCACCAAGCACCAGGCCTGGCGCTCCCTCTAAGGGCTTGCTTTGCCATTGTGCACTTTCCCTGAGCCCTAGACAAAGCAGAAAGGGGGGTTGCCTGGTTTGGAGATACCCACGCTGCACACCTGCCAGATCCTATGCATAAAGCTCACCTTGGTAAAATCATATTGGTAAATAAATTATAGCTAACTTTATTCCAACAAGCAAAAAAAAGAAAACCCACCCTAAAAACCAGACCTGTGGTGCACATTCCACCTGTTTCATGCTTCGCCTAGAAGAACAAACCAATATCCTCTCCTCTTCCCAGGATAGATCATTGTACAACCTGAGACGCACACTTTGTCTAAATCATCCTGCAATTTACTTTGTCCCTCAATAACATTTCCTCATCCCCATTCACGATTCTCAGACTTCTCTCCAACTGTGGGGAAATAGGTTTCTGTGACAGAGAAATGTAGGTGGCCAGAATCCAAGAAGCCTAGCTTAACTTCTCTAATAGCTTGTGAACCCTTCTGAACTTGTTCATTACAGAACAAATTCCATATAGAAAAGAACTCCTTCTCAGATGCACTAATCCTTCTCATCCAAAATGTTTTACAAATATAGGGTTGTAAGTGGGCTCAATGTGAAGGACATAGAAATGAAATAAGCCTCACCACAGGAATGATCTCTAAGATTTAAAGTGACAGCAACAAAAAAGAGGAATATTAAAATGCTTCATCACATTGCTCTAGCTTTTAAAACCCTAGAGTGTTGAGAAGGTATCCTCAGGGTCGTGATGAGGATGAGTTAGTCTATGATCCCCACAGAGATTAATCCCTTCAGGCCCAGACTCAGGGAAAGGCCATATCATAGATCAATGTATTTAGCTGAGAAGCTGTCTTTCCTGAGACCAAATAGGACCTATCTGTGTGATTCATAACTTAACATAAACGGGAGATGATAGTCACACACACCATAAATCAGGTATCTCATTATATTTGCAGGGATTAGAAAGGATTTATACATGTAGAGATGTGACTTTAACTGAAATGTGTAGATAAATAATTTTTAAAAAGTCAATATACAATTATGCAAATATCAGATATTACATTGCTGTTTATCAAAAATGGATCAATATGAGGACATTTGTGCAAATGCTAGATGACAACATGAAATTAATGACCATTTTTTAAAACTGCTTCTCATGTCATCTTTAATGAGAATGGATCTGCCACCAAAATGGACTATGAGCAGTCGGACCTGAGCACAGGGTGAGAAAGTGCCTCTTTATTTATTCTTCACGTTATTTCTTCCCAATCAAAACTACACCAGCTTTGTCCAGCTTCATTCTAATACAGTTTTCACAGTCTTCTAGAAAAGTTCTATTAGAGCCCAAAGATTAAGAGCTTAGTAGGTCTGTCACTTATTCTTTGAAAATTTTAAAAAAGGGTCTAAAATCCCTAAAACTATTTTCACATATGCTTTCTTTTGCTGCCTCTCCCCATAAGTTATAGGAGAAAAAAATCTGTAGAAAGTAGAATGATGACTTTGATTTTCCATAAATGGGATCTCAGCATTTCCGTTAGACTATATTATTGTCTCTTACATGTGTGTCCCAAATGTAGCATCTTGGTTTCTTCTGGCTAAAGTGTACCAAAGCTACTCCATCAGTAAATATTCAAAGAGCCCAATTCCTTAAAAGATCATGGTACATAGCCTAAGCTAGAACAGGTCCTGTTCAAAGACTACCAGCTGTGCTTGGGGAGCTCCAAACAAGAGGGTAGAAAGGAATCCAAAGCCACAAACACAGATGCCTGAATGTCTGATGCCAGAAGACACTGATACTAAGCTCTTGGTCATTTAATATCTGTTATACAAATATGGTACCTGCCTACGTACAGGTGGTGTAACTTTCCAACCAACTGAAGGCCCCTTCATGGAGCTTATGCAGTTCTAAGACATTTTCCACTTTCATTCACCATTTGAAATTACAGTTCTTAGGCTATTACCAAGTATTTACTTCTAAGAACTTATACTGGGGATAAGAAGGTAAGAGGAAGAAAAAGATTACTGAGGTTTGAGAAAAACACTCTACTAGAGAATAAACATATAGCAAATGAGATGCAGATACACCAACAACAAAGTCAACCAACTGCCCAAATTTCCAGGCAAAGTACATGCCAAGCTGTTGAGGAGGGCAGCAACGCATGCAGGGACTATTTGGGCATCCAGCAGTCATTGATTGAGGCAGAGCAGGTCAGGGTCTAAGGGTGTCAGTTCTGGAGCCACTGATGATGCCCCTAACTAGCTGAGCAGCTGGCACTAAATAATACATCTAAATTACTTGAAACACTGCTTGCACACACTCAAAAAATATCTGTTAGTATTAGCTTATTTTTTTATTCCTAACTATAATCCCCCATGGTGGAAACAATCCCTATTTTTGTTTATAGAAATTTAGCTTAAGCTTAAAAAACCTGCCTAAAATTATAGACCTATATCGGGTGAAGCCAAAGTTTAAACTCAGACACTCTTCTCATCAATAACTCATACAAATACTTCCAATATTTAAAATGCATTCTCTACCTGCAGCTTATGTCCTAAATCAGCAATTCTCCAAGTTTGGTCCCCTGACCAGCAGTATGAGCATCAGCTGAGAACTCGATAAAAGTTTTCAGGCCCCACCCCACATTGTTATTTAAATTTGACATTACAAGGGCAGCTATGTGCAATTTGTTGCTTCTATAGAGAATGCAACAACTTCTGCAGGAGCATTAAAGAATATTCTAGAGGATTTATGAAACACTGGAACATGTGTTTAATCAAGATTATGGTGAATTATACCATGAAGATCTTGAACAAAAGACAGTTGACATTCTAGAATAGCAGAATTTTAGTTTTACCTGGGAGCAGAGAGCTGAAACATATCACCACCAATTTTCTGTGTGACTTTGGTCAACTCCCACAACCAATTTAGCCTCAGTTCTCTTATTAGTGAAGTGAGTGATCTCTCATATCCCTTACCAATTTGTATTCTACTCAATTAACTCTAAATCTCTACCTGGCTAAACTTTTACAAATATAATGTAAAATAAAATATAAATCTCAGGAAAAAGGTGACCTGTCATATTAAGTTATAAGAAAATGAAATTCTTAGGTTTTCAAACTGGAGCAGAGAAGGAAAAACTTGCAAGGGGTTAAGAAATGTCATTATCCCAAGATTCAAAGTGAAAAAACACATAGAGTACAGGGAGGGAAAGCCTATATGGTATCAAATTAATAATATAAATAAGTTATCTTGTGGAGAGCAGAAAAGAAAATATCGTTAGCTCATTCTCACATGAAGTTCACTATAGTGAGGAGCTTTCATTAGAATCATAGCTGTGAACTTGAGTCCAGGTACGGAAAAATGCTGAGAATGGGAATACAGAAGTATGAATTCTGGTGTACATTCTGAACTAAGTGTGAGCTTAGTCTGGCCTCTCTGAGGCTGGGCTGCTTCAGCTATAAAATGTGTACAGATTAAACTACATCATGTGTTAGATTATTTCTAAATATAAAATTGTTTAATCCTCGAATAAGTATCAGACCACAGAAGTGAAGATGTATCACTGGCCCTTGCTTGTGGTGGGTGTGGCCAGAACCACCAGATAAAAAAAATGTAAAGCAATTAAAGAGACATTTCAGGAAAGTTTGTTCTAAGTATAGACTAGACTATAGGCAGAAGTCATGGTCAACCCAAAATGAAATTATCTTCATCATGAGGACCATTCTGATAAAGTTACATCACAAAATTTTAATAACAAAGTCATACTTTGGGGAGGGATAACCCTTCCTTTTCTAATATCCACAGCATGTAATACATTTACTTAATCATATGTCAGGTGCATATACAAGTATTATTGTATTAGAGAATAAAGGGGAAGAACAAACTAAATTTGGAGCTCACTCTCTAGAGATGAAAATAAGGAATGAGAAAAGTTTACACAGCACTGACATGTAGCAGGGCTTCCAACAAGGGAACTGTGGTGGAAGGAGGAGTCACCGTAGCAGCCCTATGTTTTACCAAAGCACCACTTCTCATCCTGGCTTCTTACATGTGGATGCTGCTAAGACCCTCACAGGGGGCCATTAGTTTTATGGCCTTTGTTATAAATTGGCTTCCAGTGATCAAGAATTCCTGGATTAGATGTACCCTTCTGCCTAAAAGAGGGAAAACCACATAAAGTGTAGTTTTAAAATTGAAAAATACCTCCAAGTTCTTTAATGGTTGGAGAGTCAGCTATGAACCATACAAAGACCTTGAAACCCTCCAAACTTGGAAATTCTACCTATGGAGACTACAGTGAAAAACATGGTGGCTAATGCATCAATGCCTCTTTCAACTCAGGAAATGGAAGTCAGAAATTTAAAATTGTTTTGAGAGATATTCAATTTTTCCCTCCCAAAGCAGGCATACTTGTGAAATACATCCATTCAAAGGGAGAGAAACCTCCTGGAATGATCTCCACTGGGAAGGAGCATGGCGTGTATAAGAAAAGGGAAGGCCTCCATGTGACTGGAACAGTGAGAGAAGGAGGAAGAAGATAGAGAACAAGGTGAATCTGGAAAGATCAGCAGTAACCAGGGCGGGGAGGGCTTGGCAGACAACACTATAGACCTCAGCTTTATTCTTAGGAGCAATAAGAAGTCATGGAGAGGTTTCATGTAGGAAGATGACATCAGCATATCTGCCTTACCAAAAGATTCCCCAGTGGAAAAAGAAAAGATTTTCTGAGAGTCAACAGGATCACTTGAGTAGCTTAAACTCCAAAGAATCCTCTCTGTGTCTCCAGTTTGTCAGCAAGGAAAGTGATGCAAACAGGAGTTCATCATCATCATTACTTGTGTTGCCATCATCAAAGGCTGGGGCCAGCAGAAAACCCCACTCCCTCAAGCACATCTGGCTGTCACACAGCTGCATTCCAGTTCTCTTATGGGTCTGCATGCCAGTGCCAACAGCAGCACAGAGAATATGCTCAGAAGAGAAGCAACACAAATTAATTCTGGCAGTTACTTGGCTCAGTTTTCAGAATCCATCTTAAAAGCAAAAGCATTTTTCAGTAGTCAAAGGAGAGGGAAAATGCTAGCAACAGGCAAAATCGCTACTGGACCTGTAGTGACTGTGGCTTACTTAACAGCAATGCCCCATGAATATTTTTTTTGCTATGCTTGCATAGGGACATCTGTGTTTACATCAGAGAGTGTGAAATATAGGCACAAAGACAAAGGACTAAATAGGATTAAACAACCAGAATCACAGTTTCATGTGGCATTTAATAGCAAATATGGGGCCAGACCACATGACTGGCAGTTACGAAATGGATAAACACACTGGAATGAAAATAAAAAACTTCTTTGACAATCAAGAAAAATCCTTGCATTTTGGCAATGCATTAATATGCCTGGTGTTCCCCTTTCCTCACCCTCAAAACCTACTGCTTATTTAGAAAAATATAAAAGAAGAGTGGGATGGGCAGATGAGCGGTCATATAGGATCATTCCTCTTTTAGCCTGACCCTGAAATTCCTCAATCAAGAAGGCATTCCCATGCATAACAGAGGCCCCTACTACAACGAATTCTGATGATTTGTAATATCATTTGCTAGAGTTTTTATTTTTTGATAGTGTCACACAATTGGCTCAACTCTTTAACAAAATATAAAGCATATGATGTCTCTAGTAGAAAAATGTTAATGAAAGTTGTATTTAGCAAGCACATAGAGAAAAACACATGCCCCCATTCACACATAAAGCTACAGAAAACTTTAAAGTAATAACTCTATATATTTTTTAAAAACATGAAGATAAATGAGGCTTTCTAAACATGAAACCATAAAGGGAAAAAGTTGTTTGACTTGGCTATATAAATTTTTTTAAATTTCACATGAGGTAAGAGTGGTAAGCAAATTAAAAACAAAAACAAATAAGGAATCATCAATACAATTCTGAAGTTATGGAAGAAAATTCCATCAACTTTAGTCGTTTTAGTTTTTGACAATATCATTTCTTTTGGAGATATTATGCCATCTCTTAACAACCTTGCAAAATAAATGATAGCATTATAGTTAACCTGGGAGTGTGAGGGAGGGATGGATATTATTTACTGTCTCAGCTTGATCAGTGCAAACTTGTGCAATGGCACAGAGCTCAATCTTGGAAAAGCCCCACACTTGCTTTAATTCCATGCGGTCACTGTCTGGCAATTTTTAACATTTTTTTTAAAAAGGAGCCCTACATTTTCATTTTGCACGGGGCACTGCAAATTATGTACCAGCCCTGCACTTAACTGTCCTACAAACTCCTATCTACAAAGCAAGAAGTTTTGTGCCAAAGAACACCAAGGTTCTTAAGAAAAAGCTCTCGTTGTGAAAAGTGTATCATCCCCAAGTAGAAATAAGGTTAGTAGTCAGACGGTAATAAAACAAAGTAGAAAGTAAGACACAAGGTAGAGATGAAGCTCCAGAGGAGGTGGCAGTTACATCGTGGCAGGATGGAGTAACTGTCTGTGGATGAGACAGCTTTTACACTTGGCTCTGAAACAAAGAGACTTGAACATGGACATTGGGGGAAAAAGGCAATAGAGGCAGTGTGCTACATAAAAGCACAGGGACTGTCTGAGCACATGGAATCATTTGGTTTGCCTGAGGAAAGAAGAAACCAGGCTGAAAAAGCAGGCCAGAACTGGCTGTGGGAGGGCTTGAATATCCAGCTAATGAAGCTATACATAATTCAACAGGACCTGTGAGCCATTGAAGGGTTAGAGAGAGAGAACCAACTGGTCACAGTCATAATTTAAGGAGGATTAAAGTTGGCCCCAGGCAACGAAGGTCACTGTGTCATCTCTCTGGATTCCCAGCCCTGTACTACATTCACAAACGATGTGGACTTAATGCTTTCCACAGCAGCCAGATGGGAAGTGACAGAAAGTCAGTGCCTACCTCTTTTTAATTCAACAGCTACACTTTACCTGCTCTAAACTGACCAACGTGAAATGTTCACGCACTCTGGAGAGCCAACTTTTATAGTTTAAGGTCTGAATTGCCAGAATAATAACAGATTTAGGCAGCTCTGAGAATAATATAAAAGTCAAACAATATCTAGGGTCAACTGAGAGAAACATCTCCAACCTCCATTTCCTAAAAGGGTGCCTCTAAAACATGTTTTTTTAGTGGAGTTATACCAGGAAACATTGACAATCCCATTTCCTTGTGAAAACAAACTTATGGAAGCTGAAACTAAGGTCGTAAGTTCCCAGCACTTAGGTACGTAAGACAAATAATGGGCTCTGTCTTAAGCCTTTCATTGATTACCAATTGGAATCTTTCCCTAGGAGGGCTGTATCAGAAGAAATCAATACTTGTACTTCAAGGCTTAAAAGTTACTATTAGTGTATCTCTCTCCATATACACTTACATACACACACACACCTGTATCTCTATGTATTAACATATACATACCTCTCGACACACATATCAACATATTTACACATATATCAACAAACAGCGACACACATATGGTGTCTGAAGAACTTAATTTCCTTGCACACTATGCTAAACTGCAAGTAGAAATCTACTTGGCCCCTTCTCAATGTTTCATCCAATTTCACTGAGGAAAAAGCCCAACATCCTACTGATACAGTAAACTTTAACATATTATTATATTTGACACGAAATTAGGATTTTATTGCCTCTTTAGAATATGAAAAATAAGTTTAATGTGAAAATAAAAAACATAAAAAATGAACCAGAAACTAAATAAATTAATCACAGGAAATACCAAAGTAAGGAATATCAAAATTCTACCTGAAGGAAATTTAATAAATATTGCTTAAGATGTATCACTAAAGCAAAAAGTGAACTTGATTTTTTTAGCTCCATTTAAACTATTTCTTCACCAAAAATTATATAAAATGAAAGAGCCACTTTAATATTTTAACTCTCAAATGAAATCTTAGTTGGTGGTACACTTCCCTTTAGCTCACACAACGATTCTGTTCACAAATAAAAAGTGATACAAAACAACTACTTTTTGAATAAAAAAGTCATAGCTGTCAATATTGTTTTAACAAAAAGTGTTTTCTTTAAAACAAGCTAAGAGAAAAAGAAATACATTTCAGTGAATCTCAGTGTGTTCCTAAGAAAAGCTTTTTTCATTCTAATATTCATGCTAAATTGAGTTATTATGATAATATATAATATCAAGAAAAGAAAAGCTTTTGATACTTCAGAACTGCAACATAAGATGAATTTAATTTGAAAAATTAAACTCAAGATTAAAGGATAATAAGCATCTTCTTGGAACTTTTCTGTGTTAGTCATCTGACCTTTAATATAGAAACTCACACAAGAGATGATTCAGCCTTGCAGGGTAGGTTGCTTTAGAAGAGGCACTATAAATATATTAACTGATACATAGCTAGAGATGGACCCAATATCCTTTTTGTTCTAGCAAATTCTCATTTGTTTCTCTGAGCGGCACTCCAGCATGAGACTGTTGAATGACATCTAACATTCTGACTTAACCACATGCTATGAAAATAGTCACCAGAAATATCAAAAAGCCAGTGCAAAGTCTTGAACTTCCATGGATTTGTGGACTACTAAGACTAGACTGACATATAGGCCAAAAAACAAACAAACAACCTTCCCTGTGCTTCAGAGAAGAGGGTTGTATATAAAGGCATTAAATTGTGTCAGAAAAAGAAAAGAAAGCATCCTACCTTTTTAAAAATTCCATATACTCGGTATGCTTTATGAGTCCTGTCCTCATCATTATTGTTTGAAAACATTGTCGATCAATAGCCCAAAGCTTCACATTTACAAGAGCTGGAGAAACAGAAAACAAACAGAGAACAATTAATTACAGAATTTTAACTGGGAACGGTATCCTGCAAAAGAGATGAGTTATTCATGAGAGGTATGAAAATGACTTACCTTCATTTAAAGCTAATATCATAATGTCTTATTGTAAGAAGTATTCATAAGTTTCCATACCAGTATTTATATGTAATAGACGTTTCCTATTGCTCTTATGTCCTTAAGGAATGAAAATGCCTAAGTACACATTGAAAGTATTTTGTAATTCCACAACAATATAGGAAGGAAATCGCATGGAGAGAGGTTTACAAGTAATAACACTCTATAGTAATTACACAGAAGAGTGTTAATGACTCATATGACCATATTATCATTGTAGAATTAGATGTGAAAATTCAATTTTTAGGTTTAGGGGCAAATTTAATTGAATAGAAATACTAATAATTATACAACAATTTCTACACAAAGCTCATTTTACAAATTGTAACCTGAGCCTAAAGTTACCACATAAAATTACTAGATACGTTTGTTGAATTTTAATTTTTACTCTTACCACCACCTTTGACAATGAATAATTAAGCGTTGAAACTAAACATCACAGAATTTTACCATTTGATCTATTAAGCGCATAACTAAGAGACAAGTTTTAGAAAAAGATAGATGTTGCGATGTAACAGAACAATATGTCAAAATACACTTAGGTTTTAAAAGAAGGTATATTAAAATCTTGGTAATTGAATCCATGTGATGGATATACAGGAGGTTTATTTAACTATTTTACTTTTATGTATGTTTGCAAATTTTTATAACAGAAAATGTTTTAAGTGACCACATGAACTGAAAAAAAAGCCAATGCATGTATCATTCCATGGGGTGTGTGTGTCCAGGGATTTGAGCAAGTCCACTGAATGGAGCCAAGATGTAGTTTAACGAGCCAAACAAAGAGAGATAAGAAAATGCAGTTTCTCGTCTTCATAGTTCTCAGACTAGGCCCTGTGAACGCAATGGATGGAGATGTGGGGTAAGAGACAGAACACAGAGCAGTTAGGTCGTGTGTGTGTGCCTTGTGGGAAGGGCCTAGCACACAGACGATTGTGGGGAAGATAATAAAGGAAATATTGTACTCTAGGGCAAACCCCTCTCTTAGAATTTTACCTAATTTTTCCTTACAAACTGTTTGAACCCAGAAACTAGAACACGCCTTCCCTCTCGGCTGGCTCTCTATTGGAGAAAAAAGCTACATACTTCAGCAGGAAAAGAACAAAGCATCAAGGACTTATGTGTGCGTGGCTCCATTTCAAATACCCTTTAAAAATGAACCTACATCAAAAACAAAGCTCATCTCACAGGTATTCTCCGGCCACAGACTAACTAGCTGCTCTGCTAAACCCAGGCTCCTTTCCAGAACACCTGCTAACTAGGACAAACTGGAAGACTGCATGATACAGTCCCGCAGGACTGCAAAAATCCGGAGAAAATCCATAAGAAGTAGACCATTACAAACCAATAGGACTGAGAGATGGACAGAAGGTAACGGAGTGGGATGAATGCACAAACCAGAGCACATCTGGGAGGGAGTCGGGGCTGGAACAAACGGAAAAGGCTGAGATGTGGGTAGGGTTGCTATATGATTTGAGAGTAGGTTGACAGAGGGCCCTGGGAGCCAGTTAGATTGAAGCAAGGATTAATTTGACAAACAACAAAAACACTTATATATCTTAAAAAGACAAAACAAAGAAACAAATTTTTTAAAGATTTTATTTATCTATTTTTAGAGAGAGTAAATGGGAGGGCAAAAAAAGGGAGAGAAACATCAATTTGTTGTGGCCTCTCATGTGCCCTTCACTGGGCACCTGGCCTGCAACCCAGGCAAATGCCCTGACTGGGAATTGAACCAGTGATCCTTTGATTTGCAGGTCAGCACACAACCCACTGAGCCACACCAGCTGGGGCCAAAGAACCAACTTTTTAGATGCTACACCATGAGTATATAAAATAATTTTAAATACTTATAAGAATCAAAATTTTCTGTGTTCATCATCATTCTTAACGGTTTCTAGCTATTTCCAGTTTAGAAATGTTTCCCTCCAAAAGACAAATATACCAACCAATATTGTTATTTTAAAAATAGTGGCAATAAAAGTAGTTGTGTATATATACACATATTTAAATGCACCTCAAAGGGACAATTAGAAACAGAAGGTCTAAGTAAAGCATACATACATTTTAAGGTTTTGCCCTGCAGAAAGACTTCACAATGTATACTCCTAGCAGCACGATGTATATAAAAGTTTCTATTACAGGCTCTTAAACCAATAGATATAATCACAGCTAGAGCTGAGATAGACCAAGCTAGGAAGGACATTACCTGGATTCAGAGTCACCTGAGTCAAGAGAATACAGACTAATATTGGTGCTGCCAAATAACTATGTAAAAAATTATAGGGCAGAATATGATGAAAGCCGTGTAAGGAAAATTGCTCTCTTAATAGGTTTGGGCACAGTTTCAAACAAATGAGCACCATGCAGGGGCCACAGCAGTTCAGGAGTCAAATCAGGAGGGTCTTGGTGAATATAGCAGCAATGAGCATAAGAGTAAAGGCTGGGCAGTTGTGTTTGGGGAGGCAGGCAGGGACAGTGACCAAGTTATCTGTAGCATTTTTAATCTGAGTTCACACTTCAAGGCCAGGCTCCATCCCTGCTCCCACCTATAAAACAACCTTTATGTCCTGAAAACTATTAGAGCTTTTTCTACCTATGTCATTCACTGGCACTTAGCACAGGTCACTGATACGATTCATTACCTCTGATATGCCTATATTGCACTTCCGCAGATAAGTCTGTGCATTCCCTCATAGAAATGTCTGCTTGTTTCTTATAACATCCCCCCACCTAAAAAGATGAGCTGTTCATTTGATAAGCACTGGATATATTTACTGATTATGTGATTTTATATATATGATGTTATGTAAATGATGCAATTTTTTTTTAAATGTAAGCCTAGGTAGACTCCAATGTTACATTAAAAAGTCTAAGCTAAATTTATCAGGTATCATAATACATGTGTTGAAAAAATCTCTAAAAACAAATTCACAGAATTCAATATTTTATCTTCTGATTTCCATTTATATGGGCTATTGAAATGTCTCTAAGTAAAACTGTGTTTGGCATATTTTGCATAACAATGAACATAGCTGGATGGGACTGCAGATTTATCCATGACCTTGGACAAGATGCCAAAAACTTTTTTATATTCAGCCAATATACAGATTAGTCAGGTCAGCATTTTATAGGTGGTCAAGCATGACTAATAATCAATCACCTTGCCTTATTATCAAAAGTGTGGTTGTATTAAAGTTGTGATTAACATCTTGCTTCTTAAACAGCCTGCTGTAGTGTCAGTCTGCTGCCTCCATAATTTAAAGAGGCCATTCAAAAAAAAAAAAACCTCTCCATTTACCTTTGATCTTAAGTGGTGTGATAATCTCTATAAGGAAGACACACTTCACAAATAAAATGTCTGTGATTTTCACACTGGTTAATGCTGTTGAACATGTAAATCTGAAGGGCATGAAGCAGAGATAGTATTGGAAAGAAATCATCCTTTTTGTTCTAGTTATGTATCCAACATTTTCTGCTGAAACATTTATCAGTGTTTTAGGAGTAAGGCCACACTGAACTCAGTAGAAAACAGGTAAGTTCCCACTACTCTGCAGTCTCTAAGTGTACGAGTAAGTTAAGGACACCTGCAATACAGGCAACATGTGGCCTTTATTTGGGGGACACCAAGGTCACAGGGGAAGGCACCAGAGAACTGTGCTAGACTAATCCCACAAATCCGGGGTTGGCCAAAATTCTCCTACTGAGGAATCCATCCGCTGTCCAATTCAAATGTTGGAAGAATATTGAGAAAGTGCATACAGATATAAAGCAGTTACATACTAGAATATTAACTTCGCCTGTATTTATTGTATTCCGACCCAGCCAACATTGGTGCCATGTAGAAGGGGGAGAAGACAAACATGCAGTTCCCACCCCACACTACTTGGGATCTCATGCAGAGGCCAATGGATTATTGTCTGTGCTGAATCTGGCCCATGATTGGTTTTGTACGGCCCAGTAAGAATGGGTTTTGTGATTTTTAAGTGGTTGAAAAAAACTTTTAAAATTTATTTATTTTTAGAGAAAGGGGAAGGGAGGGAAACAACAATGTGTGTTTGCCTCTCACGCACCCCAAACTGGGGACCTGGACTGCAACCCAGGCGCGTGCCCTGACTGGGAATCGAACTGGCAACCCTTTGGTTTGCAGGTCTGTGCTCAATCCACTGAGCTACACCAGCCAGGGTGGTTGAAAAACTTTAAAAGAGAAATATTTCGTGACACATGAGAATTATATGAAACAAATTTTAGTGTCCATAAAAAGTTTTACTGGAACACAAACATGTCTGTTCATTTACACATTGGCTGAACAGAGTGGTTGTGACAGGTCACCTGTACTGCACATCTTGGCCCTTTAAGAAAACAGTTGCCAGCTCATGACGTGGTATAATAAATAAGCGAATCAAGAGTAAGTGCTAGCAGTGGGTAAATATCTGGAGCTGTAAACACACAGAAAAGGCATCACACTCCCCATGGAGAGGAGCTGAAGGCTGATTAAAGGCCTTGCAGAAGAGAATCATCTGAGCCAGGGTTCCTTGCCTGGTACTAGGGACTGGATGTTTGTTTCTCCCTCGAATTCGAAATGAAAAACCTGAACCCCTATTGTGACAATATTTGGAGGAGGGGCGTCTAGAAGGTAAACAGGCTCTAGTAGAATTCCAGTGTGTGGGGGTGTACGAGGGTTCCCCACACCAACAAACAAGTCTCAGGACACTTGGTGGGTGTCCTGCAGTTCAACTCAAGTCTGACACAATCTACCTAGAAATGGGATCAGATTCCACAGGTTAAAGAGTTCAGTCCTGTAGGACTGCCCCCAGCACTTCTGATGTGCTAGCCGAAAATCCAGGTTGTTAACTGTACATTGACAGACTGGCTATAAATCAGAGGTTCCCAGGACACCCTCAGTGAATTTAATTTGCTAGAGCAGCAACTCAGAAACATTTTACTTACTAGATTACTGGTTCGTTATACAAGGATATATCCTTGTAACTCAAAGCAGTCAGAGGGAAGAGATGCTCAGGGTATGGACTGACGCTGCTTCCTCCAGACCCCACTCTCCTCAAACCTCCTTGTATTCACCAACCAGGCAGTTCTCCAAAAACCTGCCCTTTGGAGTTTTACAGAGGCTTTATTACACGGGCATGATTGATTGAATCATTGGCCTCAAGTGACTGATCCAACCTCCAATCCTTGTCCCCTTTCTGGCAGGACTGAAATTTTCAACCCTCTAATTGTATAGTTAACTCTCCTAGCTCATACACCCTCCCCCCAACTCCATCCCCCACACACACCCCTCCCAGGCAAGTGGAGTCCGAAAGTCAACTCTCATCTCTTAGGCAGTTCCAAGGCTTTATGGAACAAAGTACCAGAAACAGGAATGAAGGAAAACCAAATATATATTTATTATAAATCACAATATGATCGGAAGTAATTAGGCCTACACAAGGGCTCGAGGGAATTGGTGTCTCTCTGCACACACCAAGGAAAGACCACGTGAGGATATAACCAGGAAGCCAGCCCTCACCAATTACCTGACCTTACTAGCACCCTGACCTTGAACTTCAAGCCTCCAAAACTTTGAGAAATAAGTGTCTGTTGTTTAAGCCACTCAGTCTATGTTATTTGTTATGGCAGCCTTCATGATGTAGAGATATCTGAACAGATCACTGGGAAGAAGCAGGGAGGGGCCGTAGGAGGAGTTTGCGGAGGCAATGGTAAACAGTCTAGGCCGGGATTGGCTGAGAAGCCGAATGCCGCCAGAGCGCATGGAAATAAAAAGAGGCCTGACACTCTGGGTCCAGGGTCCCCCAGCGGAAAGGGTGGCGGCATGCAGCAGGACCCCAATTGCTGTTCGGTAACATTAACCAAGACAAATGGGATCCACAGAGCCCCAAGGACTTTATAAATGGAACTCAAGGGACTTGTGGACGTGAGGAGGGAAAGCGACATCTTTATTTTTACTATCCTGTTACCGGAATTTCGCATTTTTTTCTATTAAAATTGTAGGCAGTAAAGCATGGTAGTCATTTGTACCAAGAGAGACCGTGGCTACTTTTATTGTCATATATTTGATACAGATATATGAAATATAATTTACACTAAATACTTAGAAATTATGTTGGTCACTAAATCCACCTCTAGATCTTATTTTTAATATGTTGTTTTATCACAATTTGTGTCTTATCACTGCGTTTCAATATAAATGGTTTCCTTGATAATCTTTTGTATCTTATTTTATACCTATAAAAACCTCATTCTTATAGGGGTCCATATGCTTCACCTAAATGACAAATTTGTGGCACCTGCAAGATTAAGAGGCCCTGCTCTGAACAAATCCTGGAGAAAGGATTTCCTCAGAGAAGGAGGCCATGATATTGGCAAGGGCGAGAAAGGGGTGATACTTAGTTGGTCTTCATCCACAGGGCCATGCAAATTATTAATAAGTAACACTCATTAAACAGCCACATCCCTCAGCTCCCTGACTACTATTCCCAGCCTTCCCAGGATTCCCTAAGATCCCATCATTCAGCAAATAGAGTCAGCACCGAATCCAGCAGGGGCGTCTCTGACCTTGTTCCAGAACTAAGTGTGCACAGGGAGTTGCTAGGTCATTTTAATGTCTCCCCAGTCACCACTACCAGCACAAGTGCTTTCCAGGGAGAGGGGTGTAAAGAAGAAAAGGTGGTTCAGGAAACTGTAGCTCCAGGGAGTTGAGGTGTTGAGTGAGGCGGGCAGTAGAAGTGAAAGTGAAAAGATAAGGAAAGCACAGAGATTCCTGTGTCCTTGCTGGGGATTAGGACTGGATCCTGAGGTCAGTGAGAAGGGGACACTGACGGTTTAAAGTAAGTAATTTACTTTAGAAAAGATATGTGAGCAGTAGCCTGATGGTGCACTGAAAGAGAATAGGATTAGTGGCAGCAAGGAGGGGGTATGGAAGAGAGAGAGAGAGAGAGGGAGAGAGAGATGGATAGAAAGAGCTAGAAAGAGAGAGGGAGGAGGGAGTTCTATGGGCTCTTTAATTATCCAAGTGTGTGGACCCTTGTTGTGGCAATAAAGCTAAAGAGATGAACGGATTTGAAAGGTATCGATGCTCTTGAACTGACAGGAAACGTCAAGGAGAGAAACTCTGACCCTAACACCCAACTTTCTAGCCTAGAAATATAAATGGGAAAAAGTAGTGGAATAATGAATGTTCCATTCATATTATTCAAAAGTATAGGTTGCAAGTGTATGTATCTGCAAATAACTGCCATTTTTAAGTTCAAAAACCATGCATATCATAAACTAACCTAAGTTATTTACAATGAGTAAATGAGGATATAATTTTCTTTTACCTCTTTGTTAGTTTTAGAACTATTCTTGCCATAATAAAGAAGTCTCTTAACATTTTGGAATCACTTGGTCCAACAGACATTGGCACTCTAGATGCCACCAGTGCCACAGAGAACACCGTGGCACTCATAACTTTGGAAATGTCAAAGAGGCCAAGATGAAAAGCAACAATTACCAAGCATTGTCAAATGCTTTATGTTTGGGAGACAATTTTTCCTTTTACAAAAGTTAATCAATAAGCTATTCAAATGGTCAATATGAACATGAGAAGATGCTTAACATCATTAAACATTAGGAAAATGCAAATCAAAGCCACAATGGGCTAGCACTTCACCCATTAGGATGGCCATACTTAAAAAAAAAAAAAAAAAAAAAACAGAAAGTAACAAATGCTGACAAAGATGTGAAGAAATTCAAACTCTTGTGCATTGCTGTTGGGACATGAAATGGTAAGACACTAAAAGAAAAAAATGGTGTAGCTGTTTCCCCAAACGTCAGTCATAGAATTAGCACATGATGCAGCAACTCCATTTTTTCAGATTGTACGTTAATGGAACTGAAAACAGAGACGCAAGCAGCTATTGTACACTAATGTCCACAGGAATGTTATTCTGGTCAGAACAGCTCAGGTGTCCTTTGAAGGACAAATGGATGAATAAAATATGGTCTCTTATAAAAAATGAAATATTAATCACCTTTTAAAAGGTATGAAAATTAGACATATGCTACATTATGAACACTGAGAATGTTATACTACATGAAACGGACCAGACACAAAGGACAAGTGTTACATAATTCCACCGATCTGAAGGACCTGGAATAGTCAAGCTCACAGAGATTGAGAGTAAAATTACAGTTACCAGGGACCGGGGAGTTACTGCTTGATGGGATAATGAAAAATTTCTTCGGACGGACAATGAGCATGGTTCCACAACAATATGAATGTACTTAATGCCACTGAATCACACATTTAAAAATGGTTAGAATAATAAAATTTGTTGTGTATACTTTACCACAATGAACAAATCAATGTTGATCAGCTGGATTTACTTGGTTAGATAACAAAACTGTGTTCCGTGTTTTGTTTTGTTTGTTTTATTTTCCATACGACTCTCAGCAGTATTTTTAAAAAGATATTGATAGCTGCTGTTCCAAGGCAAATTTCTGTGCCATAGGCAGTACTGGTGGCATTTCCCAGGTCTGGTGTGCCTCCTCTCCAGCCTTCAGCCTGCCCCAAGCCCTTGGATTAAAGGTTACCTTACCCCAAGCCATTGCTCATGTTAGTCCCTTAACCTGAATGACTTTCTACATGCCTGTCTTGTAAAACTCTCATACTTGCAAGGCCTAGCTAACAGTTATTTTTATTTTTTTACCTTTTTGGACATTTTTAGACAAAATTTCTTGCAAGCTTATTTATATTTCTATAGCTATTGATAATTTTAAGTATGCAATTTAATATGACAGCCATGAGCCATATGTGACTAATGAGTGCCTGAAATGAGACTGATGAGAATTGAAATGTGCAGTACATGTAAATTACACACAGGGTTTTAAAGACAGTATAAAAAAAAGCATAACATATATTACAAACAATTTTACATGGGTTACAAGTTAAAATGATAATATTTTGGATAGATTGGGTTAACTAAAAATGTACCATTGAATTAACTACACATACTATATTTTTAATGTGATTACCACAAAATTTGTAATTACATAGATCACATCACATTTCTACTGGTCAGGGTTGCTCTAAAATAGCAATACTCCTAACATATGCTCATTTCTTTTCATGCCTCTATTCCTCCCTGGGATGGCACAAAATGTGAGCTAATCAAGTACAATATCTCTGAAACTAAATTTTGTGTGTGTGTCAAGTGTTTTGTCTAAATAAAATCTGCCTCTACTCTTCTCCTTCACTGGAAAAATCACCATAGACCTTCATCATCTCTTAGGAGAGAACTAGTTTTCAACTCGAGCTGTGTCCAAGTGTTTCTCCTTTGCAGTGAAACATTAGTGAAGTTTTCTGACAAGGACTCTAGAACAACATTATTCCCCAAGTCAGACCCTGTTCTCCAGATAGAAGGTGGGTCTCAGTTCTAGCTTTCTGCAGATTTGTAGTTCACCCAAAGGGACTAGAAGCTTTGGGAGGCTTGGTGCAGGACGCAGGACAAGGAGAGGTGTCACGGGCTGACCTTCCCACTTCACCTTTGATGTTAAAGGGCTCTAGCTTAGACCATAAGGTTTATACTCAAGGATTTCCAGAAGCTGTACTTTAAGCCCTCATCTCCACCCCATTTCTTGACGCTTGAATCATCTGTGAGGACTCAGATATATGAGGACACTCATGAAGCCTACAACTGCTTCCCAGCATTAAGGCATATGTTAGCCTACAGCCAAGTTCTAACTGCCGACTGTCCTGAGACAAATGCTTCATAATTAGAGAAGGCCATTTTTTGTTTATAATGCATCTGGAGCACACTGATGTCTCTCTTCATTGTGCAAGTTGCCTCACTGTTGTATGGGGCTTATATTGTAAACTTTCTTGCTTAGAAAAGTGATTTCTTTAACGACATATGTATAGTCTATGAAGAGGATTGATTATAAAGCTGCATACTGCACATAAGCATAATCATTACTGTAAGCTTAATAGAAAAGTCACTCTCAGCATTGTCATGACATTCACGTATCTGAAAGGGTGTGGAACAGTGAACTGCCCTGTAGCCAAGCTGACGGAAATGACGCAGTTGTTTCTCTGAGTCCTCCTTGACTTCACACCTTGTACAGTGGAACTGGTAAGGCCTAGTAGTGACTTTGAGAATACTAAAATGTTAACAAACATATAATTTTAAAATTTACTTTTAAATATTAAAGATACTGGAAGAACCAAATGGATAATGATATATTTTAATATAGTTATAATGGACATTATCTTGGGTATAATTATGGAACATTTACAATATGACAAAACATTAGTTCTGTTGTATCCCAATATTTGTATCTATTTTACCTATATTAATCACGTGGGATATTCTTATTGCCTTTCTATCAACATGGAGACTGAGCATCAGAGCAGCTAAGTGACTGCCCAGGTCACACATAGAATAATTAGAAGATCCTGCTTCCTTCTGACTCCAAAGCTTGGGTTCTCTTTACTAGCACAGGCTTCTGAAATTGGGGTAAGAATATCTACTTTCCTCACTCCATTGTTCTGACCCAATTCACCCTACCAACAGTCATAGAGGAAGAAGGAAATATAAATTTGACTTTAACAATTGAGAGGGGGAAGATTTCTTAAATTTAAAACATAAGTGGGCTGCAAATTTCACCCAAGTTTCTAATATAATGGGAGTCTTCACAACTACTTCACACCGGAGACAGGCTCCTCCTCACAACCTTCTATGCCACCTCGCCCTCTCCCGGCTCTCAAGACCATGGCATGCCTAGCATACCCCCCTTCCTAATCTCCAATTACCGACAGCTACATTCTGTCATTAGGTGGCCTTCAGTGAAGAAGCAGTGTGCTTCGTTCCTCTGGCTCCAGTTTTTATGCTTGGGTACTCCCAGTGCTGTGCAAGAAGTCACCTTTGCAAGTTAAAGCCGTGTGAGCCTCCCTGAGTCCAGCTGACAGCAGTCACCAAGGGCAGCAGAGACAAATCTGTGAGGGCTCAGACATGCTGGAGTAAATTTGACTCATGAAGAATGCTAACCACGTCTCCCTTCCTGTTGGCCAAGGCCCAGAAACACCAAAAACTAAGTGCTGATAAGCAAAATGAGCTGTGGAAGCAGAGAATTCCCTAAGTATTCCAGTCTCTCCTTACAGTCCTTGTTTACAATATGCTGTGCTGTCTTACATCTGTTAAGCTAATGTGCAATTATTTAGGAACTTACAGACACCTAGCTTTATAAAAGTTGGCAATGGAGGCTGAAGGTGGGAGGCAGGGGTACAGGAATGAGAAAATAAGTAAATAAATAAATAAGTGCACCACTCAACCAATCAATTTTAGGTTAGCTGAAACAACCCAGACATGAAGCAAAGGTCAGGTATGTCAGAAAAGAAGAGCAGAAAGAATAGAGGGATAAGCGTCTAGATAATAAATGGATTTCTGTGTAACTTAGCTACAAATTAGGGACCAAGAATGAAAGGAGCCAAAAGACCCTCGGGTAATAACAGAGACATGAAGACTAAAATGCTGCAGGTTCAGTCTAATGAAGAACAGTAAAGATCACAGAATCTTGCTGTGAGCTACTTGCAGAGAAACAGGAAAGTGATAGGCTAATCTAATCAGTCCTATGAGACTGATGTTCCTACAGCACTATGCTAATCCAGTTACTCTACCCACAAAATATTGAATAGCTCCCTACAGCCGATAAATAAGGCAAGACCTCTCCATCTTCACATTTAATCTGTATTCCAAAGTACCTTTCTAGCTTCATCTCTCACAATCTCTTACATGTACATTTATCTCATCCAATGATTCTAATGTCCAGTTTCCAAATTCACCCGTTCTACAGGTCTTTCCTCCAATTATTTCCTTCTACATAAGATAGTTCCAGTAGCCCTTCAAGACCCAGTTCAAAGGCCATCTTGTCCATGGAGACTTTCCAGTTTACTCACCCCAGCCAGAATCAATAAATCTCTCAATCTCTCAATCTCTCTCTCTCTCTCTCTCTCTCTCTCTCTCTCTCCCTCCCTCCCTCACATCTCTATTTCCATTGTGCCTTCCTTCTGAGTTACTCATGTACCTAGAATTTCTCTCTCTCAATTTCTACAATCTTCTCATTGTGCCTTGTTATTCATGCACCTAAGTAATATCAGTATCATAGTCCACTATGAGTACAGCGATGTTTTCAATCTGTGGGAAAAAAAGGTGAAGAAACTGAGGCTATTCAGTCTGGCTAAGAGAAAGGTAAACTCATTAACTCTCCTAGAAGATTTGGTGGGTTTATTAGACTTCCAATAAATTCATTGGAACTGTTTTTAATAGAATTAAGGCCTAGCCTGAAATCAAGAGTTGGGAGATACTTATTACAAACATTCTACCGGCATTTATTGAGATCTCACTATCAGCCAAGAATTATACTAGGCACTTGTGATACAAAAATAAACAAGATACAGACCTTGTTCTCAAGAACCTCCTTGCTGCTGAAAGTTAACTTGCTTAACATTTTCTCTTTATTTACACTCTCACTTCTTTCTTCCTTTAATTATTCAATTTTATGATAATAGCTTCAATTATTCCATCTGGGAAAAAATTTGAATCAGTCTACCACATAATGTTCCTAGTGGATTGAGAGGCAATTCCTTTTGACTTGTCAAGAGCAGAACTAAACCAGTATTTAGAATTCACAGGGTGGCTGATAAAGGTTCAATATAAAGGCAAGAGGAAGGCAGCAATGGCTCAACCTTGTACTAAACAGCTTCCCATCACAGCTAGGGCTCCAGCAGACCACCTGATAGAAATGGCAGAGAAAGTATTTCTGAATCAGATAACAATTCACTTGGGTCACCTCAAAGTAGCAATTGAACTATAAGATTTTTACCGTGGCTAAAAGATCAATGCAGAGGAGTGAGTCCTAGATCTCCATAACTGATCTAGTTATTTTGACAGTTATCTGAGGTAACAAATATGATAGTTATTTTGAGGGAACATCTCCCTGGGGATGGAGCTTTGTACAAAAGAATGATGATTTAGTAAGAGACCCTATTCCAGACAATCATATGTCCAGAAAAAAAGATCTCACTTGCTGACTTTAATGAAGGAAATGGTATCTCAGCCAATGCTTTATGTACAGATTCAAGGCCCAAGAAGTGGAAAGGTACAAGGCAGCATGCTGCCACGTGGAAACCAGTAAACTGGGGTCTGGCCTGTATAAGTACCTTCCCTATACCACACGGCATCTGTGTGGCCTCGGGCAAGCAATTTAAGCTTTCATTAGTTGACTTTAGGTAATGAGATAATAGCGTCTGTCTCATGAAATTGTTCTCAGATATAAATGAAGTAACTTATGGTACATACTCAGCATGATAACTGGTACCCAAAATGCTACTCAGTCACAGATGTCCTTTAATGATGTTACTATTTCATAAATATACAGGAAACAGAGGAAGAAATAAACACTAACCTGTGGGGCACTAATAATGAATTCTGAGAGGCTTGAAAAAGGAAGAACAGTTTAAAGCAGTCATGACCTTGTCTCATTACCTCAGAACAAAAAGCAACATTTCTTTTTCAATTGTATACAGGTTCAGGCAGGCTTCGAAGTTCAGAGGGAAATTAGGTAAAGACTAACAGTGTGTTAATATGGTGACACAGAAAAGAAAGCTGGCTACAGCAGCACAGAGCTCTTTGAAGGCTAGAAGTGCATCCTGTTCATCTTTTTATCCTCAGTGCAGTGTGTCCCTAATTACTGGCACATTGTAAAGAGCCAATAAAATGTTTGCCAAATAAATAATTCACACACTTCTGCCTAACACCCGTAGGTACAAACATCTCCCAGCT
Source organism: Tonatia bakeri (assembly GCA_004024845.1). Lineage (NCBI taxonomy): Eukaryota > Metazoa > Chordata > Mammalia > Chiroptera > Phyllostomidae > Tonatia > Tonatia bakeri. The sequence goes on along the minus strand of PVIA01002098.1, from coordinate 73,632 downwards.
CTTCATTTCTGGATAGTTCTTGATTCTAATATTAACAGACCTCATATAATTGATGTGAAAGCCTGGACAAATTCTAGAGTTGAAAATTATTAACCATTTTTAGAGGAAATTCTATACTGGTTTCCATAGTGGCTGCGCCAGTCTGGAATCCCACCAACAGTGCACTAGGGTTCCCTCCTTTTGACCCAGCAATTCCACTGCTAGGATTATACCCTAAGAATCCTGAAACACCAATTCAAAAGAACCTATGCACCCCCATGTTCATAGCAGCACAATTTACAATAGCCAAGTGCTGGAAGCAAGCTAAATGCCCATCAGTAAATAAATGGATCAAAAAACTATGGTACATTTACATGATGGAATGCTACTCAGCAGAAAGAAAGAAGGAACTCCTACCCTTTGCAACAGCATGGATGGAACTGGAGAGTATTATGCTAAGTGAAATAAGCCAGGCAGTGAAAGACAAATACCATATGATCTCACCTTTAAGTGGAACCTAATCAACAAAATGAACGAGCAAGCAAAATATAACCAGAGACACTGAAATTAAGAACAAACGGATAGTCACCAGAGGGGAGATGGGAGGGGATAATGGGGGGAAAAGGGTGACGGGTTTTCAGGAACAACTATAAAGGACACATGGACAAAACCAAGGGGGGTTGGAATCAGGAGAGGGAGGTGGGGCTGGCTGGGGTGGGGGGGAAGCGGTGGGGGGAAATGCAGAAAACTACTTGAACAACAATAACATTTTTTTTTAAGCATGAAAATTATTAACCAGATGGTCTATGATTCTTTAGAAAAGGAAACAGGTTGGGTGACCATCCCACTTTAATAAGATTCATTTTCAACAGGCTCTTCTGTACGTAAAGGGTACACATCACATGGCTGAGGCTACAAACAGCACATTTGGGGCTTCAATCTCTGGCAAGTTACTGAGATGGTCTTGCTGGCAGCCTCCTTATGGTGACACACTTTCCTGCAGGTTGGCACAGTTTGAACAGTGTGCCTGATTCAAAAATATCAGCACATGGTTTGATAAATGTCACTGCACATCTGTGCATAACAACAGAGTTTAAGTCTCAAATCTCATTAAGGAAATGGTATTACATCTCTAAGTCCTTTTGTCCACTGGGTAGACGGCATCCCTAAACACCACCCCAAGATGTTGAAAACATACGCTTACCAATGTGCTAAAAATCAGGCCAACACCTAAAAAGTCGTACTAGTTACTTTTCCTGACAAGTTCAACTATGTGACTTCAACTCAGAAATGTTATTCAAAGTTAGTCTCCCAAAGGTGGGGTTTTCCTTTTTCTAGTCAATTCTTATATCACACTGTTTGTTTCTCTTTTCCCAAACAGTGTGTCTATATTCCAGAAGTCACATATTTGGTGTATTCTCAATTAATCCTCTTTCTTGAGGAGAAAAATGATGTATCTATTAGCCCCCTGTTGTCCTCCTGCAGAGCTCACTGTGGACATGCTTTAGAAGTTTCCACTTTCGTTGAGTCCATCTATATCACCTTAGCTGCAAAGGAATACCTCTCCACTGCCACCTTAAAGCCAGACTCAGAAATAATATGAACCCGTTCAAGTCCTCAGATAAAAAGGAAAATCAATGCTTCTGTCTAGGTCCCATTTAACATAGCTGGTTAAAAGAACACAGATGCAATACTACTTCACATTTATTTTCTAGGCACCAGTAGTCTTTCAAAAAGAAACGTCCCATTCTGACCCATCTCTTCTTTAGTAAATGATATGTAATCCTCTAAGTTTGGCAGAATTCTCAGGGGAAAAAAATCACCAGGAAAGGGAGCTCTCTGACTGTCTCCTCCACGGGCATATGAAGCAGACAGCCAGAAATGTCAAGTGAGCTCAGCTGTTTCACGTTTTAAAATCATCTACTTTTGGCACATTATGAGAATGCCATTTGCCGTCTTGTGATTTTTCTCATCTGGAAGATGTACAGTGTCGCAAAGAAAACTGATTATTCAACAGCAATGAGAAAATAAGCTTTAATTGACCTGGATGCAGAGGGTGGTTGTGCTATTATGCAAATGAAAACTGGCAGTCCTTACACTGTCACAGTTGAAAGCAGCAGCAGCATCTGTATTTTACAACTGTATCACGGTTTCTTCTGAAGGAAGAAAAGATACTGAATTTGTAGAAAGAAGTTCCTCTGCTTCAAAAACATTAAAGACACTCCCTTTTCTTGCACTCAGCACCATTTTCACACAATGACACCAACAAAAATATTCAAAGTGCAGACTACCCACTTAGTGACTTGCCCCGGTCAGCATTATTGGGCCAACTCCTTCAGCAAGTAATGGTAGACCAAGCATAGCCTATTATTTGCTTACATCGTTTAAGGATGCGTGTTTGCTAAAAGGAGGTGAAGACTGGGGTGAACGCATGTAGCAGAGTTATTCTGAAACTCGCAAGCCTGTCAGCGGCATCTCTTCTGTGGGGAACCACCATGCTGGGGGATTCAAACCCAGTGCCCCATTCCTACATCTTCCTCATCCTCTTTTCCCCCTTTGAGTGTGTGATCAAGTTGCATTTCTGCTTAAGTTTGAGCGAGTCTGGTCTCTGGAGTCCCTGGAGTCTCAGGAGTGCTGAATGCCTTACAATATGCTAATTCTGGCAGGATCATGAGCTTTAACACACATGTGCATAATATAGAAAGGAGATTAAACTTTGAAACCTTTAAGTATTTGAATAGATATTTTACTGTGGTTTTCTGAGGACTTTTACACATATGGTTCTAAATTTTTGAAACAATACTCAGATTTTGAAAAGTTATAATTCCATTTTATTAGTAAGGGGGAAAAAAGACCCAGAAAGATTAAGTGATATTATGAAGATTATCCGCCAGATGCTGACAGCTACAGAGTTCATCTTCCAAAGGTCTGTCAAGGGCCTTTTCAATTCATATATCACATAATTTTACCCCAATGACCAAAAATTTATGGACCATATGGTACTCATTTAAAATTTATATTTTCTTAACCGTAAATGTGAAATGCATGACCTTTATACAAACTAGATTATTTCAGTGATAAACTGCCTAATAACTTACATGTTTCTAGAAATCTTAAGCAGTCTAGGTGACTTGATCTAATTCTGAAAAGTTATTTTTGACACTAGGTAGAATCATTGGGAAGCACTAATATATAAAGAAAAACAGTACTAAAATCGTAAGGGAGGACTGAATGTGATGCTGTTTGCTCCACTAATATTATATAAATATTTAAGATACACTAGATGCCGAGTACTGGAGATACAATAGCAAACAACAGACATACACTTCCTGTGTTCTAGGAGCTCACAATGTTTCCGGGGTGAAGAAAACAAACCGAGCAGAATCAACCAAGTTCCAGGCTCACCTGGCCAGTTCACAAGGTGTGCGGGGAGCCGCAATGGGGAGCACCTGATCCAGACCAGAGGGTTAGAGTTCTCTGAAGAAAACGTGCTCACAGTGAGGCCTGAAGGAGGCTAACTTGTCCCAAAGAAGAAAGGGAAGACTGGTCAAATTCCTAATGTTAATGAACTTAGTAACCCTTTCTTCAGAGCTTTAAAAATTCAAAACATCCTACTTGTTCCTTCCTTTCATTCCTAGCTCCATCCCCAGAAGACACTTTTTATTCAGCTCAAGGCCATAAACTCCCAGCACATGGAAGGCATCTTTACCCCACACGGCTCAGTTCAGAAACAACATACCACCACCCAGATCCCACCTTCCTGCCAAAATGTACCCACCACCCAGATGGCCATACTGTCCAATTTTGTAGACTCTAGCCATGACTTTAGATCTTTGCCAAAATCATCAATGAAATAGCAACAATCTCTCCACTTTCTTTGACTTCACTGATACTGCTCACTTCATTCTGATGATATTCCAGGTCTCTAATAATTACCCCACACATCCTGACAGTATCCTTAGGTAGAGACTTCCAGGGATTTCATATCTATTTTCTCAGGTATAACTACCACCACCTGCTGTAAGGAGGTAGCAAACCATGAGAAATGAAGACAACACAGCTTAGGCAACATAACCTAGGGGCTACAACTGGCCGCAGACACATTATTACACTGTACAGATAAAACAGTTACCACCTTAAGGTAACTATGAGTCTATTTATCTGTATTGGCTGAATGCGATGTCTCCCCAGTCACTGACAAAAGTAGCAAAGTGTGCTTTCTTAAAGGGGTACACTCTCATTAATCAGGTTTTATGTATTTAAATATGGCACAAATGTATTATGTCTGTTCGAGTGCAAACATTTATTGAGCATGGCATCAGGCTGGTGTAGCCTTTGACTGTGGTATAACTCACTTCACTGTGTACTCTAAAATACTGAACGCTGAGTTGGGAGCTATTCAGAAGAACTTGCCTGGAGCTTTCGTGTTTCTTACGTCTTGTTTCCTCCTAGTACGACTAAACAGAAACTTGAAATCACTATTGTAAATCAGTATGATAGACATTCGTCTGTTACAAGTTGTATTTTAAAGTGTCTGATCATTATGTTGTACATCTGAAACTAATGTTGTATATCAACTGTAACTGAAAACTTTTTAAAATCAAAACAATTAATTTAAAAAATATGTTGCATTTAAGTAGGAAGCCAGAAATACATTATAGAATTTAAATTTCACTGCTTTATTGTTCTTTTTACTGGCCCTTAAAGCTTCCGTTCCCAGTGTTTCTATGAAAATTTTTTTCCCTTTCTTCACTGTTCCAAACAGGAAATAGTGATAAAGAGGAATACAATTATGTCCTGGTGGGAGTGGAGAGAAGTTTATGCAAAGGACAAATCTCAGAACTGAAGGCCAGAGCTTGGACTGAAAAATACCACTCTTCTTCCCCTCCTGTCTCATGAACTAGTTTGCCACCTACCTATTGTCAATAGCTGATTTCTTAGGCCATTAATAAAAAAAAGAAGAAATAAAGAAGTTATTTCTGAGGAGGACTTAATATTATTCCAAGTGTTTTTACATAACGATAATCATATTTCAATTTTAGGGCTGAATAAGGAAGAAAGACTTACATTCCCAGCGAACAACCTGGACTCTACAAAGGGCGCAGAGTATTTAATTAGTCACGGTCTTCACACTCACTGTTCTCCTGTCACAAGTCAGTCTTTTCCCATCACTGCCATACTTGTCCTTTCAGTGATAAAAAGGAAGATGAGATACAGAAACAAAAATGTAATTTTTAATTCCAAAGCCATGACTATTTTTAAAACTACACTAATAATGGTAGTCTAATTGACGCTAATGAAACTACGCAGACAGATCTAGACTTAGGAAATCGTTCCATGTTCCATCAGGAAAGGAAGTTTAACACTGTAATCATATTATTAGATAAACACCTGAAGAAAGCATATGGTGGCTTTCTTCACAGAAAGAGGGGTGGCTCTCTGAAATACGTAAGGCAGATGTCCCCCCATAACCTATTACCGGCTATGAGGTACAGTCACAGTTCGATCTAAGTTGTTATTGGGATTTTATTTTAACTCTTATGGTTAAAAAGACAACCAACCTGTTCTTCCAGCTTGAAAACAGCAGAGCACACATCCTGATACTGAAAATCAGATGGGAGTCACGTGCGCATGCACACACACACGGGCTGCACTGGAGTACCACAGGGGGAAAGGAGTTCCACGGGTAATTTTCAACAAAGCGGCCCATCTCCATATCAGACACATGGCATTACAAGTCAGGGAGAAAGAGAAGAATTGAAGGGTGCCATCTTGCCTGCACAGCATGCACTTTCTCTTTATGAGGCCTCAACTAAGAGACTCTGCAGGCAGCCTAAGAACTAAGTGCCCTGGAAATGGAGAAATCAGAGAGCCTGTCCAACAGCAGCCTCCCACAGAGTGGGGGAAAACACATTAGACAATGGAGCACAGGGAGGCCTTCCCCAAACAGAGTGTGACAAATAGCAACCAAGTATAATAAAATGTCAAAAGGGAGAGAGAAAAAGTTAGCGAAAGTGCCAAGGGCCAGAGCCAACCCCTCCCAAAGATTTAACCACTTTGGAAAAGATTGTTAATCAGTTGCCACATTCCTTTTGCAAGAAGCTATGTTCCTATTTTTAGGAGTGAGTCTTACTTTTAACCAAACTAAAGTTCACAACACAGATTTGCCTATGCACGCATAAACTATCTCATTTGCAAAATAGAGAAACAACCTTTTAAGAAGAGCTTTCCAGGGAAGTACAATTTGTGAGATCACTCAAGTCCTGCGCCACTTCAGAAGCACTAAAGCTGTGGTCCTCAAACTTTGGAGGGCACTGAATCACCTACAGGACTTTTAAAAACAAGATTGCTGGGCTCCACCCCAAAAGGTCCTTGATGAGGGCTCAAAACTTACATAGCTAACAATTTCCAGCTGATGCTGTTGGATGCTGCTGGTCCAGGCATCACAAGAACCTCCTGTCTCAGAAAAAAAGGAATGGGCACATGTACCTTTATGCCCAGGCTTATAACTAGGCCGTGGGGAGCAAGAACAAAGAGAGCACTTACTTACACACTTTAATCCTTTCCAATATATTCAAAACCTATAGAAGAAATCAGGAGGAATTTAATTGGGGTAGAATACTGATTTCTTTTTCTAAAATAAATTATTTTCTATTAGTAAGGGTCTTAGATCAGTGCTTTCCAAGCTCAAATGTATATAAGAATCACCTGATGACTTCGTTAAACTGCAGATTCTGATTCTATTGGTTTGGAGTATGGCCTTAAGTTTTATTTTCTAACAAGTACCCAAGTGATACTAATGCTGCAGATTCAAGAACCTCACATTGAGTAGCAAAGTCTTACTATCACATAATTAGAACCTGCTGGGAACCACCCTGCCTAGTTTCAGAATCTGTAACCTCCCCATGGCTAAGGCTGAGTGAGCGACCTTCAGACCATAAGCCACTAAGGAGACAAAGCTTATCTTCCTGGAAGGGGCACCATCTCTGTCCCTTTTACTTCACCCTGCCTGGCCCCCAATGCTTGATCAGGTAGCCAATGGCGGGTAAGATTCCTCAAGGGAGGGACAAACTAAGACAGACTCAATAATAGGGGCCCCCTTAGGGGGGCTATAGCAAAAGTGGGTGATGGACCCTCACACCTTGGCTTTGACATAGCCTGAGTCCTCATTCTGTCTGTGAGAAGTATCCTAATCTCTTGGCTTCCTTACTTCCCCTGCCTGACTTAAGCCTGAAACAATGACACAGGGTAGTGTAACCCTGTGCTGGAAAGGGCGGATTCCCCAGGGTGATCAGGCCTAAGAAAGAATATACAAAATCCTATGAAACCTGCTTTGCTAAGAATGCTCTCAATTAAATGATAAGGGTCCAAGCAGGAAATGAGTTTGTTTCCCAAAGTTTTCTAGCCTGTTAGCTACCAGACCCTGACTCAGAATAGGTCCTCATAGTTTTTTGTATGTTATCTATTGTTCGATTCTTATTGTCTGACAATGATTGATGAGCTTTACCTGTATTCCTATGCAATTTAAAAGCCAATAAAAGACCATTGAGGAAAAGGCTCTTGGCCCTTCTACTTCGAGAGATCGGCCACCTTTCCTCCCCAAGTAGATCATGTCTTAGTAGACTTATCCTCATGCGTAGCAGCCAGGGGTGGGGGTGGGGCCCTGCGGATGGAGCCACCCCACAAGAACCAATGTAGCCCAAGGGTTTAAAGCAAGGACTCAGAAGTCAAGCTGCTTGAATTCAAGTCCATGTTCTGTCACTTACTAGCTGATTTGGGCAAGTTACTTAACCTTGTTGTGGCTCAGTTTGCTCTGTAAAATTAGGTTAATAACAGTACCTACATCACACAGCATTGTAAAGATTAAGCAAGTCAATGTACGTAAAGCAGTGCTTGGCATGGGGTAAGTGCTTAACAAACATTACAGGTACATACAGAAAAAGAAAGTTGATTTGGTTTTACTAAATCTATTTGTACATTTGCCTTTTTCTTTTCTTTGCATTGCTTAAACTTAAGCAGTTCTTGTTTAGGATGGAAGGCAAAAATCTAATAAGATTAAATATTTGATTTGACAGAATCCTTCATCTGTCTGCTTTTTGTTACTGTATTGTTTATATTTCTTATGCCTGTATTATATGTAAAATAATGCTGTCCCTAAAGATGACTGATGTCAAAGAGTTTTTTATTTACTTTTTTTTTTCTTTTGCATCCAAGGAGGTATTGAACTAAATCATGTGTATGTGTGGAGACAGTTCTGGTGATAAGAAAAGTATGCAAGTAATTTGCCTAATGTTGCAGATGTAACTGGTAGTGAATGTTCGCATATAACTACTTTCTTGTTCCGTTTGTAGAGTGCAATTACAGGGACTTCTAACTCCTTCTACCACACACATCTTCTTAGGACAATAGTTTTCACAGACACGCAGAAATATCTAGTCTTCCTCCTGCTTAGCTTGCCCTTCTGTGGAGAGAAGTCACGCTAATGTCAGCTGTGACTACTTAAGCATCACTGTGCCAGCCTTTGTTGTCTAAGGAATGTAAAGTTCTAGAAGGTGCTGGCTGAATATTTATGAAATGAGAAAAACAATATTTTTTTCCATTAACCATATACAGAGATTTCCAGAGGCCCAAGCCACTGCTGTGAGGAAGGCACATTTTGCAATGTCTGTCTGCTTCCAAACGCCAGCATAGGAAGACTGTTTCTGCGAGGCCGTCGACATGTTATTGAAAGGGTAATCTGGGATAATTATGGAGGCCTGAAACTGCACCTGCTATAATTTCACTCTTGGCTTCGGATAAATGGCCTCTTTTAAAATGACAGCATAACAGAATAGCTTTATAACCAACAGCTTTCTCATATCTACACAATTTGTCTTTGAGATCATGAGTACAAAAACACGGAGACATTGCATGACTGAAATGTCTGGTTTTTAAAAATTCTTTATAAAGCAGAGAGGGCATTTGACTCTGAACAAGAGAACTAATTATATCAAAAAGGGGAGAATTTTGATTTTGTTAGTAACAATTGTTCTCTAGATAGAACACAGTAATTATTAAGAATATCTTAAATAGGATTCCATCTAGGAAGGCACTCCTCTCCTTAGAAGTCATTTCCAATGTTGTCGGGACGTATGAAATTACTTGTGAGAATTCCAGAATCTGAAAATAAATTTTGCAATTTTAGGGATGATAAACATTTCTCCTGAGATGTGTGTGTTTGTTCTCATTGTATATCAAAGGTTTTTACTACAGCACCTTTCTCACTTGAATAAGGAGAAGAGATAAGCTATCCATTTATTTCACAAATAAATTACAAAACTTCCCATAAATAATCAAAGACAAGTTTAATAATCCTCCCAGATTTCTTAGAAGAAAATTTTCCATTCATCAGTTAATACATTATGCAATCTTTAGCCAAGCACAATGTCTTTCATGAAAACAATTTACAGACATAAAAATCATTCTATCAAACCAAGCCAATAATGGATTAATTTGAAAAACTTGTGACATGCCTTGAACCAGACCCAACCAAAGGAACCAAAAATAAGTAAAAGCTGATTACATTTTTATAAATTACTTGGTATCTTAATAATATTGGCTACATAAAGTTTCCACAAATATGTGTATGCAAATATATTTTAATACTTTAAATACTTCATATATGTATTAAGAAAGATATACTCCTATCATAAAAGTCATTTCAAATGTGGATATTACACATATCTTTTTCTTTCACCTTTGCCCCAAATTGGATGGAAGCATATTGCTTCCATAAAATTTATAAAGGCAAGAATACATTTTACATATTTTACTCACATGAAATGGTAAAATAAAGTTGTCTCTCAGCTGTAGCAATGGAGAATGGAAAAAGTATCTGGAAAACCCCAAGAGCTGTCTGTGCAGCACCAACTTTTTAAAGTGAATAACTTAAAAATGCACGCACAGAATTGATTCACATGTAAATTTCCAGAAGTAAAGGATTGCATTGAAATACAGCTATATTTTAAAATATATTACCAGAAGCTTATTAGCATAAAAGCTTTGCTTGTTTCAAATATGTTTAACAAGATACATTTTGGAATGATAAATACATACTATGAAGTACTTAATACACATTATTGAAAAGATTCTTCAACTATGACATAGCATTCCAGCTCTTACAGCTATTTTTCCTGTTCTGTAGAATGGGAATACTAAAATCTGCCATATTTCTCTCAATTACATGAGAAAATGAATGCAAAGGCATTTGGGAAATTACCATGTACAATACAAGCACAAGGAAATTAAAATGCTTGTTAACCATTCATTCACTAACAGCCTACATTTCATCTGTCTTGCATTTTGCACAGGCCTCCGTTATATGATTTTCTTAGGCCCTTGCTAAAGGGAGACCACACGTGTAGCCCCTGATTGTGTTTTGCTGGTGAGAAACTGAAGACAAAAGAGCATATGATTTTTTCCCAGGGTCTCCCTTGAAACCAGCACCAGTCCCTGCACCCAAATTTTATTCCAGTTTGTTTATTATTCTTTTCATTATAATATAAAACCTGAGAGTAAACTTCAACAATCTGGGAAATTTCAACATGTGAGTTTATGAAGAACTCTGACAGGAGAAAGGGGGGAAATTCTATACTCAGAGATCATGGCTCACTTAAAACTTTATTTAGCCCAAAGATGAGAAAGGGTATACAAACCACTACTCATTTAAACCCCACCCCTACCCTTGGCTGGTGTGGCTCAGGGGATTGAGCTCTGGCCTTCAAAACCCAAGGGTCACCCCTTCAAAACCAAAGATGGGGTAGGATCAAGGGTGGGAAGTGGGGATAGCTGGGGTAAGGGGGGTGGGGCTCAGGGACAACTGGACTTGAACACCAATAAAAAAATGTGAAAAAAATTCCTTGCTATGGCACATGCCTGGGCGGCAGGCTATGTTCTCAGTAGGGGGCGTGTGAGAGGTAACCAAACTATGTTTCTGTCACTCATAGATGTTTCTCTCCCTCTCTGTCTCCCTTCCTTCCCCTCTTTCTAAAACTAAATAAATAAAATCTTAAAAAAATAAAACCCATCCCTAACAGCAGAGTATGTTAATAGGAAAAGCCTATCTAGTTTGTAGAATGTGATTACAAATTAAGTTTTCCTGTCCCTCCACACCTGAAAGAGCACGTTATACCAAAGTCAAAATGGGAAATTTGAATAGTCATCTAGGTCTTGAAACAGAAGAGATAACACAACCAGGCTCACAGCAGCCCCAGCCCTCTCTTCTGCCAGTCAGGAATGTGGGTGAAAAAAAGTTTTCAAAACTAAAGTAGTTTCTCTCCAGATGACTCAACTTAACAGACATTGGGCAACATAATATGAAGTAGCAAAACCTCAAAGTCAATAACCAGGAAATGCCCGAGGCAGGCAAACCACAAGGAGAAATACTTGCCAGTGGCTCTTCATGAGCAATAGCATTCAGAATGCAAAGGGGGTGGCAACTGCAAACCATGACAGACCCTGGAGGCAACAGCTGTGGTCATTAGCCAGGAAACATTATAGATAAAAGTTTGGGCTGGGCCAGAAGGGAGGGCTTTCCCTCTTCCTTCAGTCATTTCTGATCCTATGGAGAGAGCTTTCAAGAACTCAGCCCACAATGTCATATAGTTAATGACATCATATGATTTGGGCTCAATAACAAATTTTTAAGTAAACGCAAATATATTTTGTTATGATAAAAAAAGTATAATTTTTAGAGTCAGATACACCTGGGTCTGTGTGCTGATTTGATCACATTTAATGGCAGTGAGGTATCTAAGAAAATTTTAAATTGGGGTTTGGGGTCTGCCTATATCACCTGCCTCCTAAGTGTGACTATACATAAACCGATTTGCTTGTCAGAAAGGGGACCCACGAAGGGGAGCCTTCTGTACTGTCACCCAAGAGGAAGGTCGGAGAAGAGAGAAGTGCCTAGTCCCAACCAGGACTGCCAAAAACTGTAGTTCCAACCAAAAACACAAACCATGTAAGGGGATTTTTAACCAAGCATCTAACAGGATCAAGAGAACATCGTATAGGTCTAGTGAATGAGGAAACTCAGAAACAAGACACTTAATGGCTGGTTCTTTTCTGGGAATTGACGGCAAATCCCGGACTCCCTGGTGAATATGTGGATATCTAACAATCCTAGCTTTGCTTACAGCCCTGTCCCCTCTGTCCTCCACCTGCATTCTAAGGAATTCCAAATACCTCTTCCTCAATGCAAAGGGAACACCAACAGCCTCCTTATATTCCTTTCAAAAACCAAAAACTTTGTAAAGATTTCCAGCCTATCTCTAACTGAACAGCTGTTAACATTATTAAATAGAATATAAAGACACTGCCCTCTGAAGTATTTACGTTTGGATAACCTCATTAATGTCAGCACCACCTCAAGGATAAGGAATGGGTATCTTGCTTGTTCTGATACCTCCCAGAACAAGAAAAAACCTTTCCCACAGATAAATATCACGTCGACTCTTATAGCTATAAGATTATTTCTGGCCACTTTCAAATTACTATGTTTTTCCTGCCTCCAGCCACAGAAGATTCAGAAAAATGAAAATTGAGTCTCATCAACCAACCACACATTTTTTAAAAAGCTTTTTGATTAACTTATTTTTTAGAGAGACGGAAGGGAAGGAGCAAGAGAGGGAAACACCGATGTTCAAGAGAACCACTGATCGGTTGCCTCACACACACCTAGCCTGGCACCTGGCTTGCAACCCAGGTATGTGCCCTGGAGTTGAATGGGTGGTCTTTCAGTTTGCAGGATGACACCCAACCACTGAACCACACCAGTCAAGGCCAACACCACAGGTTGTTTTTGATAAAATTAAAAATTAAGCATAATTTACGTTTTTTTCCATTTTTTCTTTTACAATTCATTCTTCTTTTATCAAACAGAAACCCCAATAGTCTGGGCAAAACAAAGTAACGCACTGGCACATCACCTTCTGGGTTCTGCAGCCTCAGAAGCACACAGATGCAGCACCCAGAGCAGGAACACAGCCTCTGCTGCTCATCAGTGGCCCCGGAAGCAGGATGATCACCGTCCTCACATGACTTGAAGGCACTCAGCAGTGAGCACAAGGTCAGAGTGCCACAGAGTGGCTGCTCTCACACACAGCAAATACTGGGGACTCCTAATCAGATCCAATGTGGGAAACAGCACTAAAATATGGGCTTCCATTTCTGGTGTTAACTCCTATATGCTCAAAAGCTGGCAAACACTGGGGCACTCTAGGTTACATCTATCAAGCCTTTACCAAGCCTTTACCTAAAAGCATAAGTGATCAGACAGCTAAAACAGGAGTCACTGGAAGCAACCAAGATGTCTTTCAATAGGCAAATGATAAATAAACAATGGGACATCCAGACAACGGAATACTATTCAGTGCTAAAAGGAAATGAGCTATCAAACCATGAAAAGACATGAAAGAGCCTTAAGTGCATACTACTATGTGAAAGAAGCCAATTGGGAAAAGCTACCTGCTACATAATACTCTAAAAGAGGTAAATCGTGAAGTCAATAAAAGGATCAGGGACTGCGGGTAGTTAGTGAGGAGAGAGGAATGCATAGGCGGAGCAGAGAAGACTTCAGGGCAGCGAAACTACTCTGCGTGAAGCTGTAGTGGTGGATACATGTCAGCATTACGCACTTGTCACAACCCATAGGATGCCCAACACCAAGAGTGAGCCCTAATGTAAACTATGGACGTTTCCATAACAATGACCTATCAATGTGGGTTCATCCGTTGTGATAAATGCACCACGCTCGTACAGACTTTGACGGTGAAGGAGGCTATGTGCGTGTAGGGGGAGAGAATATGTGGGAAATCTCTGTACCTTTTTCTCGAATTCGCTGTGAACCTAAAGCTTCTCTGAAAAACAGTATTTAAAATAGACCAGTCTGGTGAGAGAATAACAGAATGCTATGTGAACATACAAGATGAGCGTCCTGTCTGGGGGCGATGAGAATACGCTTTCTGGAAGGGAGGGGGAAGAGCATTTCCTGTACTTTTTAGGTATGTTGCTTTCCATAACCAACCTGAATGTGAAGTGCTTCCTTTATAAAATGCGTAAAATAATGAATGCCGTGCCCCTTGTACAGATGAAAGGTTATATATGTAAATCCCCTAATAGCGCCTGGCAAATAGTAGACACCAAAAAAGCTCTTCCCTCACCACTATGTTACTACAGTACAAACTAGATTATTTTATTAGTCTAGAGCACATTTGTACACATTCTAAATTAGTTAACTTAAACTAAAATATTTTATTTGCCATTTTGGATGTAAAATGAGCTAATGACAAGATTAATTAAATTATGACTCTCATACAGACTTCTAAAGCAATCAGTCTTTCTGCCGCCTCGTCAAGTGGAGAGCCCCCGTGAAACACCAGAGGCCTCCGTAGCCCAGGTTTCCAAACCAACCATGTCTGCTCTCACCTCAGCCTATGGGCCACTGGATTTTAAACTTATTTTTATCAAAAGATATTCATTAAGTAGTTGTTAACTAGCTTTCCTAGTTAAGATAAAATATGTATTAATTTATTCTGTGTCTTTTGAGTTAGTAAAAATAGTCCTCAGTTAGCCATTACTATTTCAATAGCTTTCTGATTCTAGAAATTATTCCCCCTATATTTGTAGCTGTTTCATTTCGACATCTTAGCCAAGAGGATGTGCATTTTGACTTTTCTCCCATCCTAGGAAGTTATAATAACTAAGCATCAATACACTGTGGCTCTTCCTGGCAAATGTAATACAAGCTACAACATTTTATATATTTTGCTTATTTGGGGGAAGATCTTATAAAGTAATATTCATCAGTTTGGCTGTGTCTGTGCCTCTGTTTAGTGTTCTAAGATTCACGTCTCTGGGTAAAATAAACACTTTACCTGAAATGACCTTGTTTTTATTTTATTCACAGCCCACTGACTTAGTTCCTCTTTATATAGATACTCATTATTTTCTTTTTGTTTCAATGTGAAAACCAACAGAGAAAAGCAGAATAACTTGCTGAAGGTTACACAATGAGGTATAGCTGAGGTTTGAACTAAAACAAAGGAAGGAGTAACAAAGAAGAGAATATTTTGAGCAAATAATAAAGAATATAGAGAGTGATAACGAGGAGGAAAAGAAAGCAATGAATGAAAATATATGAAGAAGTGGGCCTCCTCAGCAAGATGAGACCCACTGCAGCATGCAATCTTGCAGCATGTCAGCTACCACGCTTGTCATTTCAAAATTTTCTTGTAATATGGCCTTTCACTGTGGTGAGCACCCAAATGAACCATCGACTTCAGTGCCCTAAATGAAGGGCAGCCAGGGTCTGTTTTTGATTTGAACTACTTGCAAGAAAGAAGGCAAGCAATCCTTGAAGACCCATGAACTCTGTTAGATCACTGTGGTGTTTGTACACTAAACCCACAAGTGAGTAACAGATAGCTTGGTCGCTACAAAGGTAGATTTTGCATGAAAGCTATGATTTAAAATCGTGTTGCTGTAGATCATAGGGCCTTATAACCTTCCCTGGGAACCGCTTTATGAGAGGTGACTTTTCTTGCTAAAAAAAGGTAGTAGAGTTCTAAACAGTCATTTAACTAACAATGTGGTCTACTGAGATGTTTTTATTATAAAAAGCAATGTATCGTACTGGAATATCTTTTGGGAGAAAATATATAAAGAATAAAATGAATATTTTATGAGCTTAACAAAATAGGATACCAGAAAAACGAAATGCTTAGTCACTAGTAATATCATTCTGAAAATCATCTAACCAAGCATCAATGTTTTAAAAGGGTTTTTTCTTAGATTTGTTTATTTCCATCAGCACGTTCATTTTATAAGCTTCTTAGGTATATTATGAAATATATATGTCATCACTGTTTTGTATAGTGTGTGAAGAGTAAGCGTACTGTACTTTAAGATATCCACTACATTTCTGAAACTTCGGTTTGGATTCATTGAGAATTTTAAATTAAATCTGTTATTTTGGTCTTTGAATTTAAATTAGGACTCTCATGTCTGTGAGGTTCCCATACATATGTGTGTATTCAATTTGGTTATTTTCTATTCCTAATCTGTCTCCTGTGGATTTGATTATTAGACTAGTCAAAACAAGCAAGTATCACTGGGTACTCAGATATTTGGATTAAACTACATCTGGGTGTGCCTGTAAGGATATTTCCAGATGAAATTAGCACTTAAATCAATAAATAGACTGAGTAAATGAGAGTGCCCTCACCAGTGCTCCTGGGCATCATACAATCAATTGAGGGCCTGAATAGAACAAGAAGGTGGGAAAAAGAACTACTTCTCTGTCTGACTGCTCAGCTGGAACATTGGTCCTCTCTTGCCCTTGTTCTGGAATTTACACCATCAGCCTTCCTGGGTCTCCAGCTAATAGATGAGAGATTGTGGGAATTCTCAGCTTCCAAACCATGTGAACCAATAACTTCTCATGAATATTTTTATAGATCTCTATCTATCTATCCTATTGGTTAAATTTCTCTAAGAACCCTGACTAGTACAAGTTTATGGTAAGATTTATATAAGATGATTTATGACACATAATATATACCTAATAAATATATAGGGAAAATTTGTAGACTCTCTGATATGTTATTATTTAGTACAGCTTTTTGTATATCAGTGTGTACATGTTGGCACATGTGATGGTATTGGCATGCATGACATATGTATATGGGTATATATGCACATAGATGAATACACAGAGCTGTTATCAGCTCTTCAAAGAGCTTATGGCCTTAAAGAGGTTTAAGAGGTACAGTTTTACAGAAAGTAGGCAAATTAAACACATACACACATCAAGTGCAAAAGCTCCAGAGTGTGTTTTGTTCTTGTTTCAGTCCCTCGAGCCCCTGTCTCTGCATCTTCATCACCATGTGCTTGGCACACAATAAGCTTTCACATGAAAGCAAAACAATATGATTCCAGTCACAATTTTCCCTCCCAGAGCATATCTGATTCACATTTAAGCAGTTACAGAAACCAAAGCTTCTGTGTAGCCTGAATTAGCATTCTCAATCAGCAAGTTTCCAAGGGCCTAAGAAAACTATAAATTATAAAATATACATTGATTTTTGTGACATTTTTAGTCAGAGCAACTTTTAGAAAATAGTTTAACTGGTACACTACAAATAAATTTTGATTTATAAAAGTGGGATAAAATGTTGGAAGAAGGATAAACAAAGAATTGTTATTTATCACAATTGATCAGAAAAACTAAGCATTACAGCACTATTTCTACGCCAACATTGAACTGTGATTTATAACTTGAATATTCATTTGAGTAAAAACCACTGAGCTGTGTATTAAATGAAGATTGATTTCATCTGGCCCATTCTACTGAAGACACAATTTTTACTAAGTGATGTACTCCATAGCTGCCAGTTAGTATCGCATGTCATGTAAGCACCAATACAGAGGAACATTAGACTGAAAAGTAAAGGTAATCCGCTTAGTACCTCTGTAACTCTACTTTCCTTATCCATCAGTCTACATAACTGAGGAAATAAAATTTCAGCCAGCGAATCTCCATTTGCTTATATAATCTCAAAGATTCTTTTAAAAGTACTATTATTTAAATAGCCAACTGTCAGCTTTCCAGCCTGAATTGATACATTTCCACTAAAGCAACCAGTCATCTAAATTTCTGTGGCCATGGTCACATTTTCTTTTTATTTAAGGTGTAACTGACATGTAGCACTGTGTAAGCCTTAGGTATACGACATTCTCCTTTCACGCGTTGGTATGTGGCAATATGACTACCAGTAGCATCAGCTAATACCTCTACCTTGTCACGTAATTATTACTTCTTTTTATGCTGATAACACTTAACATCTAATTTCTTAGAGACTTTGACGTATATAATCCAATTGACTATAATTACATGATTATGTTCTTAAGGAAAGACTTTTAAACTGAAGAAACAAAAGTAATACATGCTTTCTGAAAAAAAATCAGAAAACTTGGAAGAAATTTAAGAGAAAAGTGACTCATATTCTCACCACCAGGAAATAGCTACTATTAAAGTTTTTTATAGAATTTATCACATTTTTCTCCCATGTGATATATACTTACATTTATATGAATATATTTACAAATATATTTACAAAACTGTGATGTCATTTATACAGTTAATTTGATTTTTATACAAATATGGATATAATTCATTCTTTTTAATTCACTGAATAGTTCTTCATTTCTTTGTTCCACAATTTAGGTAATACCTTTTTCTATTTTTTTTTTTTTCATTTCCAATATCCTACCTTAATCAAAAACTGTAATGAATTGCCCTGGATATATAAGGGGGGATTCCCCCAAAATCCCAGAATTTATTTATTAAAAAGTGTATATTTATTTTTACATGTTTAAACTTCAGTCACATTCAGTGGGTCCCTAGAACATTCCCAAGCATGGAAAGCCAATACTATAAGGGGTCTACTCTCCAGAAGATTATAGGAGACCATTCTGCATGGTGTAGGCCCAGCTCCTACTTAGAAAGGCCAGTGGAAAGCGAGGTCTGGTACACAGGATCCATGCCCACAGATAGGTTCTCCCGTGGGGAATCAGGCCTGCATTGTACCTAGGTTGCTTTGAGACTTACTTTTTGCTGAAACTCCCTCACCCTGAATTGAGGCAGCAAACGTTTACTGCATATCTTTAAAGTAACTTCCTAAAATCCATGCTAAACCTCCTGAGGATGAGCCTAACCAGTTCAACCACTTTTCCCTTTGCATTTGCAGATATCCTTCTTCCGTAATGTAATTAGCAACATCCTCTCCTTTGTTTTCTGTAAAAGATAACCATCTAAAGTGAACCTGTGCATAGTAAATGAGGACCATCCTCAATGTAATGTGCCGAGAAAAGCCATGAAAGTTTGTCAAGGCAAGGGTTGGCAAGCTCTTGAGAGACTGGCCAAGGTGCTCTGAGGCGCTGTCCCCTTGAGAGAGTGGCTGTGCCTTCCCTTTTCCTCCACAGGACTCAGTAGTCTGTGTGAATTTGTCTCATCTCTTCCATAATGCTGCAGACCCCACGAGCCGGGGTCTGCATCAGAAAATAACTCGTTTTTTGGGGGTCTCCCCTTCTATATCTTTGAACACTTGTTTCCTTAGAACAAAATTCCTCAAAATAAAATTGCCAAATCAAAGGGTAAGCACATGTTTAAGGTTTTTGATACATTTTGCCAAATTGCATTTTAGAAAGCTTCTATCAATTCAAATAGCAAGTAGCTGGTATATAACAGTACTTATTTCCTCATCTGGTTTCTAACAACAGACATTCTAATTTTTGAAATATTTTATTCTTAAGAATAAATTGAAACAATAAATGACACACCAGTGTTGAGCCATTTGAAACTGTGGAAAGCTTCTTAGTAGTGATAGGTGAAAAAGAAACCCCATAGCATTGTAACAAACTCTTCAAATTTCAATTGCTTTGTTTTGGGAGGTATAAGAAAAGCATCTTCAAGAGAGTTACTTTGAACTAACTTGGGGGCAATTATTATAGTTACATGCATATATATAATACTGGGGAAGATGAAAGGCATTTCTGCAAACTGGACAAATGAAATCAGGCCTTGAGTCATTAATCCAACATTCCACATCTGCAGCTGCTAAGAAGGCCAGAGTTAGATGTCTATGGCAGCAATTCGTGAGACAACAGTTTCTTCACTTCTTTCTACCTTACACCCTTACACACCCATACTTTATTCTGATGTGAAATTTAAGACTTGCATTGCTTATTTATCTAGTAGTGTTATCTAAAACAGTAGTAGAGGCTGTGCACTGACATTTTTAATATTAAGATTATAAAGCCAGTTGCAGAATAACAAGAATATGAGATTCAAAATGAAGTAACAAGAATCTGATGGGAAATGAGAAGGAAAGAGGTGTTGAAAGACTGGGAAACACTAAATCAGGGAAGAAAACAGGAAAATTCTCAGTGCTCTGTCCACCCCGGTACTTTGCCTGACATTTACCTCCCAAGATCCAGAGTATAGGATACATATTCTGAAATGTTTCCAAATGCAACCCATTTCTGTTATGAGAAGGGAAAAGAGGCATTAAGAAGCAGGAGAAGTAATCATAATTAACGGTCATCGCCCAGCAAGCAGCCTTTTCTGAACAACCGTTTGTCTCACACAGCTCAGCTCAGTAGTCCGGCAAAACAATGAGAACCCACAACTGGGTGTCCCAAACATAGGATCCAGACCAGTTAAAAGCCTTCATACTGCTGATGGCTCTTTGCAGGGATTTTTGATGTCATAGCCTTTTGCCAGCATATATCTTTCTTCACACTGATTAAATCACAAAGTTACAACTGCTTTCTTACTATGCTGGTGATTTCTTAGGGAAAACAAAGAAAGGCTCCTTAAAATAAACAAACAAACAACAAACAAATAAAGCAAGCCAGCCAGCCTAGGAGTCTTAGCCCCATAGAATTACTTTGACTAGTCATTCAGATTTCTTAGACACTACATAAATTCTCAACTGTGCCAGGTATGGATGGATGGATGGACGTATTTATTGGTTCATGAAAGTAGTTCATTTGTAAGCACTGTTTGAGGGGATGATATTTTAAGATGCATTTTGGAGGAGATGAAAGGGTTGTATACACGTGTATTTTGGAAAGACTGATACAATAAGATTTAAATGTTCTCTCCTCTTTCTCTAAGAAAAGCTATCAAAGTCATCACATGTGAAGCCAGCCTGCCATATGGAAAATTCATCCAAATGATCTAAAGTAGAAAAGTTAACATTGAAAAAGACATCCTTAAAAAATATAAGCTTAATATGCCATAATGTTTTTAAATTATTATTAGAAGGTTAGGGTCAAAGCAGTGAGATACAGCAAAGAGTATTTAGTATGTGAAATCTTCTTTAAAAAATGGATGAATAATGCAGAAGGCAAGAATCCTCCCAATATAGAATTAGAAATATCAATGAGAGTAAGTGTGATTTAAAGAAAAAAGTACAGTTTTATATAAACACTTAGGGTTAACTCAAACATTTAATTTTAGCTTTATTCCTATCTACCATGTAGCCTTCCCATAATTACTTCTTTGTTTCATATACAAAGAAGGACCCCAAAAAAACAAAATCATCTTCCGGAGTGTGGGTCCCTTGTAGTCCAGGATTTTTAGGTGAGTATTCTAGGAAACTACCTGTATCAGTGTACCAGCTGGCGTTGTTGTAAGAGGCTTTGTTCAGTTTCAGTGAATTTTTTTTGAAGACTCTTTCAATGTTTGCCCATTTCCTGATGGGTGATTTACAAGTGTACCTGCCCACAACACTCTGAGTGTTCAACAGTTTTTGACCAAAAATGGCATGACCCCCATGTCCCACCCCTGCTATTCACCTAATCTGGCCCCAAGTGACTATTTTTTTGTTGTTTCCCCAGATGAAAAAAAAGTCCCCCAAGGGAAATGTTTTGCCAGTGTGGAAGAGGTGATACAAAAAAATAGCAGAAGTATTAAAAGGCATCAAAATTGGCAAGTTCGAAAACTGTATTGAGCAGTGGAAAACACATCTCGATAGGTGTGTTGCATCAAATGCAGAGTACTTTGAAGGTGACTGAAGTTTCAAATGTAAGTGTAAATACGGAATTTTTTATAAATAAATTCAGGAAATTTTTGGGTCCCCCCTTGTATATGTTGTATGCTAAACCATAAAGACTTGAAAGATAATTTGTTCTGTTCCCAGTTTCTAATACAGTTATTCTAAAAGTTGAGTGTAAATAAGAATCAGTCAGGGAGATTCCAAGGTCCCGCCCCACAGAGCTCTGATTCGGTGTCCTTGACGTGGGACTGAGAAATGCATTTTGCACTACCACCCAGTGTGAACATACTTCGCACAGTTTTTTCCCAGATCATGAGGAGACAAATTGTTCAAATAAATACCTAAATCACTCACAACAAACAGCTGTTTGTGAAAGGCCTCCAGAGATGGAAGTCTCCAAATCTGCAGGACTTCACTTTAGTTTTTATAACTGAGATGGTCATTTTTCTTATGTCCATCAAAAATGTCCACAATTAATTTAAGGCAAGATGCAAAACACGTTCATAGTCAGTGAAGGCTACCTAATTTTTCTGATTTGTGCTACTACAGTACTTCTGTTGTTATTGAATAATTTTAGCTTTTAAAAGCATCTTACCATCTGAGCTAGTTAACTTCACTAAGACTATTTGGTACTCAAAAACTAAATCTCATACTATCTTTTCCTTCCCTATTTTCCATATTTAAAAAATCTTTTAACAACTTTATGCCTTCATGGAATGTTTGATGAGGATTTGTAAAACACCATCGTGGGTAGAACCACAGGATTTTCTTTACAAATTTTGTTAGTCCTCAATCCTAGTACCTATTAAATAATAAAAGGCAGCTCACACAGGGTTTTTAATTTATAGACAATTAGCACAGTCTCCAAAATTTAATTATTGCCATGTAGAAAAATATTTGCTTTGCCGTTCCAGATGTTATTTGTGTCTGTGTGGGTTTTGCAAAATACATATTCTAGTAATATTTTAAAATATAATATATACCCTAAAAGAACTGTTTGTAAAAAAGATTAAAATTTTTTTTCTGAAATTTTGGCCAACACCAGAGATATGTAGAAGCAATAAATATAGTCAACACAACTACTAGCTTATTTAATAACCTGATATAGGGTCATTCCTAACTAAATTAATAACTAAAAAAAAATCTGTCTCCAGCTTTATCTGAGGAAGCATTTTGTAAGAGTGCTATGCACATATGTTGACAATCTGATATTCCCTCTCCCCCGAAGCAACATAAATCTGCATTTCATGAACAACAACTAGCTTTTATATTATGCATTGTAAAATTATGTGAATCCCAAATTTAATTTTGGAGATGTTTCTGCTGGGATAATAATTTATCCTATAAAAAAAGATTGAAGAAACCAATAGCAAAATACATTTACCTAGAAATGGACCTATTTCTTTACTTAAGTCTAAAATTAATACAGTCATTTCTTAATTATCAGGTAGTTGACTATCTGTCCTCTAACTTCTCCACCCACACCCCATCTTCCCACTCCTGCAGGTAATATGACTGGAGAGCTTATAAACCCATTGAAATAGCAGTCAAAACCACCACCACCATCAAAAAAGATGACACCACAGATATCTCAGTTTGTTTTAGCAGATCTTTACCTCTCATAAAAAATACTAAGATGAAACTAAGTTAGAACTACTCATTCAAAGGTCACCTATTAATGTTATCATATGCTGACGCTGGAATGACCTTCAGAGATCACCTTCTGCAACCGACTGATATTATGTGTAAGAACGTGGAGATTTAGGGAAGTTAAGCAATGAGCCTGTGATCACAAAGCTAGTAAGCAGCAATTTGTCCTGAGACCCAGGTCTTCTGATTCTGAGTTGACACATTTTTCCCATCATGTCATGAATGGGCAGACAAGTATTGAAGAAAAAACTGAAAAGGCTATTAAAATACATATATTTTTAATTTCCATCCATTAAATGCCCTTTATCTGTAACTCTTATCTAACTGAATTTCATGTCCTATAATCTATTTTATCAGAAGTTAAAAATATTTCCACCATTAAAATCATTATTCAAAAATGACCTGGCTATAACAATAACACTTTCACCTGATATATACATTTCTATGTATTATAGAAAAATCTTGGGGATTAAGTTCAGCTGTCTCCTCATGACAGGAGAGGACAGTGCTGAGTTTCCACAAGCATACATGCATGTACACCAAGCTCCACCTGTGATCTGGGTGTATAAGCATCTTGTGATCTTGTAACAGGGTGCAGCCAAAACAGGGGGACCCCAATAGGGATTTGAAATGGGGTCCAGAACTCAAGGTGTTCAGGAAATACTAGGATGTCCTCACCCCTCCCCCTGTAGGTGTGGGTTGAGGGAAGGAACAAATGGAGCAGGGCCATTGAGAGCTGTTTCGCATAGCAACAGCCTTGCTGCTAACCTCTAGTGTGGTCATTTAGCATATCTATAACCTTTAATTGGTTGCATAGATATGTTAAATAGCTGCAGCCATGCTCAGAGGGGGGGGGAATGGAAGTAACTTCCCCACCAAGATGTAACTGGGGGGCAGGTCCCCCAGTTACGGTGCCTGCGTGGGAGCTTGGAGAAGATTGGCTCCACAATATGGGGCCATGCCTGCCGAGACTCACAATGGCAGCTCTGTGAGAGTGAATCACCATGTGGCTTTAACAGAGTACCAGCACTCAGCTTTGGCAGAGTGGCCACTCCCCCTCCTTGCAGCCATTGAGGAGGGAGAATCACCCGGCTTTGGCAGAGTGGAGACTCCCGTGGCCCTGGGAGAGAGAACCGCACGGCTTTGATAGAATGGAGACTCCTGAGGCCCTTACGCAGAGAGAACCATACAGCTGGGGCAATGGAGAGAGAACCTCGCAGCTCTGCCAGAGTGGGGGCCCCCGCAGCTTTAGAAGGGGGACCCACGACCTGGCTTTAGCAGAGATCCTGGCGACACAGCTGATGGTGCCAGGAACTGAGGGAGGCCTACCAGCGGATGGATTACTGAGAAGAATTGGGGGCTGCCTGAGCCACAGACTTCTATTTCTTTTCCTGAGATACGGTACCCCAGACTGGGCAAAGGGGGGAAGGAAGGACTGCGTGCGTTTGTGGGTGTTTCAAGGGACTTTGGGATTTTGATGAAGACATTAGGTCACTACTTTAAGTTTGTATAGCATTAAATAAACATTTCCTTTCCTTTTCATGAATCTCGGGCATCGAGAAACGTCTTTCCTCTGGTGGCGGACATAATGAACCTGGGGGGTTCCTTTTGGGTAATAGCATATTGTCCCAGGCCCCCTCTTGTTGTTCTGTAACAATCTTAGGGGAGGGGCAGAGGAGGCTTGAAAGTTCCCTACAGGATTTTGATTACATTTACCTAGTGGAGAACCACTGAAAGGCATCCTGTGGATTCATTACTCCCAATAAAAAGTACCTTCACTTGAACATAAAACTTCACTACAGTTAATGCCACAGTTTACCATGAGATCGCCTAAATCAAGGAAGTTTTGGGTAGGAGAAAAGTATAAAATAAAGTAAAAACCACTCCGATGAGGCCAGATTTCAAGATGTCTCACACTACTTGTTAGGGTGCCTGAAATTCCCTCAAAGAGATTTATTCATCAAAAGACTTAGATTTAAAAATCTGGGTTATTTGGAAAGGAATTCAGGAACTGGCTGAGTCCCCCATGTTCCCTCCCTGACACACAGCAGCATAAACAGACTCGTTACATCAGTTCTCACTTTAGGAGACAGACTGGCGCTGAGAGGATGAAATCAGGGCCTCAACTAGCTTAACACTGTGGGAAACAGACAGGGTCACACGAAAGTCCTCCCAGACATGTAGACCCAGTGGTCTGCGGACCTTACTGAAACAGCCCTGATCGGAAAGCACACCATAGCTTTCTCACAGTTTTGCCTCAACCTGAGCCAGGTTGTCTGTTTTCATTCTTTAGAAAGAAAACATTCATCGAGTAAGATTCGAATGATGGGATTATCAACTTGATTATAATCTCAGGGCTATTCGTCTCCACCGAAGGCAAGCAGTTTATTTGATCTGAAGAAAAACCGGGGAGTGAGAATCTCTCTATTTTAAAAGCTTCCAGCTTTTGCGACTTCCTGCACTGATAATTACAGCAGTTTCTCCCACATCTGGTTAAACCCAGTAATGAAAGGTCCACAAAGGAAGATTGAAATTTTTGCATAAATGTGTTTGAAGCGACATAAGAGTGGGCTTCATCTTGTGTTTCTGTTTGGAAAGAAAGGCCTGTCACCTTGAAGAAAAGAGCAAGCTTGAGTATCATCCAGGTGGTACTTTGTCAAAGGATCAGTAATCAAGAAGGCTGGAAAGAATACCTCTTTATTTTGCATTTGTTCAGTATTTTCCAAATTTTATACTTTTTAAAGATTTTTATTTATTTATTTTTAGAGAGAGGAGAAGGGAGGGAGAAAGAGAGGAAGGGAAACATCAATGTGTGGTTGCCTCTCACACACCCCCTACTGGAGTCCTGTCCAGCAACCCAGGCATGTGCCCTGATTGGAATCGAACCTGCTATCCTTTGGTTCGCAGGCTGGGTTTCAATCCACTGAGCCACACCAGCTGGGGCTGTTTTCCAAATTTTAGTTTGTTTAAAAACATGTAATGTATTGTTATATTTACAACTACATAGAGAGATGATAAAAAACATCCTATTAATTGAATTATTATTCCAAATAATTACTCAAAGTAAAACAGCTGGTAAATAATAGAGCTGGGAGTTAGATACAAGTCTCTTAAACTCCAATTCTAACATTCTTTCTATTCAGTGACACCGACTTTTTAAAGGACAGAAATACAAAAACAACTCAACATGCACTAGTGTGAGTGTTCAGATCCCTCAGGCCATGACACCGGTAAAAAGAAAGAACGGATGCTCAGCAGAGCAGCTTTGCTGGCTGATGCTAAAGTGCTCTTTGAAGGGGTAAGCAAAAGAAAGGAAGGACTGTTTGTCATTAAGAGGCCGCTTCCAGGAGGTAGTTCATGTTTTCTTCTGCTGAATAGGCTAGGGAGAGGCTGGCGTGAATGAGGAGCCAGGGCAATGGGAACGCTCACTAACACAGACAAAAGAAAATCGGTAACAGGTGGGTATTTGCATTTTATCCAACACATTTTAGATGTAGAATTTAATTAAATATACAATTTTAGATGTATATTTCAGATGGAGAATTTAGATTCAATATACTACTGTGTTAAATATGATACTTTTGAAGAAAACGAACGTTTGATTCTTTATAATACATCTGTATGTCTCAAGTACACATAGTCAAGTTTGGGGCCCTAACACCTACATTTAGGTACAAGAAACATACTACCTAGCAGGAACTCCTAAAGCTCCATAATAATCTAAGACCTTATGAGTAACGCTTAACCTTGTAAGATACAGGAACCTGGGGATTCACATTAACTTAGGCTTTTGAAAAGTTCAAATATGGTAAATTGCATGATTTTCTTAGCACTCCATTTCACTTGGAATTTACAGTCAGTTTCAGAATTAAGAACAGTATGTATAAAACATATAGAAAGGAATGGATGTCAGATTATAATTTCTGAATGTCTTTGATTATCTACTAGGTTGCAAATGATAAGACAAAGGTAACGTATAACTAAAACTCTTAACAGATTCAGCATTTACAGTAGCTCTGGCCAACAGAAATACAGCCCAAGCCAAAGATTTGATTTTTCATTTTATACCACCCTCATTTAAAAGGAAATAAGTAAAATTTATTTTAATATTGTATTATTATATTAATAAAATTAGTGTTACTCTAGTTAATATTACTATTAAGATATCCAAAATATTTCCATAGTCATATCTTCTGAAATATACTCATCTACCCCACGGACCATAAGTTTGGACCCCTGAGGGCCAACGGCATTCACTTCTACCTGCATCTACAGAACTACTAGCTCAGAGAAAATTCTCTTGAGTAGTTTCCACATAAAGATCTCTTAAAAACACAATTCATAATTTAATACTACTTGAGTTCTGTGCAAATATTGTGCCTAGTTTTCATCTTTAAAGATGAGAGCCATAACATCTTAACATTAAATGAGTATTTGAACAATATAATTTGCCCTTGAAAGGAAATTATTTCCTATGCTAAGAGAAATGAGCTCTTTTTTTTTTTTTAAATGTTTAGGGATACCGATAGTAAGTAGATCAATGCCAATTTAAAAAAATTGGAAAAAAAATGTTTAAGTTAATAATAGTCATTCTTTCTACAACTTAAAACAAGCTGACAAATAAGTAAAAATACATCCTTTTGAAAGCATCAAAATGTCTTCTCTTTACTTTTTTCTGATATGCATTTTACAAATTATCAGCTGTGCCCTTGGGTTCACAGAATGGATATCAAAATACATTTTCTACAAAGTTCATTCAAGTAGATTGGACAGCAGGAAGCCACGTGGAATGCCATTTACACAGTTAGCCACTTTCAAATGCATACATTACTCAGCAGGATGTTTTCCTTCATTAACAACGACAACAATAACCAGAACCGTGATGTCCACCATAATAAAAGAGAGGACACAGACTATACTGGCATTTAGAAAAGCTGATTGCACGCTAATGCCCAGGGTTAAATAATTTCAAAAGCCAAATATGTCTAATTAAAGATGCAAAGAATTAGAAGAATTAAGAAAAAAGTAGAACAAGTTATCATCAATACTGAAGCTTTGAGCAAATTTTTCAGATAATTGTTGAAATAACGGGTTCCCACTGATCCTCTTGACAATTTATCTGACTTTACCTCTAACAGTCTTTTTGAAAAGTCCAGCAATATACTTAATAAATGACTAAGTTATTACAAGGTAGTAAAATCACTAAAGGTAGAAAGCTGTGCTCTTTTTAAACAGTTATTTGTATATGAATGGAGTGATATTCCCATTAATGAAAGAAGAGTTTTAATCCTGGAGCTTCAACTTACATTTACTGCCAGTCAAGAATAGCTGAAGCAAAATAAAATCTGATTATATCAAATGTAAACATTTTACCATACCAAAGCAATAATAACCACCAAAATTTTTAAATGGGAAGCACTTATTTAAGAAACACTTTATAGCATGTTAGACAAAAACTAATACTTGAATAAAACACACATGCCGGGGCAATGAGCCACGGTAGAACAGTCATTTTCAGACTGTGCTCCGCAGCAGTGTGTGCAGGGCCAGCCCGGCTGGCAGAGCTCCAGGCCCCAACCCTGCTTCAGCCAGGCCAGCTTTGCTTTCACTGATACTATTATATGCTGGACTTCTGAGTAAAGCTCTTGTCTGGATAAAGTGTACCAATGATATTAAAACAAAACTCCCAAAACTACCACTCAGGAGTACTTGTATGGGTTCAGAAAGATGTTATCAATATAGTCAGTGATAAAAGCTTATTAGAAAACTCCTTGATCCCATTTTGATTAATATACACAGAGAAATAATAAAATAATGTTAACAGATTAATTTATTTCTAAGAAGGAATATTAATATCTGCATATTCTAACTACACATAATGAATCAAACAATGATATCATACAGGCACATAGTTTTAGAGTTACTTTCTAGATAGCTTTCTATGTAACAGGCTTTTGAAAAGTTCAAATATGGTAAATTGCATAATTTTCTTAGCACTCCGTTTCACTTGGAATTTACAGTCAGTTTCAGAATTAAGAACAGTATGTATAAAACATATAGAAAGGAATGGATTTTTAATTTTTAAAAAATCAAAATATTTCCATATATAATTAAGATAAAATTATTAGTGAAATATTTTACATTCATGTTTTATGTTGGCTCTTTGAAATCCAGTGTGTATTTTGTACCTAGAACACCTTTCAATTAAAACTAGTCATATTTCAAGAGCTTAAACACTTGTGGCTAGTGGCTAACATGTTGGGCAACTCAACTCTACAGTGTTTTAAACATAAAATATAAAGTGGAGTCTTCCCTTGGCATAATAAATATTCCATATTTCCTCAATCATCTTACATCAAACAGCTTTAGAGACTTTTATAGTGTGGAGATTGCTGGGATGGAGAGTATAAGGGGACTAAATGGTAATGGAAAAAATGCAATAAATAGTAAATAAAAATAAATAAATAAATAAATACCTGATTAGGTTCTATTTACCCACAAATGTAAAGTCAAATTTGGCAAAATTTGCTTACAGTTCTAACAAAAAGTAGATATAAATCTAGCCAGCTGTGCAGAAACCGCTTTGGCTGGAAGGCAAGGGGCTTGCTGGGCTGTTCTTGGCAGTTGTTTTAGCACCAACTGCCTTCTAGCTTGTAAGGGTTTAGATGGACATTTCTATGGGGATCATTTACTAGATCAGACACTGGGAAGGTTTGCCTCCCAATCCCATTACAATCCTTAATAATCTTTGCCTCTCTTTTTTAAGAATGAAAGACAGTACAAGGCAGTCAGAGTCAGCCAGCCATCGGTTCTCCGGTGATGACAGTCAGCCCTGATCTGCCCCTGACAGCACATCAAATGGGGCCATCCTCTCCTTAAGCATCCCGAGCGTGTACAGTCTAACAGCTGAGCAGCTTTTGACCCCATATTGGATTGACATCTCAGAGTCAGAAGAATCTAAGGCAAATTCTCAAGTTCAGAATCAGTTGACTCGACTTATAAGTATATTAAAATTAGCTTCTTCCATACTTTAAAAGACACACAGAGAGAGATTAGTATCACTAGCTAATTCATATGTGTATGTAATTTTTGTAATAGAGTTCTGATTTTATTTGAAAGCATAATTGAGAGGGTTAACATTCCAAATTGAATTGCCTCATACTAAATGGAGCCCGTGGGAACCAAAACATTCTCATTTAATTCGGCACTGCCTTCTAGTGACAAATCACCTGAAGAAGAAGAAAAAAAAATTCCTGGGTGGCTGATCTAAACCAGCAAATATTAGAGACCTATGCTTGCATTATTTAAATAGTTTATTTGATTCATGTTGCCTTCGCCTACTTTGAAGGGAGATAAAATCCTCTTTTAATGGCAGACAGCAGAGATGGCGACCACTTTATTAATGAGCACTCCCTTCGAGATAGCATAATAGCTGTGTGAGATTACCTGAAGGTTCAATGGCTCAGCTGGTGATAGAAACGAACAAATCAAATAAATGTGTTTGAAGTGTTTGGTGTGTGTCAGTCCTAAGCATGGAGCTGTCACAATGTTACTGCAGATAATACATGTTAAAATTATGGAATTTATTGTAAGGAAGGAAGAAAGGAAGGAAGGAAGGAAGGAAGGAAGGAAGGAAGGAAGGAAGGAAGGAAGGAAGGAAGGAAAGAAGGAAGGAAGGAAGGAAGGAAAAGATCCACAAGATAGGAAACCCCATTTTGCTCTGAAGGCAGAAAGACCTGAGTTCTAATCATGGACTACCTCAAGCTGATCTTGTATCCTTGCTAACTCAGCCTCAGTGCACTCCAGTATCATCCTGTGCAAAACAAGGTTAAGCTAGCCATTTGGACAAGTGACTTTTGAAGCGAACAAATGAAAAAGCGGGTACCACATGATGAGTCCCCAATAAAAAAGTTAATACACTCCTTGCTACTGAAGAACAGGTGAATTGTGTAGTTGGAGAATTATGAACAGGAGCTGCACTGACATCTAAGAGAGGATCAAGATGGAAAGCTGAGGCTTGAGTGAGGCTTAAAGGACTCAGTCCAAGTAAGCACGAGAGGACAAGTGCATCAGGAAAGAGGCTCACTGGTAACTTTCCTTGGGGAGTCACAAAATCATGAGCAAGGTGAAAGTAAGAGGAGAGTCTGGCACCTGGGGAGTGGCTAACCCCAGAGAAAAATCAGAGCAACCAGAGGGTAGGGCCCAAAGGATGAACTGAGCTGAGAGGTGGTCAAAGAGGACTTCCCATTCAGGATTAAAGGATTCCTGTTACAATGAGCATAGAATCTGCAAGAATCCTCAGGAACCTCAAGACAAGGCAACAAAATTACAGTGTTAAAAAGAAAAATGTCCATGAGCTTCAGAGAAAAGAGACCTACCTTATCATGCTACCAAATGTAGGTAGCAACTCAGAAGAATAAAAAAATCACATTAAGATAATCTATTTTATAGTTTATAATTTGTAATTAAAGATCATATTAATTAAAACAGAGTTACCCTATACCAGTACTTTCTGAAAGACATATTTTTTACCATGTTGGAGGCTTAAGAATCTTAAAGCTATCAGCAAACATTTAATGAGGATATACTATGTGGAAGACACAGAGCGTTCTAAATGAAATCTACACTCAGGTAACTTTTACATTGTTGGACCACATGCCTAGCAATTAAATGACCAGGTCAGTCATTCTGAGGACACTAACTGTACTGAGAAAATAACATATGATGGAATAGATCGTCTCAGTTGTGCTAATTTGTAAAGACAGCATCTTCACTTCCAACAATTTGGGGGACAGTGCTGCTATAATTGATTTGTTGGGTATTGTCGCATTTCTGAATATGAATAGATCATCTAAAGTTCTTTTATGATTTTACTTCAAAGCAATTCAATGGAAATTTACATTTTATAATCCAAAAAATTGAAGTGTGGAAATTCTCATTTTTCAAAAGAGGTAAATAGAAACCAGTACTTCAAGATATGTGAGTGCCAACCTTTATGCAATTGGTTCTTTAATATTTTCTTCCATGATGTTTCTGTATTTTACTAAATTTTTCCTAACTATATGCATATACTATATTCAAATACTCATTTAATATAGCAGCAGTACTATCTTAAAAAAAAGTCAAGCCACCCCCACCCCCGCCAGTGCAGAGGTACCAAATAAAATACATGACAACCAGTTAAATTTGAACTTGAAATAAGCCAACAAGCTAGGCATATTGTCATATTCTGGATAGCATACTAAAATATTATACTTTGTTTAAAATTTAATTCAACACCAAAATTATGAATTGCCAATTACTTGATTGCTGCTAGACTATGTATTGCTAGTTTCTTTAACTGAGTAACTAATGAGATGTCTTAATATTAGTATTTTACAGTAATAAAAAATAGGCATGTATAAAATAATAAGAAATATACATACATCTGCCACCAGTGCCTGACATAGAGCTCCTAGAACCCTTAAAAATATGGGTAGTGAGAGAATCTTTTGCCCCAATCCTTGACTCTGATTTTTGACATAGACCTCCTAAGACCTTTATAATTTCCTATGTGATATGAGCATCTTTTGCTCTAATGACATAGGCCTTTATGTGTTCCTGGGCGGGGACTGAGCAAGAGAAAGACAATCCAGGATTAGAAGCTTGGAACCTTCAGCCCCAACCCTCATTCTCTGGAGAGGGAAGAGTGGCTGGAAGTGGAGTTAATGATTGATAATGCCTATGTGATGAGGCCTCCAGAAAAATCCCACAAGTATGAGGCTCAGAAAGCTCCCAGGTTAGCAAACACATTCACAGGCTCACCCCCAACTCCACAGGGCCAGAAGCTTCTGCAACAAGATCCTTCACACCCTTCCTTGCATATCTGTTCCTGTGGCTATCCATCTGTATCTTTTATTACTCATGTATCTTTCACAATAAGACAGTAAATGTAAGTGTTTCCCTGAGCTATGTGTGCCAATCTAAGGTAGTACCAAATCCAAGAAGGGGGTCAGGGGAACCCCAATTTATAGCCAGTTGGTCAGAAGCACAGGTTGTCACCTAGACTTGCAGTTGGTCTCTGAAGTGGGGGGAACAGTCTTGCGGGACAGAGACTTTAACTTGTTGGATCCGATGCTGACTCAAAATACACAGTGTCAGAATGAATTGAATTGTAGGACACCCAGCTGGTTACACAGAACTGCTTGATGTGTGATATGAACATCTGGTGTCAGAAGTGTGAGGGTAAAGGATAATACAGAGAAGTTTTTCCAAGACAACATGTCACAGACAGTAAAATCACAGTACAAAAAGTTCTTAGGCAATGCTTACAACAACTGCAGTAATATTTAGCTACAAAATCAGCTGGGTGCAAAGAAGAAAGGGGAAGTTATAGGGGAAGAAAACGTTTTTCCCCTTTTTTGAAATTGACACCTGGGCCGTGGTTGGTGTGATTCAGTGGATGGAGCACCAGCACTCAAACCAAAGGGTCACTGGTTTGATTTCCTGTCAGGGCATAGGCCTGGGTTTTGTGCCCAGTAGGGGGCGCACGTGAAGCGACCACGCATTGATGTTTTCCTCTCTTTCTCCCTTCCCCTCTTTCTAAAAATAAATCAATAAAATCTTTACAGATAAAAAAATAAATTGTGCACCTGGGTAGAGTTGCCAGACTTGGGAAATAAAATACAGGATGCACAATAAAATTTGAATTTCAAACAAACTGAAAAATAAATTCACAGGATTGTATCTCGTGCAATATTTGAGATACCCTTGCGTTAAAAAATTTACTTTTCCCTTATCTTCACATTTGACTGGATGCCTCTATATTTTTTTCCTGGCAACCCTATAGCTGGGGTGTGTGTGTGTGTGTGTGTGTGTTTGTGTGTGTGTGTGTGTGGTGGCGCCATGGTGGGGGTGGGGGGGCAGTTCACCTAGTCTGAGGGCTCAGGAAAGGTGTCCCTGAGGAAGTGAACTGAATTTAAGTGACTGTGCAATAATATTTAAAAGTGTTACAGGGGAATAAAATGCTTTTCAAGGAGACCTACTGTGACTGTCCTAATTGCCTATATTAAATTTAAGCATTATTCTATGTAAGGTCTGATGGTCTGGGTGAGCTTGGTTTTATTATGTTTGGGCTCTAATCTGCAGATTTTTCTTGTAGTTGTTGACACATTATCTTTGTGATGTTTAGACCATGTTACCAATGAGACAATAAATTCCTAAAGCTAGCAACTGCAACCTTCCCTATGGCATACGCAGCAGCTAGCTCAATGCCAGACGCATGCATTCTAAAGCATTAATAGATGTTTTAAGTAAATAAGAAAATTCTCAACTGTATTTCATGGTAAAGTCAACACAAGTCAATAAATATAAAATTCGTATAAAATAAATATATTTATTCTATTTTAATTCTGCTACATTTACCAGTGATTTCACATTATGCTCACATTTATAAAATATTCAGATAAAATTTATAAATATGTTATTGGGGTACAAGTCAGTTGTGGGGTTATGCTTGCAGAATTATAGCTAATATTTAGAGATTAAAAAGCAAATACTTATTAAACAGAGACATAGCTATAATATATTTTAAGATCAAATTCATAAGACCCCCAAATACAGTGCTACAATGCTTTTGAAAGTCCACATAAACCTGATTAAATGCTAGAAATTGGCATTTTAATACTAGAAACTGCTTGTTTCCAGCAACTGCTAAACTGCTTCCTGAGAAGCAGCTTAATAAAACAAGAATTACAAATGAATCTTCCAGGGAAATCTAGGAAAAGGTGCTTTGGAAAGACATACTGAGAGGTCAATATGGGTGCCATGCATTCTAATCAGCTCTAAACCTACAGCACACCACAGCTGAAGCTGGCACCTTCCACAGCAGACAACATGCTGTGCACGACTCTTGGCCCCCAAATCTCTCGTGTTGAATCCCTACCCACCGCAGTGTGACTACATTTACAGATAGGGCTTTCAGAAGGTGATTAAGGTTAAATGATGTCATAAGGGTGGGATCATAATCGAACAGGATTAGAAGCCATATAAGAAGAGGAAGGGAGAGCTATCTCCTTCTCTGCTCATGAGCCAAGAAAAGGCCATGTGAGGACACAGGAAGAAGGCAGCCATCTGCAAATCAGAAAGTGAGCCCTTCCCAGACCCAACCATGCTGGCACTCTGGTCTTGGACTTCCAGCCTCAAAACTCTGAGAAAATACATTTCTCTTATTTAAGCCACCCAGTCTACGGTATTTTGTTATGGCAACCTTAGCAGACTAAGACAAATTTTTTTTAAAAAAGTATTAAGCATTTTCTCATAGATGCGAAACACTACACCTGCACTTCCCAGTTCAGTATTCACTGCTAAAACATCAATGACTTCGAGTACGTATGCTTCATAATCTCATCTTTTCAACTTCAAACTCGTCCCACTCCCCAGCTAATGAAAGGCAGGGCACTTCTATGCAAGTTCATTAAAACTTACTGGAAATGACAATAGATAGTCACTACATAATTTTGGCAAAATAAAATGAGTGGTGGGTTTTAACTATATTTCCTGTGCCTCCCCCTTATCAATACAATACATTTTGGACCAAAGGTAATCTGAAATAGCAAAATTGTGCTTAAG
Source organism: Tonatia bakeri (assembly GCA_004024845.1). Classification (NCBI taxonomy): domain Eukaryota; kingdom Metazoa; phylum Chordata; class Mammalia; order Chiroptera; family Phyllostomidae; genus Tonatia; species Tonatia bakeri. The sequence continues at coordinate 37,792 of PVIA01002098.1, read as the reverse complement.
AGAACTTCCACAAATAATAGTGAAACTCCAGTAGCAGTAACATCTTATTAAATGCTATTTTGATAATTCCAAGTATCCTTAATAATTTGATATACTAACTAACTTAGTGGAGCTACACACTTGTAAGTTTATAAATGTGCATAAATGTACCTCAAAAATATTTTCATCTACCTAAACAATAGTAGGTAATAAATGTTTGTGATCTTCAAAATATTTGTACCATTTTATTCATGAACCTATGTTTCACCTTAAACATCTAGTTTAAAACAAAACATTCTCTAAGAAATAATCATTTCAAAGGACATTTTGGTGGGGGCGCTTTTTTTTTTAAACTACTGAGATGCTACCATTCAGATTCACTTATATTCCTTCCCAAGAGGATGGTGCCTTAACCATATAAACCTTTTAGTACAACAGAATTTCCTGCAGGAAATAGATTATTGCTATAGGATGCCCTTTAGAAAAATAAAACAAAAGCCCAATACCACTGTATTAAAAATATCATGAACAATTTAAGTATCATACAGTGTGGAACATTCCCTTTAAGCACCCTCCGTGTATCTTACACCATAGGCGGACCTACATGACAAGTCATATTATAAAGTGACTGTTGTATAATGAACATCAAATCACAAAAGGCGACTCGGTCAGTTGTGTTAAACATTTAATGACGGCTATCAAAACAAATTCAGTCACTTCCACCATTAAAACCGCAATGCGCAAAGTCTTTTTACTAAACTCCCTTCTCTCTTGCATGACACTGGATGGGCATTGCGAATATTTGGGGACTATGATTTTACCAGATGAATAATAATCATTCTGGAGAGACAAAATGTATACATGGTGATCATATTATTGGACTTGAAATAATGGAAAGAATGGTTTTGAAAGTCTGGCTCTACTGCTTTACAGACCCTGGGCAAGAAAAGGCCTCACCTGGCTCCAGATGTATAATCTATAAACTTAATGGGACCAAAATATGTGATTTCTAAGATACTATGACCTAATGCCTTAAATTTGAAGAGTTCTACTCTGGAAATATTAAAAGGTTGCTTACCACTTAGTGTCAATAATCTATTGAAGCTTCCTGCAAAATGCCATTAATAGGGCTTATAGACCTACAAATTCAAAACTGTGAATTTATTGGGAATTATCTCATTTTCCCCTGAGTTTGTGTGTCCTGAATTGTCTTTACATCTGTACCTTCAAGTGTCTCTACAGAGCCACTTGTGATGTTAGCAAAACATGAACAAAAGTCTCTGTGTGGGAAGTTCACCAAGGCAAGTCCTGCCTCTGATCAGTGAGTGGCTTCCTTCTTCAATAGATCAACACGACAGTACTGCGCCCAGAGTCAAATCTAGAACAACGACAAGTACAGCCTGATCCTTTGCAAAGGAAGTGCACTCTTTCATTCTAGGCAAGCCCCTGTGTGGATGATGAGTGTGAACTGTGCGGGACACGGCTAGTGCTAAGTTCTTCCTGTGTAAATCGGAACCACTACTGAGCAATGCAAAAAGTTTGTTCTTCTTTTCTCTCTCTACATTTGGAAATGCTGGCTTCTCTGACAACCAAAGACCCTCCACCACACCAGATAAAATAACAGCATGCACAGATTAGCACCCCCTTCAGGCTGTTGGCTGCCATTGGTGCAATCACCAAAGACAGGAGATTAATAGTCCTTTAGAAATGAAGTGGTAACCAAAACAGCTGCCCTTCAAGTTAAAACAAAAATTCGGTGGACTAAACAACAGCGCACGAGATGAATATATATCAAGAAAACAGTAGTTTAGTGCCAGATCTTGAAGGGAATTCTACTGGGAACACGAAGACAGCTCACTGCCAATGGGCTGGCCCCTTTCATAATGGAGTAAATGCTTTCAAGTAAGAAGGTACAGAAGGCGAGTGGGGAGAGCTTCACAGTGAGGTGCAAACCCTCAGTCAAGGGACAAACACCTAGCTGGAAGGGAAATGGTCCCTAGGCAAAGGACACCCCAGGTTGATTTATAGATAGCTGGGATTTTTTTCTTAATTAGGCTGGTCTAGACCCCCTAATTCCTCACAAGACCTATATAGGTTGATTATTCATGTAGTTTGCTTAATACAAAATACCAAATAATGCATACAGAGTGTATGAGCCTTTGTAGGCAGAGGAAGCTTTCAAAGGTTGATATTCATTTTAAAAAGCATCAGTTTTAATAGAAAAAGCTACAAAGTAAGTGTTGTGAAAATATCCTGACCTCGAGATCAGATTTGTGTTTAAAACTCCACCCCTCTGTGAGCAGACATGATATCACACGCAAGGTACTTAATCTTCTGAGCTCCTTTCCTTCCATTTGAAAATGGAGATAATATCATCTACCCCATAGACTTTTATAAAAAAAATTAAAAAAATAAACAATAAATTATGTCAAGTCCCAGCAGTGCCTGGAATATAATATATAATCAATAAACATTACTCCTCTCAACTTCCTTTGGCTGGGAAAAATGATGATATCATTAACTACCCCTTATATTTCTTCCTTCTGCCCATATATTCAAAATCTTTCAATACCAATAAAAATACTACATACAAGCTTAGACTGTGGTAGTATTCATCTAAAAGCATGAATTAATCACAGGTACATATGCATGTTTATATATTTGTTCCTAGGAAGGACAAAGTTCCAGAAATATTTTAGTTTCTAAAAATGCATATTATATGCTGTAAAAGCACTACTGTTATTTTCAGTTATTTATGTAAGGCACCAATTAGTATATTAATTTTAAAGCATCATGGCACCTAATAAGCTAGTTTGATAAGTTAAAACATATAAAATCATTGCAAAAAATATTTTCCCAAGATTGGCCAGATATTTTCAAAGTTATGTTACTCTTAATGACAACATATTTGAAATGAAATGGTGATGTGAAGAGGGGAATCAGGCAACAAACCATATATTTAATTTTTATGTTTAGTCTTTAAAAGTTTCTCTAAACGTTAAAAAATGTACTTAATTTTCATAAACATACAATTTTCTTACTAAGACTTATTTTAAGATAGATAATTAAAGTCTACTTTACTATAAGTATGCTGTTCCCTGAAACAGCTGGCAGTTTTAAAAATAAAAATCTCAAAATCTCTTAGCTGGACTGAGGTTTGAAACTTGTTTCCAATTATTTTCACAAAACCACTTAGCAGATAGCTGTTTTGCACATTAATCTTTCATGAAGCTCTCTAAGGGTCGATCCGCTTGTAATAGCCACCAAACGTGTTCAACTTCTGAGACAACGGGAAGATCCATGATTAATGCGACTTGGTATTTTTCCTAACGTTTACTGTATCCGTCAATAGTGGTTAATTCAACAGCTTCCAGTAAGCAGCTCCCTTAAAAGCTCAGAAACATTTAGCCATAAAAAACAAAAGTGCATCTGTTCTTCCCCCACACATGAAGAATGCTTTTCCTACACAAACAAGAAAAATGTATGCGAAACATCAACATAAGAATTCATCGCTCTTTTCTTGGAAAGGTGTGGCAAACTGAGACTACAGAGACAGTGTGGGTAAAACCGTGTGTGACTGAGAGGAGGGGCCCTGGGCCGTCGCCTTTGCTCTGACACTTACCGTGGTTCCTCCGATGAGTGTCTGAGTTGAAACTAGATTTCTAGCTCAATGCGGGAACGCTCTTTAACCCAGTCACTAAAGAAAGTGTAGGGCTAAGATGCTAGATACTGCGATCCAGCCTGCCTGGATTCCAGTTCCAACTTTTCTGCTTAATGTGTTTCATGCCCCTGGGCAGGTTACTCAACTCTCAGCTGTTCAGTCTCCACGTCATTAAAACAAGGATCATAGTATTATAGTATCTACTTCACTGTGATTGGGAGGATTAATTGAGAATTCATGGCCAGAGATGTACAAAGAAAAAAAAAAGTACAATAGCTCTCTCTATCTCTCTCACTCCATACCCCTCAGAGACCTAGCCTTTCCCTGATTATCAACAATTCCTGAGGCTCAGAAGATAGTAGCCAGGACCTGAGTAATGGTCACAAGGTCAGAACAGCTGGCAGGCTAAAGATAACATCTTGACCTCAGTTATGTTTTAGCTCCTGCGCCCTAGAGTGGAATACTGGCTACTTTCCCATGACACCAGAAAGAGGGACACTGGAGCAGACCTTAGAACTGGCCTCAAGACCTAAAGAAGTAATTAATTACTCTTACCTCACCCCTGACAATCAGCTCCCAACATGACTGCAAACCCCCAACCTATTGTCTTCTGATTTTGCCCTGTATCATCTGGGGAGTTTGGGCTTTTGAGCACTAACTTCCCATTCTCCTGGATGGCACCATTCATAATAAAGTAGCCAATATTTCTCCACTGTGATTCTTGATGTCTAGTGTTTGGCTCTGCCAGTGCCGAGTGGACAGACTATTTCTGTTCCATAACAATATTAGTATTATTGTAAGTAGAAGTAGTATTACTATAACTATCACTTTATTATGAGAAAAACTTGGGTGGCTTATAGATAGTACAAGAAATACAAAAGTGAAGAAATCCAGGACAAAGGAAGATGGAAAAGGGTATGAAGAACAAGCGGAAACCATAAAAGCACTAAATTAATTAGCCAATTAATTAATTAAAATACTTGATACAATCCTTTTTAAGATAACCAAAAGAATAAGAAACCATTCTCTAAATATTTCAATTTGTAATCTGCCTCATATTTAGAACAATCAGAACTCAGACATTTCAAGCCTCTTCCTTAAATTTGCTAAGAATTAAAAGAATGTCCTTGAATAATTCAAGAAATGATTATATAATGCCAAATAGTAATTAAAAATACATATATGAGAGATAGAGGGAGGCAAGTGAGGGAGATAAAGGAAGAAAGAGATGGTGAGGAGAGGGGAGAAAGTACCTTTTGGAGCACAATCTAAATACCAAAGAGATCTCACCTTGGGCTATTGGGGAAGATGGTTACTGAGGCAACAGATTTCTGCCAGCTGCCTTCCCCCAGGGGATCATCACATGTGATCATTTTCAGGCTGCTACTTTCATCCCCTTGAGCAGAGACCCTGCCTTTCGCTCATGCTGACACGCAAAGCTTGGTTCTCTTCCCCAGGAAACAGAGGGAGGCCAGAAGGGCAGCACGGCAGCACATGGGCTACCCATCTCTGGGGAGTTCCACATTGTCCACCCCAGGGGACTCCGTCTGGGGCCAAAGACACACAGTAGCCCTGCTACTGTGACTGGCCTTAAATTCTCCAAATAGGTTCTATATTAAAAACTAATTTGCATCACAGTCATAGCTCAGAACAAATGTCTGTGGGTGCTCTGGCTTTCCTGGAGAAAGCTACCAGTCTGTCTCTATGCTTTCTTTTTCTCGAAGTACAGCAATTAATTTTCTCTGATCTAAGTCAGCCTCAGATTTCTCATTCTGCACCTGTTCTCTGTGTGGCTTTATTCATACTCATGGCTTTATCTGCCAGGTAAAGACCTGATGTCTCCCAAATGCCTCCTGAGCTGCAGCCAGTATATATAAACTCCCACCAGGCCTTTCTACCTGTATTTAGCTTTCCCTCTCCCCCTCATCCCTATTGCAAATTCAACATGACGTAAGTATAACTCAGCATCCACTACACCGCCACCCTGTTGCCTCTTTCTGACTTTGCTGTGAGTGATAGCAGCTAATCGGTTTCAGCAACATGAGAATTTCTATGACTATCTCTCCCTTACTTCCTGTATCCAAATGCTCATAAAAATTACTGACTCTACTTAATAACCATCTCCCCAGTCTGTTCCTTCTTTTCTAGTCCCATGTCAAATGGCTTAGCTCAAGTTCTCTCCTTGTGGCTTCTAAATAGCAAACCAAACAGTTTGTAGATCTCAGAAATCTCTCCATTTCATTTTTCACATTTTTGCTACATAGAATCTTCCTAAAAGGTAATATCTTCATGAAAGCTGATACTTAGCAATTAAGCAATTTGCCATGCAACCAGTAAGAAGTTTAGGCTCAAGATTAATCTCACCCTCTTATACTTACCTGTAATCTCTAACCCAGGCCCACCCTCTAGGTCCCACTTCATAGCTGCACACAGCCTTTCTCTGATGGTTAGAGTATGCCCCAATTAGAAAGTAAATGCGACAGTTATCTCAAAAGATCAAGTACCACAGACAAATGCTTTGGGTGAGGATATGAACTAGGTGCTAAAAACTCTAGATGACCATTTGTTTCCTAAGGTCAACCTAGGTGTAACTTTCAGGAAGATCAGTTTATTAAGCACAGAACCCCAGTCTTTAAAAACAAGCTGTGGCTCCCTAAGCATTTCTTCTTGCCTCTAGTTATTGATCTGTCACTGAGACATTAATTTTGTTCCAAATACCCATTTAAAACAGACCTTATATAGATTAACTATACAGTTAACACTGCAAACCCATGAGTGAGAAGCAAATGGTAAGTATGAAAACTTTATTTTTTAAAAATTCAGCATCTGTATGCTCAAATTAAATATAGCTTATAATAAAAGTCTGTCAGTGCTATTCTACATAATTAATGTGAACTTTGGCACTCTTAAGCTTGCTAATGCAGAGCTGCTAATAGTAATGAATTGAAACTGAGTGCATGATATGTATTTTTCAAATTACAGCAATTGAAATATGCAGAAATGTACAAAACACCTCACCTGGAATGACTCTGTAATTTATTCCAATAATTATTTCAGCACTGTCCTTTTTTATCAAAGATTTTATTAAGAGACACATCCATTATTTGCCAACATACTAAAAATAAGAGAGCTAATAAATCACCTAAACTAAGAACTTAGCATTGTGTAGAAAGGACTATGGCCTCAAATTCACATGAACAAGGTTGTCTCACTGCTTGGTTCTCTCTTTTTATCTGCCCATCCTTTATGACTGGCAAGTAGATTAAAGAGAAGAATCTTAAATAACTCTCAAATCCCACTCCCTTGATGCTTTTATAGTCTTAGAGAACACTGCCAGACAATCAAGTTAGTAAATGTGAAGATTCTCAGCCATAGGGTGGGGGACGTCATTGTGACATTGAACACACTCATTGATTCTAACAACTGGCACGTCCGGGAGATGTCACTCTACTGCAGCAGTTCTCAAAGTGGGGTCCGAGGACCACTGCTGTTCCTGAGAGGCTTCGAGAGGTTTATAAAGTAAAAACTATTTTTATAATAATCACAAATCATTATTTGCCCTTTACACTCTTACTTTCTCAGGAGTGTAAATGGAGTTCTGCAGAAACTCTAGGCACATGCTATCATGACAGATTGAATGAGCAGGTGTGAGTATCTGGCTGTCTCCTATCAATCCAGATGATAAAGTGACTTGCAAAACATAAAATAATGCCACTCATGAAATATGGTTTGAGGAAAATATCTTTCACAAAAGTATGTTATTAAATTAACAAGTAATAGGCTTATTTTGCTATTTCAAAATTATATAATTAATAACTATTGTAAGAACTTTCCCGTTTTAGATCTATTCCATATAAACAAAAGCTTGGCTCAGAAAGATTGAGAAGCACTGCACGACCATTTTTTTTTAAGAGTGGGATTTAAGCAATGATTAAAGATCATGCACTGTGACCATCCTCCGGGGTCATTTTCCAGCTTTCCTCCTCTTGGCTAAAACCTCCCCTCCTTTCTTCCTTTAGCAAGTTAAATTAATTTCATTTCCAGTTAAATTAATTCAACAGTTATCTCCTTGGAGGCTATTAAGAGCAATGCCCAGGAAAATGGGCACCTTTGGGAATATAAAGCTCAAAGAGGATATGATAATTTGAGAAGTGGAGATGTCCACATGGCAAAGTTAGACAGTGATGCATAGCAACGCACGACTCAGTGGTTAACAAAGAGAGAATCCTCCTTCCTTTGCGATGAGGAGAGAAGTGTGGCTAGGAGTTTCAGCGATAAGCCTTCATAGAGAAAGCAATGATTTCCTTACTCATTTTCTGCCTGGTTACCAAATGAAAGTGCGGTAGCTCACAAAATGCACACAGGAAGATCAGAAACAAAATAGATATATGATGACATTGGGATGCATGAGAAAAATGCGTAGAAGGGTAAAAATGAAGGCAAAGATGAAGCTAGAATTAAAGAAAACAAATGCTGAGGTCCAGGACTCACTGCACAATTTGCATGACCTAGTAAAAATTAAAATGGAGGGTTCTTTGTTTACATAAAAAAAGTCAAGCATTTCAGGGTGGTGACAGCAGAGCATTAAATAAAGAACAGGGCACACAGAAGCACAGAGCCCTGTGTGCCTGCATGGGAGGCACATACTGAAGCCAGCCCTGCTGATGTTCTTCACAATGCGTAAGTTCACCCTCAAATACAGCTTTAAACTAACTGAGAAGGCAAAGCAAAGAGAAAAATATGATCAGTTTTAAAAATTCACAGTGTTCATTCCACAGAAAATGCCATGAAAAACTACTAGAATTACATCAGAACAGAATTTAACTTCAAAAAGGATATTGGAGTTTATTTCATCTAAATTCTTTCATTTCTGTGTTGAAGCAGTGGAGTCCCTGAGTGCTGCCTGATTTACCAGGAGGCACGAGGAGTTTCAGATCCAGGTGAAAGGAGAGCCCGGGCCGCTCGTTCTCACCAGAGTGCTCAGAGGCACAGGCATCTTTCCTCCTCTCACACCTCCCCATTCAATCTCACACATGTATAGGAACAAGTATGACAAATATAGAAGCAGCAGGTTTTTTGAATGCTTATTTTGTCATACATTGCTCTAAGCATCTAATTCTCATAACCACTTTGATACAGAGACATCTGATCAGATCACTAGGGATAAGTAAGGAGGGACCGTAGGAGGAGTTTGCTGAGGCAATGGTAAACAGGAATGGCTACGAAAACGGAATGCCTCCAGAGCACATGGAATGATGGGCAAGAAGATTTGAGATAAAAGAAGGGCTCTTGGGCTCCTGGGCTGGTTGGATATGGCTCTCGGGCCCTCTTCCTTGAGGATGCCTGCATTTTCCAATGGACAGTATTTAGGATGGAAGGAGCCCTAGGCACAGCCTAGGATTGGGCTGGCCTGGCAGAGGGTGACAGCCTTATTTTTCTTTGGGTGTTCTACAGGGGATGACCTCTTATACAGAAACCTGTTATTTTTCCAAAATTGTGTAGCTTTTGTATCTTATGTAGTTTTAGTTTATAAACTAACCCTATAGAAATTCGATAATTAAAATCAACAGGGGGAAATGCTAGGAGAATTCAGGTGTTAAAGTTCAGCCTTAACTAATAGACTTAAGGCACTAATTCATATGGAAAGTTGTTATTCCAAAATGGTGAAGCTTTTTAATAAAGACTCCTTTCCTTTATCGCCAAACCTTTGCCTCTGGAATTTTGCCTACAGGGTGGCGGCAGGCAGCTGGACCCCAAATGCCGTTTGGTAAAAACTTTAGCACTCTCCCCGGCTTACAGAAAAAGCAGCTCACAGCAATTAAATAACTTGCCCGTGACATGCTCTGGAATGTGAACTCGGGCGCTCCCGCTCTTGCTCTTCTATTTCCTGTCTTTCATTCTGTTTTCCTAGACAGAAGCCCCGCAGGCACCTTTTAGAAGGACTTAAGCAAGACTGCATATTTGGACAACAGAAAGAAAAAAAAAACCCCTATATAATATCTAGCTAGTCCAGCCCTTCATTTTACACATAAAGAAACTAAGAGCTATAGTACTATAACTTATGGAGATCACCAGCAAGAGCCTGACAGAGTTAGATCAATGCTCTTCACTCCATTTCCCCCAAATTTACTGTGTATCAGAATAGTCCTGGGAGCTTATTAAAAATGCAGAGTCCTGGGCCCCCTACCAGACCAGAAGTCCAGATTTCTTGGGACCTGGCCAGGAGCCAGAGGCTTTTCTAACAGCAGCTCCACAGATGATTGGCAGCAGCCAGCCAGGCAGTAGTCAGTGACAGGGGCTGACACTTCCTGCCCCACACTCTGCAGTCGTCCCCTCTACACTGATCACGCCTCCCCTTCGTGTCACTGGAGATAACGGAAGTTACAACAACATGACTCCCTAACCTTTAATATCTCTGAATTAGACTGAAATCAACAAACCTGGCAAAAAAACAAAAGCAATGCTTTAACATTCTGAAATCTGTTTTGGGTAGATAAAAGGCATTTTGAAGAAGGATGGGTTAAAAAATAATAGGCAGAGATAAGCTTTTAGAAGTGGAAGGGAGACATCCGGTGAAGGGAACTGCAAGAGTGGGCAGTGGGCATGAAAAGTAGGAGATTTTTGTAGGGGAAGAATGCGAGGGTTAGGTGAGGTTGAAAGACTGTGTCCGACTTCTTCCTGGAGCCAGAAGGCACCCAGCCTTCTCAGTTCCACTAGTTCCACTAGTGGTTCCTTCAGGTACACAGGGGTCAGATTTGTGTGCTCAGTAAACTTAAAAGATGCTTATTTGCAAATAATCTTTAAAAGCTGTTAATAACCAAGACAGTAATATGTAAACTCAAGAGATGGTGAACTGATATCTTCAATTCCTTTTGAAATGTATAGAAAGTGAAATGGATTTATGGATGAATAAAGTCATGGATAGATGGATATACATGTGATAAAACAAGTGCAACCAGTCCCCAACTTAGGATGGTTTGACTTATAACTCTGTGACTCTATGGCGTTTTTAAAACTGTACTCAGTCAATAAAAATCATGCTTCAGATTTTGAAGTTTGACCTTCCACAGGCTGGTGATATGCAGCATGTATTCTCTCAGGAGGCTGGGCAGCAAATGACACAAGGGTGGCCGTCGCCCTACAGTACACTGTGTTGCCAGCTTTTTTTGGATATTGTGTTTTTGAGTCCCATTTTGTCTACAAAACACCCATCTCCCGTTTCTGGTGAGAAGAAGAGGAAGGCAATTACTCTTAAGATGAAACTCAAGATAATTGCCCAGCATGAATGCTGCCAGCCATAATTACCTAAATTACATGAGATATTCAACACTTGATTATAAAATAGGGTTTGCATTAGAGAATTTTGCCTGACTGTAGATTAATGTAAATGCTCTGAGCACGTTTAAGGCAGGCTATGCTAAGCTGTGATGTTTGGTAGGTTAGGTGTATTAAATGCATGCTGACTTAATATTTTCCATTTTTACAATGGGGTTAACACAAGTGTTAGTCAAGAAGCATCTGTATAGTAAAATGATAGTAGCAAAATCTGGGTGGTAAATATACTGATGTTGACTCTAAACTTCTCTTGACTTTTCTCAAATTTTGCACATTTTCATAATAAGGTATTGGGAGGGGAAATGTATTTAATAAAAGTATCCCAAACAAGATGACATTATGTCTACATCTTGAAACCTTTACTACTTAGAAACAAAAGCAAAACTTGGCTTCATTCATATACAGAGTTTAAAGTTGGAGGAGGAAAAAAATGTTTATTTCTTACGTGCTTGTTAAAGGCGTTCATTTCCCAGTTGTTGGTATCCAAGCACGCTCCCTGCCTTTTGAAGACACTCTGAAAAACAGGGCACTGGGGTTTCACACATTAAGATGAGGAAAATCAATTTCCTCCCACAAAACACAGAGCTAATCGGGGTAGAAAATTACCATTTATTTCTTATTAATAAAGCCTTAATGGATTATCCATAAATTAAATGTGCATTAGGCTCAGATGACAGTTCCTGATTTCAGTCCTAACCCAGGGATTTAGTAAACTCTGGGACAAGGAACTTGGACTTCACACTAACCAGAGAAGGTATTTTCAAAGAAACAAATGTAGCAAAGAAAACACAAAACAGCTCATTCCTTTCTTCTTGGTTTCCATCCCATCTTCTAATGGGCTTCTAACACAGGACAGCTGGTGTGTGTTTCGTTTCACCTTTATAATTCCTATCTGAACACTCCCTATCATGCTTTGCTCTTTGAAAGACCCAGAATTTCCTTGCACATTTCAAGAACTCCTCCCTCAACCAGAAAAGACCATTAGTACTTTCCCAGAGAACCCTTCACCTGCCCCTGAGCACATAAAATGCTAAAGATGGGGCTTCATTCTTTTGAAAGGACCTGAGAGTTTCTGGGGCCCCTGCTTAGCAACAAAACAAATGGAACACTAGGTCATTTACAGATAGCACTGAACTTTTTCTTTCTTTGAAATTAGTACTGAACTCACAGGTAGGGAAGAGAAACATGGCTGCTATAGATCTATTCTGTTTTGGAAGAAGACAGTATTCTCAGACCTCTTGATTTATTTTAGTTCAAGTTTATCTTGAACTGACCATCCTGTAATGAAAAATGAGAGCCTTTTTTTCTTAGAATAATTCATGTTATTAATACCATCCTTAAAATAAGAACCAAATTTTTAGTATTCATTTGCTTTGTGTTGGCCATTTTTTTTCAGGACCTACATTTAATTCACTACACTATCTGTTACTTCTACATTCTGTTACTTATTCAACAAGTATTTATCAAGTGCTTGTGTCAGATAGTGTATAATTGCTGGAACACATATAATATAAAATTAAGTAAAAGAGTATCCCTGACCATTCATTGTTTAAAGGAGGAAGATACATAAATAAATAATTTTAGTGTACAATGAGGCAAGTATTACCCTCCTGGTATGCTTCAAATTCTAATTGTATTTTAAACAGTTCCCATTACCAAGGCTGCCAGCAAGCACATTTTAACATTTTTTTAATGGTGTCTCTTGATCTCTCCAGAGTTATAAGAGCAAAAATGAAAGTAGAACAACCTGGAAAATTTACAAATCATACACTCTTTTTCACTAAAAGCAAATAATAGCATTTTTCAGGTTTTATTTTTCATATTGTGATTTCTGTCAGTGTTCCTGGCACCCTGGAATTGTCCCAAGTAATGAAGCAAAAAGGTTTCTTTCGTTATGTTAATGAAGTGGCTGATTGTCAGTGAAACCGACCAGAGGATTAGAGGCTTAAAACTTTCCATCCCAGCCCTCTCCTCTGACCTCCAGGAAGGAAAGAGGGGCTGGTGATTGAATCGACTGCCAGCAATCTATGATTTAGTCAATCATGCTTCCGTCATTAATAAAAAACAAAGCCAAAGGGACAAGGTTTGGAGAGCTGCTTGGTTGGTGAACACGCAGAAATTCAGGGAAGCGCAGTGTGCCTGGAACGCAGGCAGAAGCTCAGCCCCCTTTCCACACACGTGGCTTTACACATCTCTTTCAACGGCTGTTCCTGAATATCCTTGTATAACAAACCAGTAATCTAGTAAGTAACTTGTTTCTCTGAGGTCTGTGAGCTGCTCTGGTAAATTAATCAAACTCAAGACATGGGTCATGGGAACCTATGATTTATAGTCAGTCTGTCAAAAAAACAGGTAACATCTTGGGTTTGAGAGAGCTCTGAAGTAGGGCAGGGTGTGTGTGTGTGTGTGTGTGTGTGTGTGTGTGTGTGTGTGGTGGGGTCAGTCTCATGGCACTTAATCTTTAACCCGTGCAGCCTGATGATATCTCAGGGTAGATGGTGTCAGTTGAATTATAGGACACAAAGTTGATGTCTGAGAGTTTTTTGGTGGTGGGAGGAAATCCCCCACATGTTGGAACTGGTGATCAGCACCTTAAGTTTAAAATTCCAGTAGCAGGATTCTGTGTAATAAAAAGAAAATGTTAAAAATAATTGCTAAAGTCCTTTAAAAGAAAAGGCTGACCACAGCAATCTGTTATAGAAATTTCTTGCTTATTAGAATGCCTAGAATTAAATACAGAATAATTATACCACTTAACAGCTGGAGTATGTGGGGGACTTTGTTCCTACCAGTCATCTAAAATTTAGTATTTTCTAACTTCAGATACGGTGAAGCTATTATTAACACCAGAAGTTAAAGCTTGGGGACACAGAAAAAATATATTATTCAACCAGTAAGCATCCTGAGGTACTTGAAATATCAATTGATTTAACTGCAGGATCAACATTATAGCATTGTGAGTTTTGGCAGCTCACCCATCACACCAGCGACCTATCCGCATGTGGCTGAGCTCGGTAGCACCCTGTTTCTACGAGACCCAAAATCTAGACTAAGCCTGTTATTGGAATCCTTTTTATCAAACCATCCTCATCAAAAAGGACCCTTTGGATGTTTACCCTCTACCTCTTGAAGATGTTTGAGGGAGATAGTGATCACTCATTACTTGCTTGCTTTTCAACTATCTTATATTGAAAAGAGAAAAAGCAAAATATAAGATCATAATAAATCTCAGCCTAATGGTCCACCTGGCAATGACAGTAGGAAAACTCTGTAGAACAGTGTATCTGCCTCCTCAAAACAACTTCCTGAAAATGTGCACTCATCCCAGACCTTCCTTGGGCTTTCTAGAGTTGTCTTGAGTATACTTATGCGTTCAGTATCTGATGAACCAGAAATCAGACTTCTATAAACCACCTTCCATCTAGTACAGTGGCCTTTCTTATAACTGCTATTAAGACAAGATCTTACAAATTTCAAATTCTAGTATTTTGTGGGCTTGGTGAATAGTTTCTGTTTATTCTTCTTGCCGTCAATGTCACTGCCAACCCAGTAACATCAAACGTTCAGCATGACTTTATTAACAGAACCTGCTTTCACTAAGATTGTCGATAATTTCAAGTTTCCAAATCAAAACAGTTCTTTCCTCAGTACTTCTATTTGGAGACATGTCCACAAAAGTTGATTATACCTTGACTGTCAAAAAGGAATTTGCTGAATTTACAAAAATCTCACTTTCTCAGAAATCTTACTTTTCTCTGTACCCCCTCCCTGACCATCCTTCCAACATTTATCATGGGTCCCCAGTCCACTGTCAGTTGTTAAATATTGGTGCATCCAAGGGTCTCATTCTTAATCTACACCTTTTTACTCTCCCTTATTTATTGATGCTCCCAAATCTGTATCTCCAACCCAAAGTCCTCCTTTGAGTTACAAATGTATATATTCAATATTATGTTGCATATATGCATATATATTGCATATATGAACTGATAGATTAACAAATAATTTTTTTATGCAACTCCATCTTCGTATCTAGATTTCTTTCTCATGATTTTCTAGAATCATGTACTGCATGAAAACAATGCTGGGAGTCCTGAAAATCTTAACTGCTTAATTTTCTCAAGTATAGGATTCCCTCTTCAGTCTACTAACTCTATTCTAGTTCAAGGAAATGTTTATAAAAACATGCCCTGTGAAGACAATTTGTACCAGAAATTACAAAAGGGAAAATAACAAAAATACAGATACCATTGTTTGTAGCTCTTAATGGATAGCACCTAGTCCAGATAATTTGTAAAACCCTTTAAATTAAAATCTTAGCCCCAAGTGTGAAATAGCTTTTTCTTTGTTTCAAACTGCTAATCTAGCAACACTGGGAACATTTCTTCCCAAACTAATCAACTACTGACTTGTTACTAATTCTCATATAAACTTTATCAAAAAAGTTTTTGAACGATGAATACACTGTCTTCTTGACCATGTATCTATTTACCATTTTAAGCTTGAATATAGGTTTAATTTTCCCCTTTAAATATGCTGACTATCAGTCAAAGGTACAAGCTTTAATCTTGTTTCTGTCCAAAATGGGCGTTACGTGGGATGTGATCAGAATTTACATAAGACTAATAATTTTGTTTCAGATATGTATGTGTGTATTTAATATACTGCAATAATTTAAAACATTTATTATGGACTATAGCCAAAAAGTTCAAAAGCCACTAATTAAACATATTGCAACACATAATTGCAATAATACCATATAATTCATGAAGCAAGCCAAAAAATTAAAAAAGCTGTGTTTTTCTCCCTTCCCACTTCACCTGAGTAAAGTAACTTTCTGCAAGGTCAAAGTCTAAAATGTATTATGTGCAGTCCCTTTTTTCCCAATCATCAGCAAAAACATTTTTTTCAATTGTCATTCTGCACTTCATTGCTTTTGAAGGCTAGAGCCTCTGTAAATGTAACAGTCACCAAGCCAGTCAGCACAGAGCAGTGTGAAGGCTGGAGGCTGCCAGGACTCACACTATTATTGCTCTAGGCCAGCAATTTTCCACCCCTTTCCTCTCATGGCACACACAAACTAATTACTAAAATTCTACAGCACACCAAAAATACATTTTTTGTCAATCTGACAAAAAATAGCTATAATTTTGATTCATTCACACCAGGCAGCTAGTGTTGTGTTGGCTGTTGTCATTTTTTATTTGACAATCTAAGGGAAAAATGGTCCATTCCCCTGACTAAATAGTCAGGTATGGCTTGTCTTAAGATTTTGTGGCACACCAGTGTGCTGCAGCACATGGTTGAAAGTTGCTGGCCTGGGTTGAAGGTCTGCCCTTGCCTTAGGGCAGGGGTCCCCAACCAGACCATACGGTATGAAGTGGGCAGCGGGAGAGGGAGTGAAGCTTCATCTGTGTTTACAGCTGCTCCCCATCAATCACACTACTGCTTGAGCTCCACCTCTTGTCAGGTCAGCAGAGACATTAGATTCCCATAGGAGTGCAAACCTTACTGTGAACTGTGCCTGCAAGGAGATAACTAGGTTGCACACTCCTTATGAGAATCTAATGCCTGATGATCTGAGGTGGAGCTGAGGTGGTGATGCCAGCCGGGGGGAGCTGCTGCACATACAGATTATCCTTAGCAGAGAGGTTGACTGCACAGAGACCATAATAAATCAATTGCTTGCAGACTCATGGCAAAACCCAATCAGTGAGTGGCAAGTGACAATTAAGCTGAATCTGGTAAAAGGCTTTCTAGTGGCAAGTGAGTTGACATACTTCAACTGTCCAGCTGCATCTGGTGGCAGGCTTTAAGTTGGAATCAACACTGATTTTAGTCTACACATGGCCCACCAATGATTTTATTTACCACTTCCACATGTGCCTCTTTCGCCCACTGTGCCTTTGTCTCTGTCACAGTTTTGGTTAGCCCACAAGCTAACCCTAGCCAAAATGAGCAAAAAACAAATGCTACTGGAGAGCTTCTTTGCAGAAGGGAGAAGACCCAATGATGAGACAGCAGAAGACTCAAAGACCACCAACAAAAAGAAGGCTGCATTTAAAAGAAAATACCAAGAGTCCTACTTAAATTATGGGTTCATTGCAACAGGTGACTCCCATTCGCCAAGCCTGCTATGTATAATACGTCATGATCGGCTATCCAGTGAAGCCATGAAACCTCCAAAACTGCTTCACCACATGGAGACCAAGCACCTGGCATTAAAAGATAGGTCTTCGAGTTTTTTAAAAAAAGAAAAACATGAACACAGAGAACAGAAGCAATTACTGAAGATCATCACTTGATCAAATGTGTCTGCACTGAAAGCATCATTCCTAGTGGCTGACCACAGTGCTAGAGCTAAGAAGCCCTTTACTATTGGTGAAGAGTTGATCCTGCCTGCTGCTAAGGACATTTGTCTTGAACTTTTAGGAGAGGCTGCAGTTCAAAAGGTGGCATGTGTTCCTCTTTCAGCCAGCACTGTACCTAGTCAAACTGGTGAAATAGCAGAGGATATTGAGGCACAATTGTTAGAGAGGATTAATGAGTCACTGTGGAACGCCATCCAGGTCGACAAGTCTACTGATGTTGACAACAAGGCAATGCTGCTTGCTTTTGTGCGATATATATTCAGGAGGATGTGAATGAGGATATATTATGTGTACTTTTGATGCCAACCAACACCACATCTTCAGCATTATTCAAGTCTTTGAATGATTACATATCAGGAAAACTGAACTGGGCATTTTTGTGTCAGCACACACATGGACGGAGTGGCTGCCATGACTGGATGGCTTTCTGGTTTCACTACTCGGGTCAAAGAGGTTGCTTCTGAATGTGAGCCTGTGCACTGTGTCATCCATAGAGAAGTGCTGGCTAGCTGGAAAATGCCACCTGAACCTAACAACGTTTTGCAGGATGTGATTAAAATTATCAACCACATTAAATTACCTGCCCTTAACTCACGTCTATTCACACAGCTCTGTGAGGAGATGGACCCAGAGCACACACGTCTTCTCTTACACACAGAAGTGAGGTGGCTTGCTGAAGGGGCCTCACTGGCCAGAGTTTTTGAGTTACAAGAGCCACCCCAGAAATTTATTTTAGAAAAACAGTCACCACTGGCAGCACACTTCAGTGACACAGAATGCATCACAAAACCTGCTTACTTGTGTGACATATTTGACCTGCTCAAAGAACTCAGTCTGTCACTTCAGGGGAGAACGACAATCGTGTTCAAGTCGGCAGATAAAGTGGCTGCTTTCAAAACCAAACTGGAATTATGGGAGCAATGAGTGAACATTGGGATTGTGACATGTTTCAAACATCAGCAGAGATTTTGAAAGAGACTGAGCCAGGGCCTTTCTTCTCCCAGCTGGTGCATGATCGCCTATCTCCGCTTTCAAAAGAGTTTGAGCATGACTCCCTAACCACAAAAGTTCAGGGGAACTGGGAAGGAATGGATCAGTGGCCTATTTGTGAATAAGCCAGGTGAATTGACTTTGTGCTAGAAGAGGATCAACTGCTTGAGATCACAGATGACAGTGACCTTAATAGTATGTGTGAGACAACTTCAAATCTCCGTATGTTCTGGATTAAAGTCAAGGCAGAACATCCTGAGATTGCCACAAAAGCACTGAAAAGCCTGCTTCCATTTCCAGCATCCTATTTTTGTGAAAGCAGGGTTTTCTGCAGGGACAGCAACCAAAACGAGATCACAAAGTAGACCAGACATACGCAACACACCCCGGGTGTCCGTGTCTTCCATCACCCCCGGATGGGACCGTCTCGTTGCAGGAAAATAAGCTCAGGGCTGCCACTGATTCTGCATCATGGTGACTTGTGTAATTATTTTATTATGTATTACAATGTAATAATAATAGAAAAAGTGTGCAATAAATGTAATGCCCTTGGATCATCCTGAAACCATCTTCCCCCACCCCCTACCCCTGGGTCTGTGGAAAAATTTTCTTCCACAAAACTGGTCCCTGGTGCCAAAAAAGTTGGGGAGCGCTGCCTTAGGGCATAATTTGCAACAAACAGCTTCTGAAATATCAGTTCCAGTTCTATTACTCTGAAAACCAGGCCTTTCTATATTTTAGGTCGCATTTTTACCACAAGGGTAGTGAGCTCTCTTTAAAAAGGAACCCTAATTTTCTAAATCCAGAAAATGTACAAAATCAGGAATGAACCCTAAATGTAAACTATGGGCTTTAGGTGATAATGGCTTGTTGATATAGATTCATCCATTGTCACAAATGTGCCACTCCAGTGGGGGATGTTGGTAGTGGGAAGAATATGCATCTGTGAGAACAGGGTACATGGGTAAGCTCTGTACCGTGTGCTCGGTTTTGCTGTGACCTTAAAACTGCTCTCTCCCTCTCTATGTATGTATGTATGTGTGTGTGTGTGTGTGTGTATATATATTATATATATGTAATATCTTTTAAAGTGGACTTCAAATGTACTTAAAAACACAACTAATTCTTCTCTTCAATATCTGCTGATATTGTTTGTACTACCTATGCCTTTCACTTTTCAATTTCCCTCACTCTTGCCAGAGGCTTTTAGGTTATTTTATCAATCAGGCAAAGTGCTTCATAGATGGAAGACAAGGCCATCTTTTCACTCTAGCACTAGGGATAATGAATCTTATAGAATGAGTTATAAGTACAGAGCTGACCTTGGGACTTCTTTCCTTCTATTCAACTTTGAATGTGGGCATGAACTGGAATGTATGTGAAATATATTTAGAAAAGAAAAGTTGAAGAGGTTCCATTGCATGGGGCTGGCTAATGGACAGTTTCACAATTGCCTAGCTGGAATCCAACACTTTTTGAAGTGTAAATTTCTCATCAGAGAGTAATTTTTCCATGTTGTTGATCACCTTTTTGAATATATGTGGAGCAAGGTGTGTTGGTTGCTACTTTGATAGATTTTTCCCCTCTGTTTTATTTTTGTGCCAAATAGCATATGATCATAGCTTGGTTTTAGAAGAAAAATAAAATGAGTTTTAAGAGATTTATAATCCCAAAAAGGAAAAACATAAATTTTATACACAATTTCAAAGAATAACATGTTTAGCCATATTTTAGATTTGGAAAATTTCCCGCCCTTGCCTGCAGGCTGACTTGTGGGACACTAATATCTCTTCTGCCTTTACGCAATGAAGCATCACCTTTTGACTGATGAACTTCAATTACAACTAAGCTCCTGGAAGTCGCCTTTCTCATGCTTCCATTCCTAGCACTTTTTTTTTTTTTTGGTCAGTCTATAATAACAGCTAATTCTTATGTAGCACTTTCTATGGCCAGGCACTCTTCTGAATCCACTCCATGTAATCATTATAATAGCCCTATGAGATAGATACTTTCTAATAGATTCCTTCCTTGACTGTCTGTAGCCTGTGAATTCCTTGAGGGTGGAGATTTTGTGTTTTGCTTTTGATCCAAAAAATGCCCAATAGAAGTTTGCTATTTATTGTGTGCTTGTTGTAGACAGCACAGTTCCAGAGCTGATAACTTAAAAAAAAAAAAAAAAAACCTTTCTGTTTACTTGAGGCAAAATATTATTTTGCTGTACTAAAAGAAAACAGGTAGAGAATGAGTCTATGTAACGTGTGATGGTCCTAAATAAACAGCAACTTATAAAGGAAAGGAGTTGGGGAAAAATCACTTCCATCCACAAGCTGGCAGGCCCCCTCTCAGCTTTTGTGAGGTGGGAGGAGGAATGAAGATCAAGCAAAGTTTGGAAAATCCAGCTGGGTTTCAAGAACATAGTCACTGTGTCCAGGAACCAAATGAGACCCCAATGAAGAATAACATTTATTCTCTGTTATTAACAGTAAATGTTGAAATTAATTAATTCAGTAAACACTGAATTCTCAAAGAGCAAATTACCTAGTCTATGGGTTATCTAAGCTCTTTATTCAGAATTAGAGGAATACAGTGGAAGGAATGAATATTTATAATCAGAGAGAACTAGTTTGAATCTGATTTCAACTCTGAAAAGCTCTTTACCTTGGACAAAACACTTGACGGCTCTCAGTCTCCTTTCTTTTTGAAAAATAGGGGTGTAATCTGCATTGCAGAGTCATAGTAAGTATTGAATAGACTGACATGTGTTAAGTATATAATCTATACTAGATGCTTTGTAGACCGGTAGTCACAGTCATCATTGCTTCCCCCTTATTTTCTCTCAAACTGCCAACATCAAGCCATTCCTTCGCTTATATTTGAATTTCACTATGTAGTGGCCAATCAGAGGAGGCAAAAGATTATAATTTGGGTTTAGTTAGTAATTTGAGTTATTAAGCTTAAAACTAAATCCAGAAATGTATTGGTTCAACTAAATTTGGGATTACATCATTTTTCTTCCCATTCCTTATTTTAAACACTGACATTGGAAGTGGCCAATGTCACTTGTTCAATCTGATCTGAGGCACCATCCTGAAACAATTTTAGAAGTTAGAGACAAGATACAACGAACAGTTCACCGGTGTCACTCTTGTGGCAGAGCATCATGACAGGGCACCACAGGTGCTGAGTGGATGGAATAAAGGTACATAAGAAACAATAATTCTGCTTTTTTGTACCAAGAATTTTTTATAAAGTATGTTTTTTACTTCACAATGTTTTCCAACTCATTTCTTTTGAAGTTTATTGCTAAAAGAATTTGGGGGCATCATAGGCAATGTTTTAGTTGGTGCACATGCAAAGAAACAGAGGATTAAATATGTTAGTACTTTTTCTCATCAGGGGGTGAAAGGAAATCTCAAATTTAATATACCTCTGAATGACCTGTGAATCACATTCTACAAATTCTACATAAAGTTTCCCAGATAACGTGTATGCTGTATTAAGTATGGCAAACATGTCTATAAACACAACCTTTTTTTCCCCTTCCATGTGGTTTGTTTTAAACTCTGAAGGTAGTATTTTTGAAATAGAATAAAAGCCAACTATTCATCAAAGCAAGACTTTTAAATTGCAGATAAGACAAGCTACCAGTTTTGCTTTTCTTTTTTGTTGCATATAGCAATTTGGAAAGAAGCATTTATCCCTGGGGGCTCCATATGAATGAAGTTTCAAATTGGACCATGATATCAATATATACATAGTAATGAATACTTTTTCAGGCCTCACTATATTACAACTCCCTTGGAACTCTTAATTTCAAAAGGCAATAATATACGTTTAAGCAGTCGTTTACCTCTGGCCCAATTACTCTGCTAGGCTACATAAATCTTACAGCCAATTTCCCATCCATGGAACTACTGTACTACACTGTGAGTTAAGACTTGATGTAATGCCTCTTCCTTCATCTGGGAAGATCTGGGCTTCAACAGATTATAGAAGCTCCTCATATGAATGAGTGTGGTTGGCCAAACAGACACATTAGTGTTAAGAGATTCCCAGTTCAGCTTGTCAGAGGCCTGTTAGACTGATATACACTTGACCTCTGCCTTTGGTTGACTTCTAACTCAATTCATCAGGATTACTACAATAACTCAAAAAACCCTCCCTTTTAGACACAGGGTCAAAACAACATATTCAGGTGTGGAGACCACTTATTCACAAACATCGAACTCATAGTTAACAGTTATACTTTTCTCACCACCACCACAAACAACAAAAGGTTAAAGTGTCAAAACCTGAAGCTATCATATTTTCATGAAAGGAACAACTTCTAAACCAAGGGCTGATTGAGACA
The DNA here is from genome assembly GCA_004024845.1 of Tonatia bakeri. NCBI lineage: Eukaryota > Metazoa > Chordata > Mammalia > Chiroptera > Phyllostomidae > Tonatia > Tonatia bakeri. Next base: position 15,105 of record PVIA01002098.1, on the reverse strand, counting down.
CAGGCTATATGGTCATTTGGGTAAATACCTTTACTTGGAGAGATAATACAACAGGCAGAAGAAATTCTACTTGCTTACTTAACATAAATTGCTTACTTTCATGCAAGATTGAGATTTAACATTAAAGAAATTCTTAGCAAAGAGATAAGTTAAATATAGCTCTATTATGTCTATGAAAGTTTTTACAACCCTGGATGATCGACATTAAAAAATGTAGATAGAACGCCAAAGATGAGTATGTGCATGTGAATTCTTTCATATCACTCTACTTCCTCCCTGAGAACAAACTACAGTTTTCTGTGAAGAAGGTGTGTCCTGGAGCCAAAAGATAGCCTGGCTTTAAATATTATCTTTTTATGTAACATCTTGCCCCTCAGAATACCTGTGTAATAATATGTAAAATAGGCACAACTCCTTCTAGATCATGAGATTGTTACAAGGTATAAATGAATTATTCCATGTAGAAAACACCTATAAAACAGTAGATATATAATAAGTATAAAAGTAATATAAAAATGAATATAATTATGCAGTAAATTCCCTGAGGGCAGAGATTAAGTTTTCTATTCTCCATACCACTTAAGCACCAAGTGTGTTATCTGGCAATTAGAAGGTGAACTGTGCATAGTTTGGGTTTGAATAATAAAAAACACACAAGATTTACAGAAGGAAATTTTGATGGCAAACAGCCATAACTGAAAACTATTTTATGAATAATTTAAGATTATTACTTGCACTGACATACAAAGTGTAAAGTATAATCCTGCCCTGAAGAAGGCAAGGCTAAAAATGCATACTTACAGCTAAACCATATTATGAGAAACGATGAAGGTAGCCCCTGGAAAAAAAATGCATCTTGTCAAATTACATGGGTACAGAGTAAAGATTCAGTAGAGCATCTATAGTTGATATTTAGAGTTCAGATTTCCCACATGGACAACCTGATAATTTAGGAAAATGTCACTGATTATGATAACAGTCTCTACTTTGCCTGGGCTACAGAGTAGGCTAACATATTTAGGGAAAAATGCATATTAATTCAATTAGCAGCAGATGGTAACAGCAGGTGAGATTTGTGTTCTGAACAGAGCTTCCTCACACCGTGTGCTTCACTTGCAGTAATGGGTCCAAGGGTAGCTGCTCAGTTTATTGTGATAAATACTATGGATTTTCACAGCACTTCCCTGCCGAAGATTTATCTTGTTTTGACACTGACTGTAAAGCAAATGTGAGAAGGTGGGTTATCTGTTATTGCAAAACTCAAATCTACTTCTGAATTCAATGGAGTTTCTGATTAGTCCTTTGGCCCATCAATCTAATTCTTGATCTTGAAGTACTAGAGTGCATTTAATTAATGTTTATTCAATAACTAGCACCATCTGCCAGCAATATATTATGCGAAATACTTGTAAGGGTCAAAGAAGATGATTAAGTTTAAGTCATAAACCCCACCTCACCTTGCTTATTGAATTTTCACCTCGTCGGGTGCTGGTTAGTTACTAGCAAGCATCATATTCTATTTTCACCATGTTCTAGGAACACCTTTTTTATTCAAGAGGAGTGCACAGCTCAGAGGGATTAGGTCACTTACCCAAACTGAAAGATCTAAACCAGGTCACTTATCTGGTACCAAGAGAGTATTGATAGAACCATTAGTAGTATGGATTTTGGAATATTACAGTTTAAAAGCTCTGCTGGGACACTGTGACCTTTGACAAATTGATTTTCATACCAACTAGTAGGATACGTGTCCTGGTTTCCCCTGAACAGCCTTGGTTTATACTTGTTGTCCCAAAGTAAGTATGAATAATGCCCCCTCTTCAGTTTGGACGATACATCATATAGCCATCCCACCCATAAGGATCAGCCTTCCCAAGTGCAGATGAGGAAGGAAAAATGCTTGTGAGAACACTGTTGAGAGTCAGTGTGGTGACAAAGGTGACAAAGCTCTTAGCATAGGCCATGGCATGCTGTTTTAAAAACCTCTGTCATCTTATAAACCAATGTAACCCCAATAAATTTACTTAGAAAAAAGTTTTGTGTTATTATCATTATTACCACCATCATCATCATCAGTCTAATAAGACTGTTCGGGTGTTTTACATTGGTCCGTGTGGAATGAGATGTACAGATGTGTAGGTTATAGAAAACTGTAAGTAGGGTCTGAATTGTGGAGGGTACTGTAGGTCAGGATGAGGAGCTTGGTCTCTATATTTTCAGGGGAAACTAGTAAGGTTTTGAAAATGAAAATTGATGATACCGTTATATCTATTTTTTTAGGGAAATAAACCTTATTGAAGTATCTTCCCACCTCCCCCTCTCCCTAATCTCCCTATTTCATGATTTCCATCCAGTCCATCACCATGTCTCTTCCTGGCTGCTTCCAAACTACCAAATGCATGCCCTTCCCTCCATCCCCACCGCACACATCCTTGCCTGGCCACCCCATCTCTCATCATGAACACTCCAGAGGCCGTGACCTTCACTGCTCCCCGCTTCCCCTCTTCTACCCCAGTCTCAGCCCATTCATCACACAGAAGCTAGAATCCTCTCCTGTTTCCTTTTCAAAATGTTTCAGGTGATGATTTTAGATGTAAAAGAAAGTTGTAAAGACTCTCTGTACAGAGAGTTCCTGTATACCCTCACTCAACCTTACCAGTGTTAACATCGTATAAAACCACGGCACGCTCACTGAAACTGGGCCAGTGCTACATTCCTGTTAGCTAAACAACAAACTTCATTTGGATGTCCCCAGTGCTTCCCATAATGTCCTTCCTCTTTTTCAAGATTCAGTCCAGAAAACACTGTTGCATTCAGTCGCTATCTCTCCATAGTCTTGTACAATTTGTGTCAGTTTCCCCTTGCTTTTTTGTGACCCTGGCAGTTCTGAGGAACACTGCTCAGCTCAGGTGGTTTGTATAATGTAGCTCAGTTTGGGTTTACCTGATGTTTTCTCATGACTGGATTTGAGGCATGACTGCTGGAAGTGAAATATCCTCATCACATCACATCAGGGAGACTGTTAGTTCGGGATGCTGTAACGCAGTACCACAGACTGGGTAGCTTATAAACAACAGAAATTTCTCATAGTTCTGGAGGCTGGAAGTCTGAGAGCAGGGTGCCACCATAATTGGGTAAGGGCCCTTTTCTGAGCTGTAAACTTTTTGTATCCTCGCCTGGAGGAAAGGATTAGGCATCTCTCTGGGGCCTCTTTTGTAACGTGCAAAGCTCCTCCCTCATAACCTAGTCACATCCAAAACATTAAGTCTCTAGCAGTACATGATATCCATGTGACTATTATCACCTAGTCCTGCTGGTGTCTGCTCAGTGTTTTCACTCTAAAGTTATGTTTTTCCCATTCCACACTCTGTTCAGTAGGAGCAAGTCAAAACCCAGTCCATACTCAAGAGGAGAGAAATGAGGTACCACTTCCTGGAGGAGAAAAGATCTACATTTATAGTTTGGAATTTAGCTACAAGAAATGTTTGCCCCTTTTCTTTTTATTTACTTATTCAGTCACTCATTTAATTGTGGATTCACCGCTATTTATTATATAACATACTGTTTAAAATATAGGTAATATGTCATTACTTGTTTTCTTCAAATCCCCCAGTGGCTTTCTTTTACACTAAAACAAAATCCAAACTCTTTATCCTTCTGAGGAGACCTATATAATACACTAGTCTGAGACCTTCTCTCATACCACTCCCTACTCCTCCACCCTCCCAGCACACTAACGCATAGCTACGCTGGCCTCTCCATGAACTTGACATAGTTTCCCTGTTCCCACCTTGGGAATTTAATCTAAAAGGTCTGCTAGGAATACTCTTATCTCTGATCTTTGTATTCAGGACTCAGCTTCAAAGCCACCTGTTCAGAGAAACTGATAGGGGACTCAAGACTTGGAACATTTTAGCTTAAGGTAAAAAGTTATGAGTCTAGCAAATAATGTGTATGTTAAAGCTTTTGTTTCAGAAACTGCAGATAAGGCCCATCCTGGCTCCTGGGAAAAACAGCCAACCTCCTGGGGCACTGATAGAAGATTACCACCTGGGGGCATCGTAACCTTTGCTCCAGGGAGAGCAGACGACCACCCCTCCCCCTTGGGAACAGCTGACTGCCCAGGAGAGGAATGTTGCAGCTTCTGAATCTCAAAGCCCTCACTGTACCTTGTTTGTCCTCCCCACCCCCTTATAAAAGATCTGGCCAGGAAAGAGAAAGCAAGGTGGTTTGTTAGGGAAAGAACCCACCATCTTCTCGGATTGCCAGCCATCTGAATAAAGCGCCCATAAAAGATTCAATCGCTGTCATTGCTTATTGGGTTTGGTGGTGACAGGCAGCCCAAACGCCGGTGTCTTTTCCGATTACAAAATCTCTCTTGATCAAAGTAATTAGCCCGTTACATTAACTTATACTGCTATGAGCACTCATTATAATTGGAACTTATTATTTCAATGTATCTGTTTGTTGTTTGTTTGCTCCCTACCCTCCCACTAGAATATAAACCCTATGAGAACAGGAACATTTCACCACACCTGGCACTCAGAACATTATCTATGGAATAACAAATGCCCAGTGAATATTTACATAAATACATAAATGAAGGAAGAGGACCAAGAGACCTGAGATGAAATAGAAAAATGCTGAAATAGTCAAGGCAGGAATGAAGACTTAAAATCTCAAAGGCTCGTAACTTCCTGCCCATGCTGTTCGTCATAGGCTCATTCTCTCATTTCTAAAGATGGTTACCTTCTTACTTTGAGAGTCATGAATCTCAAATTTGGATTTGGGAAGTTACCTGTAGTTAAGCAGCAAAGCTACATTTGTTAGGCAGGATAGATAGCAAACAAAGGCAGGAAGGAGGAGGGATACACATCCCTTATGCTGACTCAGCAGTCCTTGAAATTCTGTGTATCTTTTCCATTATCTGGGAAAGTAAGTCTAAAACTGTGCTTTCTTCCCATGGCCTGAAAGGCATGAAAGGGCCCATAGTGCCTAAAGGAAAAGCCTATTAATACCTTTGGGTGCATACGCCCCCAACCTGGAAAGCTAGCACCACCTTTACCTATCAATCAGTATGTAACTTCTTCACTCTCCCCCATCCGGCCAATTACATAAGTCCTCAGGACAAAGGACTCCTGGGCTTCATGGGGTTTGAGGACTTGGCTCTCTTGCCACCCTGTCCCTCACCACCCCTGCACTTCCCACCCTGGTCTTTGGCTGCCCTTATCTTTGCTGCCCTTACCTTGCTTCACCCTGAACCTATGCCTTTCAGCCCCCAACCCAATTTAACTAGGCCTGTTGACTTCCATGAGAGCACATCACCAGTAAACCCTGTTGTGTGCTAATAGACTTTAATTCTTTAACTCTTTACTGCATTGGCGAGAAGAACCGAGTTTCTGGGAGTTTCTACTATAACGCATTTATATTATATCAGCACAGTAAGCACTTTTCAAAAATAACTGGCTGCCCTCTAGGCTCCATAGCCCCTCACTAACTTGACAAATCCTTTCTTTGGCTCAGAGTTCATGTATATACATGGACAGACAAAGAGAGGGGGAGGGAGACTCCAAAATAGAGGGAACACCCGTTACGTGCCTTCCATCTGCTTCCCCAGTCCTGTTAGGTCTACATCTGCTCCATTTTCAGACCATGGCACTTGACCTGCAGGTGTGCTTTCTTAATGGGAAGAACCAGCTGGAATCCTACCACCCACCAGGGTGCTCACATGGGCTGCCACTCCCTCCTCTCTGTTCCCAATCCTGACAGGACCCTCAGACCTCACAGAAAGAAATATTAATAACAAAAACTGCTCTAGCTTTATTCAAGGGAGGGCAACAGAGAGGGGAACTCAGCAAAGAAAGCACTTGTTTTAATTCCATCTTAAACCCATGTGATCTGGGAGTGAAAATTTGATACTGGCTTTCTTAAGGGATATAAAAGCAGGTGCAGGATGCTTATCACTAACAGAGGGATGAAGACCTGACATTTCCCGGCCTCTCCCACGCTTGCCTGTCAGCATCAGAATATTCTATGGGAAGTGCCCTTGCTGCTTGTATCTCCCCACTTGTATTTGCCTCTGGGCTTGCATATTTCCCTGCCTCTGCCTGTGATGCTCCTGATCATGTCCTTACCTCATTAACTCTCGTTCCTACTTTTGGTCTCGGCATTGTGTTCCCTGGGAAGTTGTTTTGGTAACACTTTCAAGGGCCAGTAATAGTGCCCTTGAACTCTTGTTCTGCCAGTCATCACACTCTGTTCATATTGCTTGTTCATCTTCTAGTTTTCCTGCCAGATTCACAGTTCCTTGAGGGTGGTGACTAAGTTGATCTATTTAAACCCAGCTCGCAGAAGGGACTGTTAACTGAAAATGTGATATAATTAAGTCCTGGACTATTTAACAAAAAATTATTAGAAAACATTTTTTATTGTTACTTTCAATAAATAAGCTCCTCAAAGGAAGGCACTGAATCACAAGAACAATAAACTTTGCACAGTTAATAACCAAGTAGTTGCTATTATTATGCCCCACATACAAAAAGTCTCCACTGAGTCAATGTTTCAAATAAGTATTGCTATTACCTAAATAACTTTTGTTGTTTTTTTAAGATTTTTTTAATTAAAAAAAAATTTCCCAGTTGTATTGAGATATAGTTGACTTACACCATTGTATTAGTGTAAGGTGGACCATGTAATAATTTAATGTATGTATAAACTGCAAAAGGATGGCCACAAGAGGCTATTATTGTTTGTGTCTTTGGCCATGTCCTATCTCGTTTTAACTTACTCTCAGCCTCCTCATGTCTAATGAAGCCTGTGGAGGGCCGGGATCCAAGCAATCGGACAGGACTTGGAACTCTGCTACTGTGGGATACTTTAAATAAGTATATTTATACTAGAAACCTTATCAATCAGAATTCTTTGCAAGGGCTGCTACTTTTATTCCTTCTTTGAAACCTTCACCTATTGAGGCAAATAAGCAAAATAATCTGAGAAATCCTGCATTTCTAATTTGCCATTTACCTAACATAAATGTTCTTATAGCAATATAAATTTTACTTTATCCTCAGGGTTTTTAAAGACTTTATTTTTTTAGAGAGAATGAAAGGGAGGGAGAAGGAGAGGAAAAGAAATATTAATAGGTGTAGTAGACCATTCTGTGTGGCATGGACCCAGCTCCTACTCAGAGATGCACAGGACCCACGCCCACAATTAGGTTCTCCTGTGGGGAATCAAGCCTACAATATACCTGGGCGGCTATGAGTCTTGCTTTTTGCTAAAACTCCCTCACCCTGAATTGAGGACATTTACTGCAAAGCAACTTAAAAACCATGCTAAACCTTCCAAGGATGAGTGTAACCGGTTCAACCACTTTTCGCTTTTCATTTGCAAATATCCCTCTTCTGTGATGTGATTAGCAGCATTGGCTCCTTTGTTTTCTGTAAAAGGTAACCACCTAAAGTGAGCCTGTGTATAGTTAATAAGGACCTTCTTGTAAGGTGCCCAATAAGACAATAAAAGCTCATTGGAGCAAGGGCTGACACTTTTGCTCCCCTTGACAGAAAAGCCACGCTGTCCCTTTTCCTCCACTGGACTCGGTAGTCCGTGTGAATGTCTCATTTCATCCATAATGATGTGGACACTGCGGGCCAGTGTCTGTATCATATAGGTAAGAAATAAATGGGTGGGTTGCCTCTTTCACACCCCCAACTGAGGACCTGGCCTGCAACTCAGGCATGTGCCCTGACTGGGAATCTAACTGGGGGGCCTTTTGTGACCTCTCGGTTTGCAGGTCAAAGCTCAATCCACTGAGCCACAATGGCCAGGGCTATCTACAGTTTTTTAAAGCTTGTTGCACTATTAACTACAAATGATATTTTGTGAGGAACCAAATTCACAAAATAGTATCTCCAGTTTTATAATGGACATCCGTAGGAAAACAGAATTTAGTGTACAGGCAGACTTTCTGCAACAAATCCATTCCATTTACTGAGGACTATTAAGGGTGTTTCCCATGAAACTGAGAGAGCATCACTTGTCTTTTCAAAGAAGAAAACCTACATAACTAGTAAGCATAGAGAGCAGCTCGCTGAATAATGCAGTTTTTAATGTTAACAACACAACAGTTGTATGCACACTGATTCTCATGGTTCACACAGTAGTTGTCACCTTGGCAACCCAAAGCACAATAGCAATTACATGGAAACACATGTTCTACTTGTTTTGATATTTCCTATTATATAGTAAGATCCTGAAAACCAGGGAAGCTATATGCTTGGTCTGGTAATCCTAGGTTATAAGACTAAGTGACCTAAAAAACTGTTTCCAGGAGGCATCCTGAATAAAATGTTTAAAAATATTTTGGCAGATTATTAGGTCCTACAAAACCAGAGACCTCACAGAGACCTGGGGATACATGGATATTCAGATACCTGGGTTTAGTTTTAAATGTGGTTTCAGAATGGGAGGGAATGTTTGACTGCAAACTAATATAAAGCCACTCAACTCTCCTCCAGTGCAATTTTCAGAAACCTGGGTTATGGTGTGTAGACTGGAAGAGCTAGGTTTCTGCTTGATAGTATAACAAAAGGTTGAATTAATTGTGGATTCATGTGGAGGGCAAACCCTTTTCCATTCTCCTTAGGGGTAGGAGATAAGAACTGGTAAAAAGCAAGCAGTAGCAGCAGCAGGCAGTAAATGCAGAGAAAGAATGAAGGGTCTCCTTCTACCAGGAGGAGTGGTGGTAATAAGGGCCCATCATGGTGCAAACTAAGGAGGGTCGGCCCGTTGTGATTGGACATGCTCGACATCCACACACAAAGCCTCAGCATTCACAGGCAGTGAGGTTTAGGAAGAGGAGATGAAATGATTTGGCATCTTAATAATCCCAGGAGACGTGAGTTACCAAAACTGAAATGTCTAATGACATTTTGCAAAGGCCTGGGGAAAAAAGGTCTCATGAGCATATACTATAATGTCATATTTTTAGTGAGTATCATGAAAGGTAATATGCATACAAGTAAGTTTTCTAAGAAAAATTTCAAATATTTTCTAAAATGTCTGACTCATGACTTTCCATATCAGGGCTCTTTATATCATCCCTCCAGGGACAGGCAGGGTACGTATGCCCAGGCAAGATGATGCACACAGTGGCAGTACTTCCCCTTCCTTTGGGTACCTGGAGGGAACCCGCTGTATTTCAGTGATTTCCCACAGCGATTTCTGATACATGCTAATTTGGTTGAATTTTTTTTAAACTGTCTATTTACCTATCTGTGAAGCTTGACAAGCAGTAGAAAACTGAACTCTAAGTTGTACCTAATGAAATGCTTTTATCATGGGAGGGAATGAGGAGCATATGGCAAATAGCCCAAAAGCAAAAATAGACATGCCATGAAAAAATAAACCTCCCGATTATTCCATTCTCCAGTCCTTCCAACTCAGAGAAAACTGCAGTTATTAATTTCTTCGATATCCTTTGAGAAATCCCTTATAAACATACCAGCACAACAGGCCATATACATGTAGACATCCCAATGTGGGGGCAGAGGAAAAAGAATGGGGTGTACTACCACGTTTTCCTGTGTCTTGCTTTTTTTCATTAAAATATACATTTAAGAGATTATTTCATACGAACACATAGATTTTCCTCATTTTAACAAGTCACATGTAATTCTATAAAAGAATATATTTTTATAATATATAACTACAATAAATATAACTCATGTATCAAATGCACTGCTGATATATATGTTGTCTCTAGCATTTGTGATTACAAACAACAAATGATGCCCCCACCATTTCAGAACCACTGGCCCAAGCAATGGTAAGGATGGTTTGGTTTTTCAATGACTACAGCACAGGTGGCAAACACAAGGCCCGAGGGCCAAACCCAGCCCTCCACCTTGATTTTTCCAGCCTGGCACCTTGTTTCTACGGCAGTTCCAAGCTCCTTGCCCCTAGTTAAGGAGTAGTTACATTTATACAGTCCTAAAATTACATTTGGCCCTTGAAGGCAACCTCAAGGCTGATATGGCCCCTGGTGAAAATGAGTTTGACACCCCTGGGCTACAGGAAGGTGTCACAGTCATTATTAGTGCATCTGCCATTTTCTGAAATGGGTGGTACATACAGCAACACATAACCTAGGACATCCACACCTCCATCTACCTGTGTATGTCAATTCTTTGCCTTCTCCATCTCTTCTGTTCTAAAGTCCTACTGCTTTTGACTGCCCTTTCTTTCATCCAACTGTTATTTGTCCTCAATGTGCCTTAGTCTTCCACCTGACTGAGGGTCACTGCGGGAGGCTGACTCATGCTTCTGCCGTAGTGTATGCTTGGGGTTCGTGGCCCCTCTTCCTCTGCGCATCCATTATGAGGACAACTACATACATGTAAGAAATAAAAATAACAGTGTTCAGCAGCCTACTGAATTTAAGTAGCTCTCTTTTAGAGTCTAAAGAACATTTGGAATTCTGAATAATCTTTGGATGTCTTTTCTGAGGAGACATTGGAAGCTATAACACACTGCTGCACTGTACAAATATGAGTCTGACCCAATACTAATATGCCAAACGCAATCACTGCACAAACCTGTAAGTGCCTGAGGTGTGAAGAGTGTTTTGAGGTCTGCAAAAACACTTTGATATTCATCACCCTAGCTTTAAAGCTAGAAAACTGTCCATCTATTTTAATGCCCCATTGATAAAGAATAGCTTTTGAACTTTCAAACATGAAATGTACCACTTTAAGTGTTCTATTTACCAAAGAATCATATATATCTTACTTCACATAAATTTCTTTCTTCAGGGTGACAGTTTCAATGGGAAACAGCTTAAATTAATAGCCATCTCTGTTTTACTTTTCCTCTCTGTGAAATAATTTAGAGTTTCCAGGCACTGTTTTTATAAGTAAGCAGCCATAAAAGATTAGAAAAGAGTACATAGCACAATGAATTTTCTTGGCAAAATAATGTATTAGCTAAATTGTATCTATTAAATCACCTGGACTGCTGGCAGCCGGTTTTAGTGCCACACAATAAATGACAAAATAAGCCTGTGTGAGGATTTTTCAGCATTCTGTCATGTGGTTATAGATTTCACAGTTTTTTCCTGTCAGTTTTATGCTGCATTTCTTTACGAAACTGACAGACAGCTGACAAGGCAAGAAAAGTTAGAAAATTTGGGTGGTAGTGAAATTAACATAATATTTTTTTTCCTTGGGGGAAATACAACATTTATTCTAACTTTAGAAAAATAAGTTCTAACTTTCAGGAATTAACTATTTCCCTAAGATTGCCTGAAGTCATACCTGTCTCTTACTTGCTATAAAATCTTGAGCAAATTATCTCACCTATTTGTACCTCAGTTTCCTCATGCATCAAAAAGCCCTCATTAAGTTTCTGTGGAGGTTGAAAGAGCAATTATGTATAAAGCACTTAGTATAATGCATGGCATTGTAGTAATAATAATACCTAGGATTCAAAGGGTTCTCTTTTAGGTTGTAGGGATGAATATTAAGTAGTATGTTAGAGTCTACATTTATACTAAAACACTTAGAGTTGTAAAATTATTTTAAACCCTTTATTTTCCAAATAGTACTGTGAAAAGCATTAACATTTGACAATAATGCAGAGATGCAGGTGGAAAAACTATTTAGAGAAGAAAGGAGAGAATATAAACCTATTGTTCTATTCGTGTATTGCAATCTGTGCCTTTCTGGATCTAGTCATTAAAATGTTTACTTCTGTCTTCACTCACAACTCAAACACTCTCCCCCAATTTAGCTTTTCTAACAATCCATCCCATCTGCTTTCTCACTCATCCGCCCACAATTACTGACGGCTACCTCCTACATGAGGAAAAAAACGCTGATGTCTTTTAAAGGAAGTAGACAGAAAAATGCTACAGTGTTGAGGGAAGCTGTCAGGACGGCCTTGAAGCCATTAGGAGAGGGACTAAAGGCAAGACGACTTCATTTTGTTTCCTAGGGTGCTGTTCTTTAGAGCACAGAACTCTTTCCTACCTAGACCGTCCAAACAGATACACTTAAACTCTGGGTGAAAGAAGGTCAGAAAGTAACGGACATAGGAGACACCAACTACAGAAATAGGAGAGAGGAAAAACATTAGGGGAGAAAAGTATGTGAACAGAAAAGTCATCTTATGAAGCAAAGTCCTAAATAACTAGTTACTGAGCCCCACCAAACAGGACAAAGTATCACAGCAGCAAGAGAGGCTTAACTCAGCTGTCCCTGGTTAGATGACGGTCAAAGGTAAACTCATATTTGTACCATTTGTTCAAAGTACAGATATTTGAATTTAGTTAAAATTCTTAATTTAAGCAATAAACATGATTATATTTTATTCATGCTCTTCTTAAGAACTCATGCTTTGTTTTAAGAGTAAAGTAACCTGCTCTTGCATCAATGGGTGGCAATGACATACTACCCACAAGGAGACAGGACTTGCCCTCATGCCTCACTTCTAGGTAGAGAGGAATATGAGGGACTTTCAGAGATACACTGGTTTCCTGTCGAATGCTGTGGGGTGGTGCTGGATGTGGCTCTTTCAACCCGCGTGATGGAAAATTGGCTGGAGGGCCCCTGGCCAGAACGAATATGTATTCCTTTGGAAATGGATGGTAACTCCCTCCTCATCTCCTTTCTGGAACGGCTTCTTGTCCAGTGACTGCTTCTTGACCTTTCTCTCTGCACATGTACACTGAGGTAATGTAGATTAGGGTCACATGAAGACATGTGCCCCCTTCATCTGGGACCCTTTAAAACGTGCGTTGGAATCAGAGAGCTGCAGTGCTGCTTCACCGATGGGCCACCATCAGTGCTCCCTGTAAAGTCAGTAATAAAGGCTATGTCTGCTCCATCCGGTCCTTTCTGTGTTTTTTTTTCTGGCTTATGTGAACAAGCAGTCGAGATCCCCAGACTCCACCCTCTGCATTACACATGCAATCAGTTATAATTAATATCCTCTGTCCTCAATGTATATGGGTGTGTATATAGGTAAATAGAACCTAGCATGGTAAAGAGAAATAACAGTCATTTTCTTAGTAATTTAGGGGAAAATTGCTTTTTATCTTCAACCTCAGCAAGAGCGTCAATGGGAATGCAGCAGTTATATTTTCATTTTCTATATATCTCTCAGGAAATCAAACAAATCAAAAATGCATTTGGAAACTGTTTGCTCAAATACTGTATTCTCCATCCTGCCTGACAGAAAGGAAACGCCTTTTAGGTGCAGCTATTCTGACACACATTGGAGTTTGAGCACCATAAATCCTTAGTACAAGTTCAAGAGAAAATCTCTTCAAAGTTTTTAGTAAGAAGTTCTACTGAAAGCAGGAGTGGCATTTCACTTCATATTTAAACCCCCATATTGTCAAACTCAGTGCCTACCTTCCACATAGCCCATCCTCAGTAAATATTTACAAAATAGGTGCTAAATCCATTTTAGTTGATAATAATAGTATTTCTAAGAGTTTTCAGGCCCATGCTGACTTGGAATGGGTGAGTTTCCTTCTTTCCTTCCCCCACCTCCTCCCCACCCGCAGACACCTGTTCTCAGAAGGATACTTAGAGCCTGGCCTCCCTGTTTCCCGACAGTAACAATGAAATGCCTGTGGCAATCACTCACTTCGGAGGCCTTGGCAGCAAACCCCAGACCATTACACTGGCTGGGAAACTTCTGCACTTCCTTTATTCTCCCTGCAGGCATCAGCTGCTCTTTCCTGGACCCCTCATGGGGTATGGGCTAACACACACAATTCCACTTTCAGGGCAAACAAAAGACTGAGCTCCAGAGGAATAGGTCACTTGTACTTCCCTGTTTCCCTGCAGGCACTTCCTTTGTTCCCCAGGGCCAGGAGGGAACTGGCGAACACCTGGAGCTGAGCCAGAGGAAATTCTCTCATTGTACTGCTCTGAGAGAAATATAGGCAGCTATTTCAAGGTAAATGTCAAATGATAATGATGAAGATGATAATAAATAGAATTGTTACTTTTTTGTATCACTAAATGGTCAGGAACAGAATTATCAACATTTTGATATGAGATTTGGAAGAGTTTGCTATTTTAAAATGTATACTCTATTCACCTTCCAGAAATAAATAAATTACACACACACACATATATAAAATCACACCATATATATATATGGTGTGAGAAAATCATGAATGACTGGTTAAACATTTCTTTCCTGTTTTATGCCAGGCCATTTATCTATATGTAAATCAGTATTTCAAACTTCTATGAAAATTACCCATTTTTGTAACTGATATTTTATTTTAGCAGAAACAGAGGGATTGACTTAGCATGATGTTATGAAAGAAACTCTGATGGGCGGCATGTTGAGAACGACGGTCTAGGTCACAGCAACCCTTTTGACCACTCCTCTCCCTAAAAAGGGCAGACCAATAGGAGCTACTTTTGGAGTTCATGGTCATCCAGGATAGATATTTAGCTGCTACCAGGACAGATGCATTAGTCATAAAAATAATTGAAAATCTGCACCCAATGATTAACAGCCACACACTGACCCCCTAAGTGTCCCTGTCCTAGACCTCTCCACAGTCTAGCGAGTAAAGGAGGTTACCTCCAGGCACTGCATTTTAATTTTAATAACGAGCCTGGGGGGTTCTTTTCAGGTAATAGTATATTGCCTCGACCCTTTCTAGGCCCCCCCTTGTTGTTCTGTAACAGATGCAGAAGAGAAATAAGAGAGAGAATGGGAATGGAGCATTCTGAATGTGTTACAATTGCCCATTCTTTCATTTCCTGAAGATGACTGCGTGTCAAGGACTGAAATGTGAGTGTCCCCCAAGCCAACTTTATATGTTAAAACCCCAACCTCCAAGTCATAAGGGCGGTGCCCTAATCCAACGTGCCTGGTATTGTTACAGAGCAGGACCCAAACAAGCAAAGGGGCCCGGGAGCCCGAGAGGGTGATGCTCTTACTGAAAGAAATTCGGGTCCGTCTTGTCCGCCGCCATATAGGAAAGATATCTCTCAATGCCAGAGATTGGTGAAAAGGAAAGGAAAACGTTTATTTTGTGCTATACAAAACTTAAGGCAGTGACCTAATATTTTTTAT